>VZTE01005755.1:3991702-4110178 GCA_013397775.1 Eulacestoma nigropectus
AAAAAAAAAAAAAAAAAGAAAGAAAAAACCTCTATAATCCCAAGTTTTCCAAACAACATAAAGGGAACTTCAAAGACAGACGTGGTCAGTTTTTATGTGTTGGGTTGGTTCAGTGATTCTTTCCTTTCTTTGTTTACAAGGGCAGCCAGGCTTGATTCCAAGACTGAAAAATAAAAGGACACATTGTTCAACCAGATTCTGGATTTTTACAAGAAATTTCCTCCTTCCCAGTAGGGCAATTAACTGCTTCACTTCTGGCTTTGCCAGTACCAAAACATGCTGCCAGGCCTGTGAAACTCAGCAGAGGTCGGCTCCTGCCAAAACACTGCTCTGCTTGAGAAACAAGATGTACTAGGGAGATGCTATTGTCCCATTAAATCCAACTGGCGATCCAGGACTCATTGTTTGTGGGGGTTTTTTTCAGGGAAATAAAAGCCCATCGGGAAAAAATACCTGGTAGGCACTTAGCTTAGGAACATTGGACTGTGTATTCAGGGCAATTCGAATGGGATTTCAAACCAGCAATTAGCAATGGGAAAACAGCAACAGTTTCAAATGATCTCTTCCGGATTGATTTGGAAGGTTATTTCATGCTAAATGAAAAGCAGCAGGAAAGAAGATGAAAAGGGAAGAAGGAAACCCACACAAGTTATTTTTTTCCCTTTGAGGTTTTGTTTTTTAAGAACAAGCTCAGCTGCAGCGTTGAGGGCAGAACAAAAGGCTCGGTATCAGCACCTGGGAAATGGCAACAAAGGGATGCAGGGAGACATATTGGGTCCCACCTGTTTCCCACCCAAATTCATTCACCCCCAGCAGGCAGCTCCTGGTCTCCATGGGCCCCAACACCACAACATGGAGCCAGGCCCACAGACTCAGCAGATTTGTGGGATCTTGAGCCCCTTGGTGGACCCAAGCAGGGAAGGAAGCCATATCCCTCAGCCCCACCTGGGCTTCACCAGCCCTTTGCTGGGGTTTAAGGGTGTCCCAAATGCTAGGTGAATTGCAAGAACATTTTGGGAGGCAGGAGCTGCTAATGCACCACAGTCAGTGTGTATTTAAGTGCTTGGTTGATCTGAAACCCATGGCAGGAAGGTGAGGATCCTGACCAAGAGCATGACTGCCCCTGGCAGTGATGCTCAGCTCAGGACCACGGGAGATGCAGGCTGCATTTGGCTGGATTGCTGGAGCTGAATTTTGATGTTCGTGTCTCATTTTTAACTTCTCCCTGTAGCAATCCTGCACATATCGAACGTAACCTGTAAATATGTTCAGCTTTAACTACAATGAAAAGTAATTTATTTTAAAATAGGCAAGAGACGCTGAGGACACAGAGAGTGGGCATCAGACTGAAATTTGGGCACATGATGAAATGTGCCAACTGCAGAAGAAGAAAGGGCATGGCTTTAACCTGGCAGCCTAGTCTACTGACTATTTGTCCCTTTAAAAAAATTGTGCATGAATTTTCTAAGTGAGTAGGCACCTGTTTTGGCCTAAGGGTTTAGAGCACTGGTTAGTCTCACCAGCCTCGCTAGTTTAATTCCCCTTTTTCAAATCCCACTTGTGGGATTTAGAAGTCATTCATTTAGGTATTTTATTATCTAAAAACTACTGATTTATTTAAAGTGATGGGAAAGTTCAGAGTCCTTCCTCCCTCGGTCTTGGGTCCCCAGAGCTGTGATTTTCTACTCAGCTTTGTCCGAGAGGAGCTGTGCAGAGCAGCAACAAAGCAGGAACATAAAGGGCTCAAATGTTCTCATCTGGAACCAGTGTGGCCCACCTGACCATTATTTTAGGGAATTTGGGTGAGTTCTGGTTTACTTTTAGCCCTTCAGATCTTTCTGCTCAAAGGGTTAATAAAGACACAAGTTGGGCAACAGGAGGAGGAGGAAGAAGAGGGCAGAGGTGTGGGAATGGAGCAGGTCTCTGACCCTCCCGGGGACCTCGCTTCGGACACATCAGCTAAAGGAAAGGGAGGAAAAGAAACAAGTGAGAAAAGACCTGCCAAGCAATGCTGGCCAGACAGGAAAAAAAAAAAAACAACAAAACAACAAACCAATGGCCCAGAGCTGATTTGCATTTGTATTGGGCACTTGGGGGATACAGATAAAACACTCTTTATTTTTCAGGGGAATTCAGGGAATATCAGTAGCAACATCCGTGCATGAGCACAAAAGGGGAAATAGAGGAAATAGGAGTATTTTGGTAATCCTGTTCTTAGGCAGTAACAGTGATAACATCAGAATAACACATCTCTCACCCCTTTTTCCTGGGTCTCATCAAGAAAAGCAGCACAGGCACAAAATTAGAGTCACTTCTGGCAGTGGCTGTGTAGGAGAAGTCCAGGAGAGAGGTTAGATGCAGGGGGAGGTCACCAGCAATGTATTGCTAAACTGTGAACAAAAGGAAAGGCCCAGAGTCTAAAACTAATATCAGAATGCCCCCATACCTCCTGTCATCAATGCCTGCAGTGCTCCGTGTCTGCCTGATGGGCATTGGCAGCATAAAAGCAAAGCAGAACTGAAAACTGAAGAAGAGCACTGGTCAAACATTGAAAAAGGTCAAGAAAAGTCATTTGTGGCCAGTGGAACCGTTTGTATGGCTGAGCTGCTTCTTAAACCTCGGGCTGTGGCTGCTCACCATGGGTGCAGGACACACTCATCTATCCTAGTTCCCCCTGGTTCCCAGCCAGAAATCCCATCTGCATGTTTCCTTAAATCAAATGAGTTGGGTTGGAAGGGACATTTAAAGACCATCTAGTCCATTCCCCTTGCCATGGACAGGGGCATCTTTCTCTAGATTGCTCAAAGCTCCGCCCAACCTGACCTTGAACACTTCTAGAGATGAGGCATCCGCACAGTTACAAGGTTGTCCCTCCCTGCACTGCCCAAATCATAAAATGCCTACCTGCTGGGCTTTGCTCCAGCCTGGTGGTTTTGCAGGTTCCTGGGCACCTCTCCTTGGCAGATGAACATTTATCAGCTGCTGGACCTCTGCTTTAGTTACACAGACATCGGGATTCTGTCCAAGCTATGAAAAAGCAGTGAAGTGGCTGTGTTCACTCCTCACATGTCAGGCAAGCCCAGTGGAGGATGCCCACCAGTGCACCAGTCCAGGGTACTGCCTACCACTGGGCAGCTCCACATGGCCAGCTTCTGTTTGCTACACAATTTTGTGGAGATTTACTCATTTTGCACTTTTCAGTGACAAAAAGGACCATTGAGTTCATCTCATACCCCAAGTCAAAGTGGTGATGCTGCTGCTCCTGTAACACCCTGACCCTGTGGCCAGAGAGATGCTCCACGAGGGCTCTGTGCAGAGCAGGACACCTCAGGCTCAATGGTCACTTCCCAGTCAGTGCTGGTGACCTATCCCCAACACACATGGTGGGTGGATCGAGCAAGGACATGGGCCCACCACCTCAGAGAGCGCCTGAGGTAACAGCCCAGCTCCATCACTGTGCTACAGGAACAGCCCTGGGGCTAAGGATCTTCTGCTATAGGCAAACATCTGCTATTTGTCCCTGACATAACAGCCAGGAATGGCTCTGATGCTCTAAAAGCCCTGGAGAATCACTCACTCTCACGTTTGAATAAACCGTGTGCCCCTCTGCATGAGGAAGGATCAGAACCAGGAGGGCTCTGTTTGGCTGTTTGTTAGCCATGTGTACCAGATCAAAGCAAGGTAGCAAGTAGCCCTCTGCTGTCATTTCCCAGCTGAGAAACAACTCAGGGTTACTTCAGGCTTGATTCCCTTCAGGCTTTGCCCACATAATTCCTTATTGTGCATTTGCAGTCACCTTTAGAGCACACAGAGCTTCAGCTGAGAGCGGAAGGTTCAGAAAACCCAAAGTGGTGTTGCAAAATGACATAAAAGCGCAGCTGTGCCAATGCCAGCCTGTTGGCACTCGCATCTCCTGGCACTCACAAGCCAGGGTCCACACACATTGCAGAAGGCGCTGCCCTCTACATCCACTCACAGGTTTCCTGTACATCCTTTCTGTCCAGGAATTCTCCATTCACTAAAAGATATTTTTTCTGCCATTTCTTGATGTTCTGGAGGATGGGGGGTGGGAAGAGAAGGGAAGGGAGGAACTGAGGTAGCAGAGGTCGAGCCCCTGGCTTACTCTGCTGATCAAATCCTGGGCTGTGGCATTACCTTCCCTTTCAGCTGACCCAGTCCGAGCACTGTGCCTGCCTATTCCCACGCCACGTCAAAGGGAAGGTTTACATTGTTCACTGGATATTAATTTAAATTATTCTGGGGCGCTTGGAAACCACCTCCTCCCCCCGCTCCCGTTCAGTCTCCATGGGGACTATCGCAGAGGCCGGGAGATAGAAATGAGCAGCACTGACACACCGATCTTCCTCCCCTTCTGCTGCAAATGCCATCAGCCATTTCCACTGCCACAGGGGACACATTCATATTTCGCTGAATGACTTGCTAGGAC
This sequence comes from Eulacestoma nigropectus, assembly GCA_013397775.1. Classification (NCBI taxonomy): domain Eukaryota; kingdom Metazoa; phylum Chordata; class Aves; order Passeriformes; genus Eulacestoma; species Eulacestoma nigropectus. The sequence continues at coordinate 3,996,150 of VZTE01005755.1, forward strand.
AAGATAGAGCAGTTTTTAGAGTCTGGTACAATATCCTGCTAATACCATTTTCCATTTGTTCCTTAGGTTCACACGCTTGTGTTGTGGCTCTTTTCTTCACACCAACATCCTGCTGCTTGTTGATGGTATTAATAACACCCACGGCAGGAGGCTGTGCCCCCCGGGGTCCGGGCTGTCGGAGTAATTATTGAATGACATTGGGGTTGTTCTGTAAATTACTTTGTGACCCAGGAATTCAGCAGGTTACCGCTATAACTCAGGCTCTCACAGTTGATTGCACTCACCTCCTGCTGCCCCGACATTTATTAGTCTCGTTTGCCTAGCAAGCACTGGCTTCATCTGTGTGCTCACACATAGATACGTGTTCCGTGGAGGGGAACCCACCATCCTCCCCTTAGAGCAAAGGAATGGGGCTCAAGTCACCAGAGCCTGCCTCAGCCAAGGAGCTGAGGGCAGCCAGTGGATCTGTGAGATGCTTGGAGGAACACCAAGAGACATTAGACACTGCAAAAAGTTGGGTTGCATCCTATCAAGCTGATGCACGTGCAAGTGTGGAAGCAGAGCTCTGGGTGCTCTGGGAAGCCAGACTTGGAAACAGTGACACACTGCCTGCCATCACTCCTCATAACTCCTCAGCATCTGCCCAGATGTACCGGATAGCTTTCCTGGGAAGGCTGAGCAGCCCTGGAGCACCGCTCAAGATTTCGGCAGAGATACCGCATTAAAATGTTTATAATTCCTTCTGAAGAAAAACAGTCAACACCTGTCTTGTCTTATTCTGGTCCAAATTCCCTACTTACAAAATGGTTATATAATACCTGTGATTAAACACTGGTGATCCAATGCATAGTTCTCTCAGACTCGTTTGACCCTATGAACTACCCTCCAAAAGAAATCCCTTACCCTTTGTATGGAGGCAGCCGACTGCTCCTCTTCCTCATCCCAGTTGCTTGGACAGTGATTAACTGTAAAACCTGTCCCACAGACCCTCTTAAAAATGACTGGGCTCTGTTTTCATTGCAGCATGGAGGCTGTGAGGACTGAATGTCACTTCTAAAGCTCAGAGCAGCCAAAGCTTTTCCTCCCTTGTCTCAGCAGCTGGTCAGATCTCAGCTGCAAGAATCCATGACAGGATTGATGTTGGGATGCAGACAAGAAGGTGGTCAGTCTTTCAGTGCTGCAAAAACTTTAGAGAAAAAGTGTTTTCAAAACTAGTCCAAGCATATCTTCTACAAGAAAGACAATGAAGAAGCTATGTTGTTCTCAGATTTCAAGTTCTTTGGAATGTCTTAGTCTTGCAGATGACACCAAGTTGGAGGGAAGAATTGAAGGAAGGGTGGCCATTCATACATGTGCTGAAAGAAGGAGGTAAGAACTTCATGGAATTCAATGAGAGCAAGCACAAAATCCTGTCCCTTTGGGAAGGAAGGACCCATTATAGTGGTGCAGGCTGGGCACTGACAGCCCGCAGAGCAGCTCTGTGGAAAAAGTCTTGGGGTCCTGTTGGACATCAAACTGGGCACAAAGCCAGCTAAGCTGTGTGTCCTGGCAGCAAGACCAGCATCCTCCTGGGCCATACGAATAGGAGCAAAGCCAGGAGATCCAGTGAAGGGATCCCTCTAACTGGTGCTTGGTGACCACAGATCATGTACTGCACCCAGTTCGGGGCCTCCCAGTAGAAGTCATTGATCAGCTGGAACAAGTTCAGTGGGGGACCACTGAGATGGCCGGGTCTGGAGCACTTGACTTGTGAGGAGAGGATGGGGGGGACCTGGACTCGTTCAGCCTGGAAAAGGAACAGCTTTGGTGGCACCTACCAGAAGCCTCCAGTGCCTACTCATGGCTCCATTAATTTACCTCCATGGCTCACCAAGAAGACAGATTAGGGTTCTTTGTAATGGTGCAAGGTGGGAGGATAAAAACACATATAATCTTAAACGATGTTTCAGATAAATTGTAAAACCTTTCATCATGTGGACAGATGAGCAAAATGCTCAGAGGGGCTGTGCAGACTCCATCCTTGGAGATTTACAGGACCCAACTGAGGATCTTGGTCTCATCCTGTTGCTGACCCTGCTGTGAGCAGGAGGGGTGGACAAGAGACCTCCTGAGGTCCCTTCAACCGGAACCATGATTACTGATTGTACAGCAGAGAGAGATGGGAGAGACAAGGTCTCACCTGTACAAACTGCTTTTCCCTCCTTCAGAATATTCAGTTTGATACAATCTAGGACTGGTTTTTAGGTGATGCACTAAGTTCTTGAACACTGTCTCCCTCTCCACAACAGAGAACCCAGCACCAAGTCCACAGTCAAGGCAGGTAGATGAGATATAGAACTATAGCTGAGTGTCTGTCTTTGTGAGGAAGACACACTGATGTTGAGGTACCTCTTTCTCCTGTGTTGCTCTGCTGGGTGGTGTGAGGAGACTGTGTTTCATTCCAACTGGGAAAGGCAATAGATCCTTTTCCTCCTGATGTGCTCTTTTGAGGATGCTCAGACAACAAATTAGAAAACGCAGCCTGTTTGTTTCTACTATAAAGCCAAATCCGTGTGCTAAAGAGTCCCAGAGCCACTACTTGCTTTTTAAATGCTTCAGCAACATGGGGGGGGGTTCTACCTATCTTGCTGACTGTTCCTGACAACAAGATTGCCTACTGTGTCTCAGACCTGTGCCTTCAGATGGACACGGGGAAACCAAAGAATCATAAGCACAGGCCTGTGAACAGCAGAGGAGCTGAACACCACCAGGCTGGTGCCAGACAAGGTCCCACTGTGGCTGCATCCTGCAGCATCACCGTTTGGTACTGTCCGCCCTCCCCTGCTCAGGTGCCACCCTGCAATAACTTGTCAGCAGGTCCAAACCTTTCCAAGGGGTTGATATGGAAAACTCGACCTTTGGGTCCAAAGCCATGGACCTGCATGGGTAGGGCTGCTCACCCAAAGCACAAAACCAGACAGGGTTTTGTCATCCAAGTAACCAGACGCTCAGAAAGGAGAAAGTGTTCCTATATTCCATGTTGCAGGGACTGTGGTTTTGCAGGAGGCCAAAAAGGAGGACCCTCTATTCAGGTGGCAGTCAAAGGGAGCAGGGAGTGCTCAGCCGCCTGCCGGAATTGGCCCTGTATTGGTTACTCCCCCAGCTATTTGAGGTAAAACTTGGCCTCTCAAAGCTCTCTGCCTCTCTCCTGCGCCTTTGTATTCTCTAGAAGGTGAAGCATAAGGGTATAAAAAGCTGCAAACAAGTTCCTACCTCTGGAGACCAGGCATTTACTCTAAGAAAGAAAGACCAATTGCTTCCCAGAGCATTGTCCACCCACATTAGAGAAAGGATTAAGCAGATACATTCAGCTATTCTAACAGATTTTCTTTAAACCTTGAATACGCCTCTCACACTTGGTAAGATAATCACATTAGTTTTGTCATTAAAAGATCCCTTTTATAGAAAGTACCTAAACCGCTTAAACCACCCAGAGAGGTCGCATACATTAGAAAACAACAAGACAAACGGAAGGGATTTGCTATTCCCGGTCTCAGTGTTTCCCTGCCCCTACTTTCTAAACTGGGGGATAGAACCAAAAGATCTTTGAAATCACCAGTGGAGGGAAAAGTCCCTGAGAGCTGGGCAGCCCCCACCCGCCCTGAGGAGCCTTCGCTCCCCACCCAGGAAACAATTGGGTACAGCACTGAGGACTTTGGAGAGAACATTGTTACACATGGAGATGCCCACAGGTTACACCCAAAGCACCCTCACAGCTCATTTGCCTCTTCTGAGTATCTGGCACCCAAAACCCAACTGCAAGATCAACAACAGCTGAGGCTGAGCTTATTACTGCCTTGGAGAGCACAGCTGTGATGTGCTCCATGCTGAAGGAGTATATCCTCACTGCTCCCTGTTGTGGGTGTTGAGGGCATTGCTGTCTCTGACGGGATCCCCATCGGGGCTGCAGCAAGGACGGAACGGGTCCCCGCCTCATCAGGGTTCAGGGCAGCAATGCAATCAGCTGTCAGCAACCTAACTCTGCTGCAAAGCAACTTCTTCACTGGGCTCGTATTATTGACAGGATACAGACAAGGACGCTGCCCCAAAGCATGTGGATCAAATAGTTTCAGATTTGCTGGTAAGATAAGTTGGGCTGGAGGGTAAAAAAGAAAGGCTTAAGTTCCTGCAGCTGGAGACAGTGCTGGGAAATCAAGATACCAAAATAATATAGGACCACAAGTCTACTCAGATCAGTGGAAGCTCCAATGCCCAGCATCTTTAAATGAAAAAATCCGTATTTTTTTAACAATAGAGGAGAGAAATTAAAAAGTACTTCAGCGCCGTTAATTTACCACAGATATCTTCTAGTCGTATCTTTTGCCACTGTTTCACTGCACATTTTCTGCTAAGCTGCACGGCCAAAACAAACCATTTTAGGTTTTTTAACAGGAACAGTCTTTAAAAAAGACAGATCTGCAAAGTCATCTTTGTAAGACCAAGGCTTTGCTTTAAAAACACACAGTTAGATTATTAAAAAAAACCCAAATCCTAGAGGCTACAGTAGTAACACCCAGTAGGATGCCAGTTACAGCATAACAATGGTGCTCTGAATCAACAGGGGAGAGTTAAAATGGAGGCCTGGAGTATACAATCCCCTGTATTCTTTCATCCCATGTTTAGTGGTTTCATAGTGTCCTCCTGACTGCCAGAAAGACACAGTGATTCCACCATTAGTCCTGCAAGGAGCCAAAATATCCAAGTGTCTACATGCAGTCTTTAACCTACATAAAGCTCTTTAGGTCACCCATGATTCCTTAGAGATTTGATTCACAAGAGCTAAATACCCTTTTTAAGAGCAGAGGTAGAAAAAGAAATCCCTTTATTTAAAGCATAGTGACATTTTTCTGCAACATCCTTGGTGGGCAGACAGCACGGGAGACAAAACTTCTCACTTTTCCTGTGATTTAGAATCCATGCTCCAGGAGGGAGTTTCCTTTCTATACACTCTTTTGATGATGAAATATTTGATCATGTTCAAAATTAAAATTATTCTACAAACAAAATGAGTTGCAGAACCTATTTAGCTCCTTCCCAAGAGTCTGCAGCCTTAGCTCTGCCCTACTGACTATTTGGTAAAAACCTCCCCTTGCCAGGGCAGGGGATGGTACAGATCTGTCCTCACAAGCTCCCTCATTACTGACACGTGGGAAGTGCGTGTTTGCCTGGGAAGGCTTTCAAAAGGAAAATGGACTTTTCCCATTATAGGTAGCTTGACTGCATTCATTGTGGTCACCTACAGAGAACAACCGGCTTATACACCTGCTCCTCACCACAGCCAAAGCTCTGAAGTGAGAAACTCCCAAAGGAGTGCAGACTCGCCATCTGTCATCCTGACTGCCATGTGTGTGACTCGAGGATTCCTGTAACCAGTTTTCCTCTCACTCCTCAAGAGTCAAGCACAAACATGACAATGTCACTTGCAGAGCTTGGAATCTGCCAAAGGATAAAAATTCATGACCCTGCAAAACAAAATCCAGTTCTAGAAACTCAACATTTCATTATTTTAATGCATTCTTATTGATACAAACTGCAGGTTCACCACTAAGATTCATACTTTGGGGAAAACACTAATTCTTTTTCCATCTGCATTTTTCCCAGTGAGTAGGAAACATACAGTCTTAAATTCCAGTAATTTCTGACATATGCCAAGGATTTACATAAGCCTGAGATGAAGTATGGCCCACCATCACATGCCTGGAAAGATAAATCAACCATTTTTTATGGCCCAACTCGCTCTCACCTGTACAAAACACACAGGAGAGCCAACATTTAGATGAGGTAGCCAAACCACAAGACAGTCCCTCGGTAGCATTCAGAGATGTGTACATGGATTTTAAGACAAAGTCTGAATGTTTGAGATAAGTAAGACCTAAAGTTTTGACTACTCAGCTTGATGCGAAAAAAGTAAAAAGTAAGATCAATTAAAAATCACATAGAAACAAGTCACATAATTCATAAGCTGGTCCAACCAGTAAGAACCTGATCCAAAGTGCACTTGAATCAGTCTCACAGACAGAAACTGAATGGAATAGTAAGATTATTAAACAACCCCTCACAAATAAAAAACACAAACAAAACCCCTCTGAAAAAAATTTTAAGTGGCATTTTACAAAACTTAAAGTTTAAAATTGCATGTTGTTTTAAATGTTATTGAAGATAATTTCTTCTGCTTATGAAAGGAGTGAAAAGAAAAAGAAAAGAGAAATGAAATTTTAAATTATGCTGCTTGAAACTAAAAATTGTTTCCCATACAACAAAGCAGCAGCTGTTTCCTGAGACAGCAAGTTCACTAGCAGGGGAGAGAGAGGAGACACAAGCTGACTAATAATATACAGTAGCTGTTAATTTGGGCTGTTCACATCTTTATCCATACATGGAAACGCTTATCCCAAAATTCTCACTTGGAGTAGCATCCTGAGCAATCAGTGGGCGAGTAGAAGCAACTGGACCAGGATCTTGTTTGCTCAGTTAAACCATTTCCAATCTCCAAATTTATATTAACTCCTACAGGTTTCATTCCTTGCCCTGCAGTAAACCAGGACATTACCACACATCAATTAACATATAAGAAGTTACAGAAAGTTTTTAGAAATTATGTTGTAACATAATTGATTAAAAACCAATCAATTTTGTTTCAAAAGAATCAAGGATATGTTACTGTGAAGTCCATGAGCAAGAGTCTGGAATATATATATTTACAGCAAAAACTGGAACTATTGGAAAAGGGGAACACTAACAGCTTTCAGGCAAATCCTACACAGCTCATCTTTTAGCCCTGAAGTACTTGTCTGGCCTTGTTCTCTGTAGGAAATTACCTTGCTCAAAAAGTACGAGATGTTCAGATGGCAGTCTGAACATAAATGCCATGTTTAACATGAGATGAGGAAAAAGACAATCTATTGGAAAGAAGATACACAGGAGTGTTTGAAAAGATAAAAATTCAGTGTTGGGCTCGCTTTGTTCCCAGAGGACAGGACAAGACTGGAAACAGAAAAGGCCACCTGGGATCTTAGGAAAATACTCAACTATCAGGCATATCATCAAAGCTGAGAAAACTTTTCAACAGAGATGGAATTTTAAGAGTCTGGGGACATGAAGACTTGCCTGAGTCATTCTAAAATGGAGCTGTCCTTTAAACTGCAAAGAATCCTTTCTGAAGAAGGGCTGCAGTGTGAATGAAGCCAAAGCTGGAAAACAAGGGGACTGCCCCAGCCATTTATTAATGTCAAATATGCTGTCTCATGAATCAGGGCAGTTTGTCTGGTTTGGAAGCCTTACAGAAAGCCCAGTGCACCTGGCTTGGTGAGCTCAGCATCAGGCTTTAGGCTGATCCAAGGGAATAGCTGCATTCTGTGTTTTCAACAGTTTGTCCAGCAAACAATTTTTTTTTAAAGGCTTTTATTGAAGAGCCATCAGCAAACAGATCATGCAGAATTTGAACAATACACAGAATGGAGGGGAGGGAAGAACCCACACAAGGCACAGCCCCAATTATTTGTCACTTCATAAGATCTAGCCAGCACAAGTGTCACATTTGCTCTTCAAGAGAATAGCTTCAAAAGCTTCCTGATTTTAAAATCTAAGTGTTTGTGAGGGATACACACATATACACACACAAAATATACCCAGTTTTCTTTGGTAACCATCATCACAGATAGTGACAAATATCTCAGAATTAGGACACATAGCAAAAGAAGAAATAAAATCCTGATGCAGATCGTGCATGCTCAGCCAGCTATCAGCAAAGTGAGTCTGGGCCCAGCCCTGACCATTCAGTACAGCACAGAATACAAAAATCCACCAATAAGCTGCAGGAAAACTAGGTAGAAAAAAAAGTTGTATATTTATTTCTTTTCCAATACTGATTACCAAGGGTAAGGGCTGTTCAGTTTCCTTACAAACAGCACAGCCAGCTTCCCCAGGCCTTCCCTACCTCTCCACCATACACCACAGTAAGATGTGATTTCTGTGTCCTCATTATCTCCACCTGCAGAGGATGTCTGAAATTCAATCACACTGGAGGCAGCAGGAGTTCCACCATCAACAGCACTGCCATGTTGGATATACCAGCAGCTGAACAATCAGTGCAGCGAGGAGAAGGGCAACAAGCCTAGAACTGGAACGCATTACTGTGTGGTAAGGTACAGCATTTGAGAAGAGCAGAAGAGGAAAGCAAACCAGAGCAGGCAGCTCAATCCATACACTTTGACTGGAGTTTATCATCTGACAATGCTCTCCCATCCATCTACTGCCTGCCTCTCTCATGGACACAAGCAACAGTGACACTGCAGTGCAGGTGAGGAAGCAGGAGGGAAATGCTCCAATGACCATATCACGAGGCCTGGCCCTACTCCCAGCAAAGACAAGAGAGGTTTAATAGCCACAGTTGTTGCAGTGCCACTTCAGTGGCTGTGCCTGGCCTTTTCAATCCACTGCTTCATGAGGCAGATCTCCAAGGCTCGAGCTTGCTGTACAGACTTGGGGTCCAAAGGGTTACGGCTGCGTAGGTCCAGGTGATGGGCTCCATCCGGGATCACAACTGCCACGAGGGAATTGGTGATGTTCTGGGTCACCCCACCTGCAGACCACGGATCCAGGCCACCATTGCTGTAAGGAAAGACTATTTCATTAGGACACGTGCACAGCAGTCAGCAGTGAGGCTGTAGCTCACATTAACATGTCTACTAGTTTTGCATATGCAGAAACAGACCTCAGGCCCGTCTTAGTGTCTTGTGCCCACCCCTCTGCTGAGAGGAGCCTTCTTGACAGAGGTATGGAGCTATCAGCAGCTTAAGCAAGGCTACACTTCTCATTAACTATCTACTAATTAACCTATAACAGTGCAAAAGCCTCTGAAGAGAAATCTGCTGTCACCTGTAATTGTCATAAAAGTTTCAAGTTTCCCTCTACCAAAACATGCCCAAATTCCCAAATCAAAGCACTTCACTTTCCTTCTTTGCAGTCTGCCATAAACAAATCATTCACTGGACCCTTTAGAGCTGAATTTTCAGGAAGTTCTACCTTTTGCTGTCTCAGCTGAGTGCCAACCTGGTTTTGCAAAGAAATGCTTGGATGGTTTGTTAGTCCGCTGACTTGAACAACAACCATATGAAAATGACAATTTTATCCCTTAAAAAACTGTCTAAAATTACTCTTCTGCTGTGACAGGACAATTTAATGCCATTTACTCCCCCTCCTCCCAAATCAATTTTAAAAATTCCTTACACTATAGATATGGCTCCAAATAATAGTCCATAGAGCAAGCCAATGGCTCAGCTAGGAGAGAGCTTTCCATCTCTCATTCCTAGCTTTGGACTTGACTCAATAACCCCTATTACATCTTATCTTCCTTTACTGCAATGCCCTTCCTACACATGGCCCATCTTTCTGCACAAAGAAAACAACATCCATATACTTGTGGAACTACACAAACCTAGATCTGTTTCTCACTTAAAACACTGGACCTGCCAAAAAAAGGAAATGTCAGACACGGGCTATGGTATGAGAGGGTAAATTTCTAGAAGGATCTAAGAAATTAAAACATCCTTGGACACAGAGATAAGCAGCTAGAAAAATACCACAATGGCAGCACCAGAAAATAACAGTAAAATAATGAATATTTCAAAAAAGGGCTTTTTTAGAAATAACCAAGAGTAAAAACCTGATGGGGTCTGAACTAATATTTTACTTCTTTCACCATTGGAAAAAAAAAAAATCAACAAACCAACTAAGTATCTTGAGTCTCTGTAGTTCTTTACTTTCAGTGATTCTAAATATGACTTAGGACAAGAGAAACATTTTGTTTCTGCAAAATAAAAAGCATAGAGAGCTGCCCAATAAGCCAAAAGCATTGGATTTAAAAGGTCACCTGAATCAGCAGAGCACCTTGGCAACAGGGGGATGAGTTGCTGAGAGACCCATGATGCACATGAACTTGGATCTTTTGGTCCTAGTCATGTGGAAGCTAAGCATACCACAGGCTTTTCTGTGAGCTTCTGGCTGCATCCTCTGTGTCTTCTGCCAAAGGATGGCACCAGAGGCGCTGACACAGTTTGGGAAGTGAAACTTGAAGGGAGGGGGGATGGAGGGCTCACCATAATATCATAAATCTTAACGGTTTTTGCAGATTAAGATCATTCCAACTGGAATGAATTATTTATGTGTTAAAACTAAGCATGCATGTAAGTACTCAGCTGCCCATCTCACAGGACAGGAACTTCCCAGTATAAACCAAAGAAGCAAAAGAAGAGAAAGAATAAAAGTCAGACATTTCTTTCCAGCAGTGGCCAGGCAGGCAGGACTTCAGAAAAAAACCAATGCAAAAATCAGCATGCTAGTCCTGTTTTCAATTCATATACTTCCTTGACAGCAGACGTAGGGTTCTGCCTGTCCCACAGCACACAGTTCCCTTTCCTATATTCTCTCCAGTCTCCTCAGCCCTCCAGTCCTGCCCAGAAGTTTTACACAATCTTAGCAGCCCTGTCTGTGCATCCTTTTTTAACATGACCACTCTCCACAGCCGTCATGTTTCCTGTTATTAACTTTTTTCTCTCACTTTTTCTCTTCAGCCCGGCATAGTTGTGCCGTCTCTTCTTTGCCACCACTCCCTTTAGTGCTTACAATTCTCCCTTCTGCACAGAGCACCAGAATCTCTTAAAACAGAGCCTTCACTTTCTGCCTCTCCCCTGCCAGTGCAGAACAGGATATGTGGGTGCCCTGACTTAGAAGCCTACAACCTAGATGTGATTGAGATTGAAAAATACCCATTTTTAGACTATGCACACCAAGTTTCATACTGTCTGATACAACCTGGGCTGGTTTTGACTACCATAGCACACTGATGATGAGACACTACAACTGCTACCACATGCCTGAACAGTGTTAAAATGTCACTTCCCACCACTGTGCAGCACTTCCACATCAAGTACACAGCATGTTCCAGTAAGAGGAGTGAAAACTGCTGGAAGAGAAAGAGGAAACAGTGTTCTGAAAGCCCCAGTTTCCTCAAACTAGTTTTAATAAAGATGTACTGCCCAGGACAGGCAAGTACCACCTGCACACAGCCTAAATAAGCACTCACACACTACACAACTCCAGGAAGGTACCAGAAGGGCAATGGAATTCCCTCCATTAATACCAGACAGTACAAACAACAGCGTGACTGTGCAGAGTGATGTACTGCTCACAGAGGGAGAAGCAGCAGCACCAGTTTAAGCATCCTGGCCAAATCCCACTGCGTCTGGAAAAATCCACCCCACAGTGGTTCTCTTTAGATGGAGTACTTCTCCCTTCCTGCAGTACACTGTTGTGCAAGTTGCCTGTCACTTGAAACACAGTCCTTTTCACCCCACAGGGAGCCACATCCCCTGGTAAACATTGGGATGTTTTTTGTAAAGCACTCTGCAGTGTTTGAGGATAAAAGGCTCTTATATAAAATGTACAGTGTTGACAATGTATTTGTTTGAAGAGAAACATCCCAGCTTGAGATCCAAAAGCTTTGTGTGTACAGCACTACTTTAACATTCATTTGGTTGCTTTCAGGCTTTTCTCATTTCCAGCTCCTTCAGCTGGCATAAATTCTTAAACACTTATTTAGATTTGTTTGCTTGTCTATCGCTTACAAAGCAGATTTCTACTGTACAGAGCTGTGCAGCCTTGGAAATAAGGAACATTCTGCAGAAACCAAGTGAAACCAACAAATTTTTTTTATTAAAAAGTTTTCCAAAAAAGGGTGGGATTTCTCACTCCAGAGTAGATATCCTGCTGAGACAGAAACAGCAAGAGGCAAACAAGAGGAAAGCAACAGGCCTTTGCAGCCAAACAGACCAACACTAACAGCTGCAGTCCAGAAAATAATCCCCAATTCAAGTGAGAACTTTCTACTTTTAAAATGCACACCTATTGACCACGTCCAAAAGACTAATTCTGAGCTTGGTTTGTAAAAGTGGCAAGGTGTTTTATGAAAAGGCCTTGCACAATTTTAACCAGAACACAGAGGAATATATATCCAGGAGCTTCCCACAGTGGGCAACGGGTACAAGCAAGTCAGGACTCCTGAGGCCTCAACGGGTGTATGGAACACCTCCCTCCCACATAAGAACAGACAGTATGGACAGACAGTACTCACCTGGATCACCTCACAGCATAAGTACAACTACATGAACCTCCCTTTAAAGAGTTTAATCTTAAAAAAAAGGGAAGGCTGAAAAGAGCAAGCAGCATGCACTAGTTTTTTGTGCTAGACTGAAACATTTCTTTCACTTTTTGTTCACACACAAAGATGTTTCAGACAAACTTTTGTTGTATTACCAGTATTCCTCACCAAAATAGAAACATCTTTGTATTTGGATCTTACACAAGTTTGCTGAAACTTGCCTAAATGCCACTAAAAGAAAAGGGCTGTTGGCAGTAATAGAAAAACTCCGAAGTCATTTCCCTCTCTTTTCTGTATCAAAGGGAAAAAGGAATGCCATGCCAGCCCCTTCACAAGGCTATCACTCAGAGCAATAATTCTGGTGACCAAGATCGTGTGTTATAGCTAGAGCTCATTTAGATTCTCCTTTTATGTGTAAGCGATAGTGTTTTGGGTTCCTAAAAGTAGGAACTTACCAGCATGGGAAACCTGGATTTTGGCCATAAGACAAGCAGGAATCCACATGGAAAGATGTTTGGCAGAATCCCAGCCCAGATTCTTCTTTTAGAGTCACACAGGCAGTAACAGAACAGTTGGCTTCTTTGGCCACTGCAGACTGACCATTTTACTCTCAATAGCAGCACAAAGTATGCCCATCATTTATTCAGCTGGAATGCTGGAGACAGATCCTTTTACCACTTGGGGCAGATTCTCTGCACTGACAACCCAAACCAGTGGAAAACTCTACACTACCAGCTGAAACAAGGCTCACCTGAAGATGATGTTGCTGTGTGAACTGATGTTTTTTCCTCCATACATAGAAAGAATCCAAGAGAGCCGAGGCCTCACTCCCCACATCCTGTAACACTCTTCCGAAAGTGCATCAAAGTCCCACTTCTGAGGCTCAAACATGTCATGGACACCATCTGTGCATATAGGCATCACCATCTCAGTGCAAGCCTGAAAGAAAGGGCAGGTCAGTAAGAAGTATTCCCAGAAGAACATCCAATAGCTGTTACTGCTTAAATAGCAGTAGCTGTTACTGTTTAAAAAGTTCAAACAGCATTCAGTCAGTAATTACCACCAAACTATTAAAGAATCATTTAGGTTGGAAAAGATCTTTTAAGACTGAGTCCAATCATAAACCTAAAACTGCCAACTCCACCGCTAAACTGTGTACCAAGGTGAATAGTGTCTTTTAAAAAACTCCAAGGACGGGGACTCCACCCTTTCCCTTTGCAGCCTGTTTCAGTGCTTGACCTTTTTCCTAATACTCAATCTAAACCTTCCCTGGTACAGCTTGGGGCCATTTCTTCTCATTCTATTGCTTATTACTTAAGAGACAGAAACTCACCTTCCTACAATCTCCTTTCAGGGAACTGTAGAGAGCATTAAGGTCTCTCCTCAGCCTCCCTCTCGCCAGACTAAACACCTTGGTTCCCTCAGCTGCTCCTCACCAGACTTGTGCTCCAGACCCTTCCCCAGCTCTGTTGCCCTGCTGTGGACACGCTCCAGCCCCTCAATGTCCTTCTTGTAGTGAGGGGCCCAGAACTGAACACAAGATTGGAGGTGTGGCTTCACCAGTGCTGAGTACAGGGGGACAATCACTGCCCTGGTCCTGCTGGCCACACCATTGCTGATACAGGCCAGGTGCCATTGGCCTTCTTGGCCACCTGGGCACCGCTGGATCATGTTCAGCTGCTGTCAATCAGCAACCCCAGGTCCTTTTCCACCAGGTAGGCTTACAGTTACTCTGCCCCCAGGTTCTAGCCCTGCATGGGGTTGTTGTGAACCAAGTCAGGGACTCACCACTTGGCCTTGTTAAACCTCATACAATTGACTGCTGTAGATATTTTACAATTACTTGCTGTACATCATTTTCCAGTCCATATGAAGAGCTGAAACTCAACAATTAGCTAATGAAGACACAACCTAAATCTCCTGGGAAAGCTGCTTCTCTTTTCTGCCTTGCCTTCCCCACTACAATCATACTTGGTTTGTGACTACATTTGTCATCAGTACATCAATACATCTGGCACAACATATTGACAGCTAAATGACAATTCTCATCAGCTCTAGATCAAAAAACTCACTGACTTGCAATTTATAGAGATTAGTGTGCATACCTGGTAATACCAACCCATTTCACCCAGACTCTTTGTTGCAGTCTGTGACACATCTAAGCAGGGGGTTTCTCCTGTATAATTGTAATATAAATTTACTGCCTGGAAAACATTCTGCAGCAACAATTTGTCAGAGAGACTGGGATCCTTCAAGAACTTGCAGACTTCCTGCAATGAAAAGAGAAGGAGATATCTAAATCTATAGGAATTAAATATTTATATATGATACCACGTAGGATATTAATTTCTTTTCCAAGTACAGTTGGACCATTTCCAGAAAGTGTCTATGAAATGATATATCCTGATTACCACAAAGCAGTATTACATGTGTAATGTTAATGTTTCATTCACCAAATTTTTCAATCCATTTCCCACACTTTAAGATAGATTATATTTAATAAATAAAAGACAGCACATACAGATACATAACAGAGAAGCTGCAAGTATAGACTGGGGTTCCCTGCAGTTTGATGTAGCAACTCACAACAGAGAACAGATTAAACTACATACATACATATATAAGCAGCTACTCATTAAGGTTGGAAAAGACCTCCAAGATCAAGATCACATCCTCCCCTCCCTTCTTACCCTCAGTCATAATAGAGCTACTGTTCCAGAAAAGAAAGTATCTTAACAGCTAATATAAATCAGATTTCATATATTAGTATTGTCCAGATGGGTAGTGGCCTTTCCTGGGTTAGGTTTATACCTCAGTAAGAGGTAACATGGACAGTGGTGGAGGTGAGAATGTTTCTCAGGTTCTTTCAGACTGATAAAAAAGCAGAAATAATTTTCAAGGTTTTCATACTGCTCTTTGCAGAAACCCACATAAGACAGATAAATTTCCCTCTCTCCTCCATCAGGCAGCTCTACATTCTAACTACTGCCTAGAATACTTACATCTTATCTGCCTCACCTACCTTACACAGTAACCCAAGCTCCTGCAGGGAGATTCAGACACTTAAGTCTTAAAAGAATAAAAACACTCCAAAGAAATAGAAATCTTGGAGAGGGCACTGTGGATAAACAGAACTGCACAAGTGAAGGCTTGCAAGTGTGAAAAGAGGTTCTGCTTTGAGAAGGGATCTGCAAGGAATATGTTTGTGGAGATACACATTTTCTCTCTCACTAGTTTTCTTACATCAAAAAGGACATAGGCTAAAAACTTTTTCAGTTGCAAGCTCTGTCAGCCAAATCTCACATCAGAAACTGTAAAGGCATGTGCTTTTTGTGCAGCATTTCTGCAACTCAAGAACAGCTTTGCAGGACAGCTGTTTCTCAGTCATCCCTGGCACTTTTCTTCTCCTGGGCTCTTGATATAACCTGCTACACCTACAAGTGGCAGTTAAGCAACAAACCAGCTCATGCACAAGATACTATCTTGGTTGTCTTTTCTCAGTCACATATGGAGCCAAGAAAATAAAGGAAAAGGTGCAAGCTAGGACATGAGGAGAGAATTAATTAAACCAAATAGTCAATTCTACAAGATATTGGTTCTAAATTACCTGTATAGGCCAAGCTGGCAGAGGCTGCAAGAAGTCAGCTTTATAGGGATAATTCACCATAGCCAAATTTACCCATGTTTCACTCAGCCAATTTTTCAATACAGCAGAATCCTGAAGATTTTTTAAAGGGCTGCACAAATGAAATGTGTTGGAAAGCCACTGCAAACCTGCATCTTTAATAAAAATAAATGGATAAAACAATATTTAGTGTATTGTACCATTAACACATAGGTCAGTTGTGCTGCTACTAAAAATACTTTTGCTCAGCCTAACTAACTTAGTGAAACTATTCCACATACATAGAAGAATAGCAGATCAAATTTTAGTCAGCATCTCGCTACCACCTCTTTTCAGGTAGTTGTATAATCACAGAATCACTTAGGTTGGAAAAGATCGTCAAGTCCAACTTAGTCCCTATCATAACGAATCATGAGTTCATAACGATTACAGTAATTTTCTTTTCCTGAATGCCTCATTTGACAAACAAAGTACTTCTTTTATAGTAATGACTATCTGGCCTGTTTTATCAGAAGGAATATAAGCCTTGAGGTTCTGATCTGAAGTCTGTTTTTATCTAACCTTAGAGATGTTTGGACCTTGATTCTGCATCCCACCAGGCCTGAAAGAAGTTTGTGATACAACAAAACAGGCATTTAAAAGTAGTGCTAAGTTCACTTGGCAGTTTTCAGAACCAGGAGTAGAGTTTCAAAAAACCCAATATATACAGAGATGAAAGTCCTAAGACACTCCTGATCATTACTATTCTTTGAAAAAGCATTGGTGAGGTCTTACCTGTTGAGGAAAGGTGGTTAATAGCGTTCCAGGAATTCCGGATGCTCTCTGAGCAGCCTGTGCCACTCTTTTTGAAATCATTGGTCACTATGCTGAAAAATGTGCCACATGGAACCAAATCACCAAACTGCCAGATTGGGGCGGAGGCTGCCAGAGCTCTGCAAAGGGACATAAAACCATCCTGAACCCCTGCAAAATGGACTTCCATACCCTCCCCACAGCCACTATCTAAGCAGCATTTATAATTCAGCTTGGACATTATGGTTAGTTCACCTAGAGCACAATGTTGCAAAATTATTCCAAAAGCTGCAAAATTATTCCGCAAGTCTGCATGCAGAGGCTGCTGGAGGACATAAGTCTTGGACACTAGCAAAACAATACCAGCAAATACAAGAAGCAGAAATTCAGACTTGATTACTTTATTGGTTTTCATTCTTATCTATCAATTAGGTCTTTCTCACTAGGCATTGTGTGAACTCTAATGAAGAGAGCTCTGGTCCACAAAAATATACTCTCTAGCAGACAAAGGCAGGGGAATTACTATTCTTGTTTCCAAGAGAGTAACTAGGGCATTGAAGAGATTAAAGGCTTGCCTAAAGTCATCAGGAAGTCTGGAGACCCTAAAAAAATGAGGTGCCAAGACAGTGTTCACATGATGTTTTCACAAATCTAACAGATAACTCTGGCAAAATACACCATCCAGTACCTGCTGACCTACAGTTGCCTTTATTAGGTGCTTCTTCCCAAATTCAAAGTAACTTGATTCCTTCTCCCAGTACTGAAAAATTCAAACCAGCTTGAATTATGGTACTTCTCCCAGAGCTGTAATATTTATAGCACAGAAGTAAAAAATGCCTGCTCTGTTTAAGCAGAATGAGCACACTCACCCAACCACCACATGGGGATACTTCATCCTAAACCAGGCTGCAAGCATTCCTCCATAAGACCCTCCTATAGCTATGACTGGACTGTGCCGGGCTCCTGCCATGGTCGTCTTCAAGTACTCAACAAGTACTGCAAAGTCTGCCAGAGCTTGTTCTGATGTCAGGTAATTTAGGTGCTTGGAATCCTGAGAGAAAGAAGGCAGGTTATGGACAGCAAGAGTGATTTCCAGCAGCAGTCTTTCTATTCCCCACAGCAGCTACAGCTAAAACCAGGTCTACAGCTAAAATCACAAGTCTGAATCTGTGCCTGAGAACAAATGAAATATTCTTTGCAGGTGTCCCTTGAAACGCTTAAAAAAGATCTTTTGGTTTTTTTTACACCCTAGAATTGATAGTTACAAAAAAGTTACATCTTACTTAAGTTAACACTCATTGTCCTGGCAAGAATTAAAATACAGTGAATTATGTTTGAATGGAATACATTTATCAGGAAGATAAAAGATGACACTTACGCTGAAAGACTCATTCCCAAAGGGCAAAGATTCTCCATAATATCTATGTTCAGCAAATACCAACATGGCATTAAGTTCTTCAGCCACATCCCACATAAAGCCCTGGTTGGAGGAAAACAGACACTGAAAATAAGTGACTCAACTTGTTTAAAAGTCTCTAGTTTCAGTCTAGTGCATTCCAATTCTTTGATTAGAAAGATATCACTACCACAATGCCACTAGAAAGACAGAGTGCAATTTTGCAATTTGCACTGAAGTAAGAAAACACACAAAACAGGTATCAACTCAGAGAAGGTGATACATTCAAAGACAGTATGTGTATTTTAATCCTGCAAAATATTAAGCATCCTTGTTCTGTGACTACACATAGGCAATCCTAACACAACTCCTATGGCATGAGCTCAATCCACAGGAAATAAAAAAGGCTATAGGAGAAAAGCATGCATTTGACCTAGAACTACATTACAGAAAAAAAACTTGTTTGGCAATAAGCAATAATTTGGAGCATTGCAATACAGTTATTTTCAACTAATAAATAAGTACAACTTGTTATTACTTGTTGATAACACTTTGTTACCACCAGCTTTGGAAGGAAGCAGACAGATCATCTGCTGGCCACACAAAGCATTCAAGCAGTCCTTGGTGGCTTTGAGCTCAGCACATGCCACCTCCTGTTGCATTACTGGACTTTGTATTGAAATGGCTGAAAACTACCCACACACTCCATTCTGCCTTTGTATCAGTCAGGGAAGTAAAAACTTCCACAGCTATTGCAGAGAACAAGAATTATCTAGCTTTGATTTCCAGCTCCCTTCATATTTTTCTTAATAGAGAAACAAAAATCCAAATCTGAAAATCTCTTATTTTACTTGAGGAATCTAACATACTAGGATAAGTTTAATTTGGTCTAAAATTCTGAATTGTTAGCTCAAGGCACCTTATGGTGTCTCCTCTAGAAATTTTCTTCACTGCTCCAGGAGCTTAATACAAGTGTATCCCTTTGGTTTGTTTGGGCTTCAAATAGGACCCTGAACCTCCTTAAACTTTTCCCGTGCTTTTGTTCAGCTTCCTCTTCCTCCTGTAACAATCATTATAAACTTATCTTTCAACTATCTTTTATCTTCTGAGACTGTCTTCTTGCTCCTCCTCACTTTTTCAGTATGTCATTACTGGCAGGTAGGACTGTAATGCCACTATTTCCCACGTACCGTGTTGTTGCAGAACCACGTGATGTCTCCTTCATTGCCTGTATAAAACAGTATTGGTCCATTGTCCTTCTTCCAGTACTGATCTGCTACCAGATACCGCTGCTGGAAGGTACGATTTTCATCAAACCCAAAGTGATCAATCTGTAAGAACAAGGAACAGCAACGTGTTCAGAGAGCTAGAACTGATCCTGGAGCTCACTGGGAGTGCTGACATTACTTTGCAGATAAAAAAAAATTATCATTAATTTATATTCCTAATTCATCACATTATTTCTGCTTTGTGGAAAAAAAAAGTCAAAATTACAGGTGTATATACCGAAGGAGAAATGCTATTTTCAGCCATTAAGAAGAAAAATCCATGCCCTTTTTATAGCATCTTACTTAACATCAGATATTCTAAATATATTTAGGAAGTCAGGCAAATCTGCTGAGAGGTCACAAAGTATCTCATGCAATAAAACTGTATCAACAAGTAAAAAGAGTCATCACACAATGTTTTGAGTCTTAGGAAAACCTTACCAGCCTTGTTATGAAAAAAAAACCTGAAAAACACCAGCAAACTAAACAAAAAAGAGCTCCAAAACTAAAACCAACAAAAATCCAACCTCTTCCTTTTCTCCTCCTTCTGCTAGAACAATTAAATTTAAAGAGATTCTTGTTAGAAAGTGGGTTTTTATTGCTTTCCACTGCTCTACAAATATTACCAGCCCATACATCATACTCCTTAATCCAAACCCGACAGGGTTAGATTTATTCCCTCATTAGAAATTCAATTCCTAAGGCCATTTTTTCCCAGCTTTTACTCACACTGCTTTGTATTCACTATCCACCTCAACCCTTCCCCTAGCACTCACCCACACTGGAAAGCTTATCAATTGCTTCTGCAAGTAACTCCCTGCATAGGCATAATCTTATTCTGGAATACCCATGCAGGCTTTTACTATGAAATATAACAAAAATCAAACCAAACCACAGAATTACTCCAGAAGACCTACCCTACTTAATTACCATGTATTCACAGTTCTTCACTACTTTTACTCATCAGCCTAAGATGACCTGTAGCTTCCCAATTTTGACTTTCATCAGCACATCAATTCACCTTTTCCTTTCATAGTTCCTGCTGGTGGTAACAGCCTGACATCTGCTGGCTTGAGGATTTTTGCTCGCCCATCCATCTGCCTTTACACCCAAAACTCTACCACACCTCCCAGATGCTATAGGAACCAAACTTTCACATTCTCTATTTTCGGAACATCTCCAAGTTAATATTGAAAAGCAGCAGATCACACACAAATCCAAGCACTTGCTGTTATCACAGGAACATATCTGCTAGGCAGATTCCTTCAGGCAGCTCAGAAAAGCCTAACTCTTGACCTGCAGGATCCAGCCACTCATATTTGTTTTGGGTCAGAGCACAGGAACTTATTTCAGATACACAATCTGCTGCAAAATGTCTCTTCTGAACTCTCTCAAAAGTTACTCACTCTTGGACTCAAGTGGGAGGAGATGTGTGCTGCAGCTCACTGCTACAACAGCAGGAGCAGGGGGAGGTCTGGGCATGGTGTGGACAGAGACAAGGTCTTTGCCTTCAACTCCAGTGACTGCTTCCAGACCCAAATAAAACTATTTTATGTACTTACACAGTTTTCCTCAGGGAGGCCGTTTGCTCCTTACTCAAAGTAGATGGTGATGTTATCATGTACGTATGTAAGGGCTCTTTCACTGAACTTCAGCACTGACAACACACACTGGGCTTGTTTTAGACTTACAACTCACCTGCTCCTTTTTCATCTGCACAGTTATTAATTTTAGCTTCACCTACTAAGAGTGATTAAATGTAGAAAGGCAGAACAAAGTCAGCACTGAAAAAGTCTTTGGTCATAAGACCTTGGGACAATTAAAAAGAACAATCAGTTAAGGCACATCTAAAAAGTCACCGTATAGTTTGATAAGCTCCAACAATATTAGAAAGTACAACAAATACATCTTTTGTTCCATGTCTGTTTGTAAAGGGGAGAAGTATCTTTTTCTATTTAAAATTTCTGGTTAGGCTGCTTTCCAGAGATAGGAAAAACAGGACCATGTGCCTTGTTTGCCCTTTATGGAATCATCTAAAATTAAACATTTTGTTTTAAAACTTAATTCTGCATCCTTCCTGCCTGAAGCCAGAGTGCCAACTAGAGGACTACACCCCAAAAAGTATTCAACTTTCCTAACTACAAAGATGTGTAACAGGGCAGGCAGCTTAACGTGCAACAGACAAAAGAGTGCAGAGGGAAAACTAAGCAAAAACAAACAAACAAACAAACCCCCAAGCAAACAAAAAAAAAAAACCAGAGAAAAATTTTGACACCAGGCTGAGCTTATCCAATGGGGTATTGTGCAGAACATATTCTAAAGCCCATCCTACTGTTCCTATTTCACAGGAGCTAGAAAATTAGAATAGTGATACTCCAACATTCATATATTTTTCCAAATTATGGCTAGTTTTCTTTGGATATGTGATTTACTACGGTTTTCCTCTGACATGATCTGCAAATCTACTTCCCCAAAACAAACCGCAAAATTGCAATGCTCTAGTGAGTCTGTCTCTCAAAACCAAGAGGGAGAAAAATACAAGAATTTAGGTTCTCTTTTGGTGGTTTTAGTAACCATGTTGATCAAAGTGTCATGATTCTCTGTCTTGCCTCTGACATGCTGTACACTCCCTCACCGCCATCAGCCATGTTATTCTTTCCTATTCCTCCCTCAATCTGTAGAAATTTGATAGTCCCACAACAGCTTAATCACCTCTGTTCATCATATTCACAGCACATTCAACCATGGACATGTGCAAGATCCCAGGCAGAACAGACACAAGTCCAGACTTCTCCAGAAAAAAAAAAAGTTACAAGTAGCTATTACTCAGCTGAAGAGCAGAAATTCCTTTATTGCTAGATGATGGGGCTTCATGCCTTGCAGTAGCTTGGCTTTGCAAGGATAAGACATACAACATGAGTGAAAATAGAAATCCAAACCAAAACAAAACCTAATGTTTGTAAAGCAGTCAGAGGAGAAAGTGTCACAAATTCTAGTTACTGCCAAGAAATTCAAAGAAGTTCTAAATCCTGAACATCAAAACACAGTGTGAAGGTGTCCCAAGGAGTATCTTCTCACAAGAGTAAAAACTGTGCGAAAACGTGTCAAGCCAGAGGGAAGAAGCCCAAGCATCAATATAAAATTGTGAAGTGAAAGATTTAGACACTTGGGAAAGCTGCAGTTGAGGAACAGCAGATGGAGCTGTTGTGTAGCCAAAGTGTGCAGCAGGAGTGTGCAGGGGTGTGCACAGGAGCTGCTAGGTCTCATTCAAACTTTATTTTCACCATTCTTTACAGAACAGGTATGCAAACAGGTAATAAACCCCAGCAACCGTGTGAAGCATACTGTACAACTCTAACCAGATATTTTTGTAGCTTTTTTTCCTTAAGTCAGATGTCATTAAAAAGTTGAACCAAAAAGGGTTTGTCCCCCACGCAAATGCAGAAGGTGTAAGATAAAAGCAATAACTTTTACAACCAGATTTGATTAGAACAGACCCCAGCAACAAAAAGAAAAAAAATCTGTTTAGTACACATTTAAAATACTTTAACTGCTGGTTAAAACAATGGTAATGGTATACATTAGCAGATACGTGGTTTTTCCAATTAAGATTTTCATAATTACAACTGTGGCCGTGATGTCAGCAGTAAGTACAAGGTCCTGAGCAGTCCAACACAACTTTGAAATTGGCCCTGCTTGGAGTGGGAGGTTCGATGAGATGATGGCAAAGTTCTCTTCTAAAACTAAACTATTCTAGAATTAATGCAAACCAGTTACTCAGCCCAAAGTTCTAAGCTTCTGTAAACAGGACTATCCAGCAAGCTTGGTAAAAAATAGTAACACAGTCATCATCAGCGATGCAACAGAAATGTTTTGCAGATAAAAGTATGATCTACTCACACAAGAACAGTCATTCTGACACTAATAAGAAGAAGGATAAACTTAGAAAAAGCAGCACTGAAAGTCATAAGTTATGAATAAGTTTTTAAGATAAACTCTTGCCAGATGAGGCAGGCAGGATGGCAAAGCAAGCAACAAAATTTCAGTTGCACATAAAAAAACCTTTTTGAACATTGTTCAATTAAGAAAGCCTTATATTTTCCTGCACACCTTTGAGTCCAAAGACTCACAAAGCATTTTGGCAAAATAAAAACATACATACAGCAGATGTCTTGAGAGGCAGGCAACTCTGATGGAAGGCTGTAGCCACCACCCAAGGCAGAACTGCTGGGAACTGCACTTCCCTGAGCTGGATGACAACATCAGTGGGCAGCACAAGGCATTGTGCCCATGAGGCTGATGAGAGCACCAGACTGAAGACTCAAGTCAGCAGCTTTGGTCCTTCAGCTCAGAGAAACTTTCTACAGAGAAGTGCAGCTCTTCAGCTCAGGGTGAGGCACCTTCCCCAGACTGGTTTACCGAACAAACTCACACTGGGAGGAAGGGCCAACTCCCACCTTGGTGCCTTCTGTTTGAACGATACAGCACCTTTCTGTATCTTTACCTTATAAGTGCACATTCCATGTGCTTTTGTTGAGCTCTCAAAGATTACTTATCTCAAGGTGGGTTTTTTTGTGGGTTTTTGTTATTTTAAAAGTCAATTTAAAATAAAATAAGCCACTCTACCACACATCTCCCCTGGGGAGGAGACAAAAGGCACAACAGATGTTAGTTATTGTACAGATGTTAGTCTGCTTAATGTACTTCTGGAATTATTCAGGAACTTGGGCAATGAGTAGAGTACAAAGACAAAACAAGACATGCGGGCTAAAACCCACTTCCTTCTCAGCAGCACCTTAAGGTCATCAGTGACTACAGACACAGGGCAGCAAAGCCAAGCCTTTACCAAAAAAGACTGTAATTCACTGGGCAGTTTCTAACCAAAAGCATCTAATACCATTTGAGGTAATAAATCAGCACCTGATGGTTTTATGCTTTCAGGCAAGACTCTGAGCATCTGAAAGCCTTTCTGTGATGTCTTGAATTTCGATCCTCTATGCGATAGCTTTATTTTTCCAAATTGGATATTCCACGTGAAATCAAGCCAGTTGTTTTACTGGTGAGAAGCCAGGGGATTTTAAGTCATGCTTTACTCTCCACATGTCCATGGAGTTGTTTTGAGTGCTCATCCTGTCTGAATTATTTCCTGAGGACAGGAAGATACAAGATAGCCTGAGGATATCCTCCTGTGTGAACAGCAGTGTGGACCTTAGCCTCCTTGGGATTTCACTGATGTGTTTCTATTCCTGCTTTTACTCCTGATGGGCTATGGGACTCCAGTTCAGTCAGCTGGCCCTATTAGTTTTGTTTCCTCTTATAACCTTTGCTTCCTCTATTCAAATTTGAAGCTCATGAGTGCAGGGACTTTCTTGTCATCTTTATATAACAACATGTTCAAAGGAGGAGGGGGTGGGGGGCAGATTTTGTTGAGCCTGCCAGGACCGAGGTTTCATCCCACCAGTACCTGCCGAGATTCTGTTTATCCCTGCTCACTTACTGCAGAAAAGGGAGGGGGAAGAAACCACCAAGAAAATCAACCTTGGCTTTGTTTCTTTTTAATTTTAAATGCAAGGAATGAGGTGTTTCCTTGCTTTCAAGGCTGATACTTGTGCAAGGGACAGCAGAGACTGAAGATTTGCACCCCTTTGTTGAAATGCATAATCATTTGGCTCTCTGTGGAAGAGCAGGGAGATGTAAACTGCATCTTTGTGCATCAGGGTGTGTAACCCACTAACTGGAAAGTCTTAGACATAAATAATACCAGAAATTGAAAAGAGATAGGACTATAGATCAGAATAACAGAACTGCTTAGGCTAGAACAACACCTTCAAGACTGAGTCCAACCATTAATCCAGCATTGAGACGCACATCCCTAAACCACATCTCCAAGTGCCACATCCACATACATTTTGAACACTTCCAGAGATGGAAATGCCACCACTTCCCTGGGCATCCTGTTCCAGTGCTTAATAAGCCTTTCAGTGAAGATTTCCTACTATCCAATCTAAACCTCCCCTGTTGCAAAATGAGGCCATTTCTTCTCATCCTATTGCTTATTACTTAAGAGACAGAAACTCACCTTCCTACAATCTCCTTTCAGGGAGCTGTAGAGAGCATTAAGGTCTCTCCTCAGCCTCCCTCTCACCAGACTAAACACCTTGGTTCCCTCAGCTGCTCCTCACCAGACTTGTGCTCCAGACCCTTCCCCAGCTCCATTGCCCTTCTCTGGACACACTCCAGCCCCTCAGTGCCCTTCTCATAGTGAGAGTCCCAAAACTGATCACAAGATTGGAGGGGTGGCCTTACCAGTGCTGAGTACAGGGGGACAATCCCTGCCCTGGTCCTGCTGGCCACACCATTGCTGATCCAGGCCAGGATGTCATTGGCCTTCTTGGCCACCTGGGCACACCTTGGCTCATGTTCAGCTGCTGTTGACCAGCACTCCCAGATCCTTTTCCACCAGGCAGCTTTCCAGCCATTCTTCCGCAAGCTTGTCACACTGCCTGAGGTTGTTGTGACCCAAGGGCAGGACTGAGTACTTCGCCTTGTTGAACCTCATACAATTGGCCTCAGCCCATTGATTCAGCCTGCCCAGATCTCTCTGCTGAGCCTTCCTGCCCTCCAGAAGACCAGCAGCTGGATTTAAGCCCACTCACCACCACTCTCTGGGCTTAGCTATCCAGACAGTTTTCTACCCAGCAAAGAGTATGCTCATCGAAGCCAAGACTGACTCCCATTGTCATTTTCCACAAGCTCCATAATTCAGAGGTTTTGTTCACCAGATTTAGTTTTATTTGTTAATCCATCACATTTACCAAATCACACAGACAACAGACATGATTTTTGACTATTTACTGTTTCCAACTTCTATTCAACTATTGCAATGGTCTAGAGCACCTGTTACCAAGTTTTCCTTGACTGTAATGAGCTTCCAGCCAAATACACCCCCAAAGCCAATGCAGGCTTAGAATCCTTGTAATAGAATGAATCTATCATTGCAGCTGTGTCCTTGAGAACACACTGGCCTTTGACTAGGCACAGGGGTTAGTGATAAACCTGGCAGTGTTACATTACAGATGGACTTGATGATCTTAAAGGTCTTTTCCAGCCTAAACATGTCTATGATTCTACACTTCATGTATCTTTCTGAAGCTTCTCTTATGCTGCAGAAATCACAGCGCCTGCTCTTGCTATGCTGTTTAAGGAAGTCTGATTTTTAGCACTGATTTATCTCTTCAGTGATTAAAAGACATGGACAAGGAAAACTTTAGACAGTCACACAGTTTGGACAGGCACTTGAAAAGACCAAAGAACATTTAAACAGCTACAGGATATGCTATAGGAAAGCACCAGGGTACTCAGGTCAGGCCTTGTTAGAAAGAAACAGTACATGATGAAAGGTTATTTTTATGTCAGAAGCCCAACCAGCTAATGAGAACACAAACAAATTGATTTCAACTTCCACAAACCATTAATAGTTTTGTGCTGCAATTGAATCTCCAGATTCTGCTTACCATGTAAAAATAAAATCCATAAACACATTTAGGCTTTAATTACTTAGGTGTAAAATCCTCCAGCAGACACCATGAAGATGCTATTCCTTGTTAAAACTCCTCCATTTGGAAGGAGATGTACCACAGGCACTCTCAACATTTTCTGTCCCAGACTTGAGAGCCACAAAGCTCCAGCACAAGGGGGAGAATGGGTGACCAAGGCAGGAATGTCTTCAATCTGCTTTACTGCTGACACTCCTTAACCACAGTCTCCATTCTCTTGCCACCCAGTTCTTTTCAGAGCAATGAAGAGGCTCGTGCTGCTCAGACTCCACCAGCTACATAACTCTGCAACAAACTACTATGGCAATAAACACCTCAAATGTTCACATCATTGATGCTTCCATTCAAGGCAATATTTTCCTGGTGAAATTCTTCCACCAGGCAAGGGATGGGGCAAGGCATAGGGAACAACCAGCTCAGAGCTGTACTTCACATGGTGTGATTTCACAAGGCTGAAAAAAGCACAAAGATGCACTACACCAGCAAGAACAAAGTTACCCTTGTGCAAGGTCTCTCAGACCCCTAACAGGCAAAGGCCACTAATTTTTTCCATGTGCACTCCAGACTGAATTACAAATCCATCACATTCAGAGGATTAACTTCAGAGGAGAGGAAAAAATTGGATGTGAAATGTCAGTATGTCACAGATTAAGCAGCATAAAAGCATTCCAGTTTTTTTTAAGAGTGCCCTGAAGTTCTGTGTAGGACTAATTGTTTAAGCAAAAGAATCTACTAAGTTTCATCTTCTCTGATAAACACAGTTTTCATTTGAAAGACTTCCTCAATTTTAATTTTTTTTAACAAAGATACAGGAAAAAAAGCATTTCAGATCCAAGATAATATTTTTATTTAGTCAAATTAAGTATTTGAACCAGCTCTACCTCTACCCCAAAAAGGTCTAGAACTGTCTACTTTGCTAAATATTTTTAAAAGGTTTAATTCAGGTTGCAATTGTTTTATTTCCCAGGCTTCCAGAACTACAAATAAATTTGCTTTATCATTCTCCCAGCCTTAGTTCAACCACTATTATTTGTATTTTATTTTCTATGGCTACTCCTACAAAAGACAGAGGATACAAGGAAGTAGAGATGAACAGTGACAGCAAACAGGAAAACTGTCATGTGATCTCTCCAGATAATCTTCTAATTAGGCAGAGCACAGACAAAATGACAAAAGCTCAGTGCAGGGATGGCACTTTATCAGTATTAAAAGGCTAAGTATTTTACACGTCACTCTGGATCATGTATTTAATAGCCACCAAATTTGATGAGCATCGAGGTGAGGGGAGAAAAAATTTCAGAAAACAAAGCATCAAAGCAACAATTACTTCTACAGCCCTGATGCAACAGCAAAAATACCACGGAACAACTTCTGCTTTGGCAAGCTTGCAACACCAAGGTACAACTTCTGCTTGCAGGGCTGGAGGATGTTGGTACACAGGATGATGGGGAAACCAGCAGCATTCAGGGAAATATCATCTGCGGCTCCCTGCACCACCAAGTGTGTCCGTATCAGTAAGCAGAGGGAAAAGACCTCACACAGTGTAATAGCTCCCTGCTATCCCATGCAGGTAGGCTTTTCAGTGAGCCATCTCCTCTTCAGGAAGAGACACGTCCCAGATTTCACTCTACGAGCACCTTTTCCAGCTAATCTTCACATCATCACTTTGGCTTTAAGCCTGACACAAGGGTGAACTTGTACATAAACTGTATCTTGGCTGCAGGCGTGAATAATGGAAAAGGCTGTTACACCAATTTAAAGTTAGAAACAACAGCCCACAAGGATCAGAAGTTTTGTTCTTTGCTGAGTGTGTTTAGAGAACAACAACCACACACAACAGCTGACAGTAGCACTATAACAGTACCGAGTATCAGAACATACTACACGCATGCTAGAGCTGAGCTAAAGCATAGGAGACAGTAACTAGAAATTTAAAATAAAAAAAGAAAATTATCCCATTATACCACTGTGCTTAAAAAAAATTTCCCATTCTCCTGTCTTTGTTTAATTCTCTGAATTGACATGCCTGGAAAACAAAGAAATTAACCATTTTGCAAGTATTAGTAAGATGGCCCAGTGCAGCCTGGTTTATCCCACTAAATTTCTTATAAGCTTCACTGCTTTAGATATAAAATCCAAATATTACAGAGTATATGATTTAAATTAAGGTATTCAGTTTATGAAAGCTTAAAATGAAATAATCAAGTTTGACTTCTGGTCTCTCACCAACTTGGCAAAATGCTACAAATTCTCTGCACGAGCTGTAACAACTTCTTATGCTGATGGCTGGTCTTGATCTTCTCAAAGTCAGATGAAGAAATAAATACAGAACACATTAGCATAAAATTTCATTTTGAACTTCATTTTCCTCCATATCTCCCCACCCAGTCTCCTCCACAAAAAAAAAAAATCAGCTCTAAGACTTTGCTTCAACTTGTAGAAGCTCATGGTACAAGTCAAATTCAATGAAGCTAACAGGAGTTCTCGTGCACATCTGGCTTGTGAACAGCTTGCTACTTCAGCCATATGAAGTTCTGCTTATTGTTTTGTTCTTTAGATTTTCTTTAATCTAGACAGTCTATCAGAAATCTTTCAGTGGCCTATTACAGCTTTTAATGATTAAATCTAGTGAGATATGAAATGCTCACTTTCAGTGAGGGAGTAGTGATCATTGATGTTTTCTGAGTCACTAGTATTAACTGCTCACTTGAAGGAAGAGGCTGCAAGTTGTGAGGAAATTGTTTCCTGCTTAATTTGAGAAGCTGATGTCTGCATTGTGACCCCACAGATAAGCAGTGCATAAAAATAAAAATTCACTGACAAGCTTTAACAAGTACTTCCCTGTTTTCCTGTCCACTGAATAAGAGCTATTGTTCCTGCTTGTGGACCTGGTTTATAGCTTACACTTCCCATTTTAAATCATGCTATGAAATCAGAGAGTAAGAGCTGCCAAGTACTCCTGTACTACTTGATGAGTAAAACACATATTCCAAGCAATTCACCTCAGAGACAAACATCAGCATCACTTCTTCTCTAAACACCGGTGTAACTTTTAATTGGTACCAAGGGGCTCTGTAAAAAGCACTTTGTTTTTTCCTTCACCAGAAGCCAAAAGTGCTATTGTATTATGGTGCCAGGCATCAAAAACAAACCCATCTTAACCATTCCTGTCATCTGTTACTATTCTGAGACACCGACCTGAGTCACAATAAGATGCTAAATAAGATGCGAACCACAATTAAAAATTATAACCTCAATGTCTTCCTGAGCAAGTTTTAGACTCACAATTTAAACCTAATGAAGTAGTTTTCAAAGACATTTATACATGACTGTTGTATACAGATTTTTAGTGACACTCATTTGCCTACAACAGTAAAAATTTAAAATACTGAAAAATGCTGAATTGGATTAAAGATACCTTGCTCCATAAATGCAAACTTCCTTCTTGTGAGTACAAGAGATGCAGCATTTAAGTGCAAAACTGCACCCTTAGTTTTGACTAATTTGCTAAATTAAGACAACATTGTCACAAAAAGGTGAGCCAAGCTCTTTTATTTACTACACACTTTACACCACACTTTTCTTTACTCTGCACATTCATGAAGTAACCTGAGCGAGGTAAAATTGGTTTTTGATGTAGTACTGATTTACAATTAAAGCGCTACATTCTTTTATTCGCTCACTTCCTCTTAATAGATCCTTTCTGTAAAACAGAAAGAATCATGTCTAAAAAAATATATATCTTCACTTCCTCTTTGCAGTCCTTCTCAAATTCTTTTCTGGCCTGAAACTTGCATTCTAATTTTCACATTTTCAATCAGGGCTTTTATTTTCTATACTTCAGAATTTCAGTCTGTAATACAAAATAGGGTATTAAAGACTCCTGATAAAGCCAGAAAGGATCAAATGCATTACTTCTTAAACTTCATCATTTTGAAGCTTCAGCGTATCTTCCTTTTATGTGCACACAATATGAAGTGTGGATGCATTTCGGAGCACAAAGACTTGCATGTGAATTTACTATGAGATACCGACATGGTGTGAAACCTAGAAAGTTATTAAATGCAATCAGAATCCTTCTTTTGGAAAGGGTGACACAATTGACATGTATTAGTTCAAAAGACAATCTGATTGAAGGACCAGGCTCAGAAAGTTGCTGAACAAAAATTAACTTGTACTTGTTACATTGGTTCTTAGACAAAGTCATAGCAGTTCACAAACTGTGACTGAGGTGAAGGGTTCACCAACACATTGAGCCTCACACAGCCATCAATTATCAAATTGAGTGAAGAGACAACATCCACTCTCCTTTCTAAGACGACAGTTTATCATTGAGAAGCCTTCAAATACCAGGAATTTTAAGACATCATGCTCTCAGCAGTACTGCACATAAAGCACAACAAGTTCTCAGGCTATGGCTTTTGTAACACTGGTACATGTGCCAAAGACAGAGATACAGATGTACAAGACAAGGCTCCCCAAAGGTCAGAACTGACTGACTCCACTCTCCTCAGTATGCTGTAAGATTATTTCTACTTGGGTAAAGAGAACTAGATGGATCTTGGATGCCTCACCAAGTCATTCCAATGAATTTGAACTGTGGTCACAGACACAGCTGCTGACAAAGAAGCCATCTCAACAGTGTTGATCCTGATACAGCTCTGTACATTCTACACATCATTCTCTCTGTAAAGTTCCATTTTGGATGGATTAGTTTAACACACAAACCACAACCAACCACTTAGCAGGCAAGCAAATTACCGCAGGCTTGCCCACAAAAGTCATGTTAGTACATCAGAAAAGCTAAAAAGGAGACCATCATCCCCTAAATAGATAAAATTTGTTGATGCAAAGATGTGGCTGATGACAAGTTTTCCTTCAAGGGCCATCTACTCTTCTAGGTCTGCACGAGGTACCTTTTTACTGGGGTAATTTCACTCATACATAGGAGGGGTAGAGGGCTGAAAGACATCAGTTACTTTTGAAGGGAAAGGAAAAAAATTCACACCTCCAAGACAAAATAATAAAAGTTATTAAACACATAGGTCAGCAAACAAGCCAAGATGCTAGTCACACTGACACAGGCATTGCTTGACTGATTTCTCAATGTTCTAGACTTTAGCCCCATCATCACAGACGTCTGACACTTAAATGGTAAACAGGAGGAAGTTTAATGCAAAGGAGCATTGCGCTGAACTCTGACTCTGTTATTTCTCCATTTTTATGAAAACAGACTTAAGTGTCCCTGATTCACAGTAAAAGCTGACACTAAGCCTTCAAACAATGTTACATGTCTACAGACTGTCATGCCTAGAGGTTCCAATGTGCAGCAGTAATAAATTATTCACAGTGATCAAGAAGTAACTTTTTAGGCAACAAATCATATAAGGAATCTATTTACACTTTCAAAGTTTTCTTCTGTAAATGTATTAAATATTTAAAGACTTTATTTAAAGGTATTTTTAATATTAATAAGTGTAAAACCATTTCCTTTGTGACAGTGCAATATTTTGCCACATTATAAAGTATCTTCTTATATTGAATGCTTTTATATAAATTATTTCAGCTTATGATGAAAACCATAAGACAGAGAAACAAGAAAACAGGAACCTTAGCTAAGAAGAAAGACTCGGCAGCGAGGAACACAACCAGATAATTCATGTGATAAGTAAATATAATGTAAGTAATTAAACTTCAACAGTCCTGAGAGGTTGCAAAGTATCACCACCCCTATTTAACATGTTAATCATCGTTTTTATGTTGCACTACAGAATAATAATGCAATTACAAATTCCCAGACAACCGCACTGAGTGCATGTTTCATAAGGGCTGAATGCTATCAGTTCTACACACTGTGCTACTGATAGTGTGTCCTATGCTCTCCGTGTGATTAGACCTCTCCTGCTACCTCTGTATCTTTCAAGTGCTATGGCAGCAGCATTCAAATCTTTGATGAACACACCTCTCACACTCTGTTCAACAATATCAGCAAGTCTTTGGACACAGAAAGCAAGGATTTCAAGGCCTGTGAATGGGCTCCCTCTTTCCAGCAGCAGCCACTCTTAGCCAACATGATTTTGCTTGATGCATGAGAGGAAGAGAATACGCAAGAGACAGAAGGGAAAAAGACGTGGCATCAATATTTACAACAGGATGTCACTGTGACTCTTCCCTCCCTTCTCTCAACACCTATCTACATCCCAAAATCCACAGATCTCAACCACGCAGCAGCTCTGCCGCTTTGCTGGCAGCTGGATGGCACCTGGGCTGTCTGTGCCAGAGCTGAGGAGAAAAACCAGGTGACACCACAGCCCCGGGAGGAGACGAGGATAGAGGTGTAACAGATGGTGACAAAGGGTGGTTCAGGCCACGGCACAGAATTAGTATCACTGATACTATGATAACAATGTGTAACAACCAGTGTGCCACAACAATTAGGGTTAATTACACCACTGCTGCAGGAGTGATATCCTGGCCAACGCTGGCCACACACTATGGAAAGTATCTCCACTATGCTCACAAAACAAGCTCCAGGGCTGCTAAAGGAGTTAATGCAGGCACGCAAATCTCAAATTATTACCCAAGTGAACATCAGGGAGAGATGCTTTCAAGACACAGGAATTCCATGATTTATGCAGGGAGACCCCTGGAACAGGAGCATTCCCAAACCAGTAACAGTCTGCAGAAGATTGTAATCTCAGTGGATGGATTTCTCACTAAAATCCTTCCCAATCTCTCACCTCAAATGACAGAGGCCTTGACCCTAAAATTATTCCATAGCTATTCAGGACAATCTTACAAGGGTTACCTGGTTTTTTTCATGTCTATTCTCTCTGTCAGGGTAATCTTCCCATTTTGGTCACCCTATTGTAACTTCACCTTGTACAAAGAATAAACAGGAGATTCAATCCACATATCATCCAAGATGCCCAGCCACAAGTTGCACCAAGAGACATTTAGATAGAATATTAACAAAAAAAAATATTCACTGACAGTTATCAAGCATTGGAACAGGCTGCCCAGGGAAGGGGTCAAATTAACAACTCTGGAGGTGTTTAAAAGAGGTGTGGATGTGGCACTTGGGGACATTGTTTAGTGGTGCACTTGGCAGTACTGCATTAAAGATTGGACTCGATGATCTGAAGAGTCTTTTCCAACCTAAACAGTTCTATGCCTGTAAATTAAACACCTTCTTCCCACCACTCTCTACGTGGACCAGGGCATGAAATTCAGATGCATGCTACAAGCCTGATTCTAAACAAACCAAGAGAATACCAGAAAAATGTCCTCCTCCCTCGCAGTAAAAAGAACCATTGCCTCCCCTGCGAAACCCGGGTGCAGAACAGTGACGATGCAGACGCTCCTCGACACACTAAAGGAACTGCTGACTGTTTTTATGAAAACCCATTAACAAGGGGGGGGGTTTCAAGGCTTGTGCAAGGAGACCATACCAACACTCAAAAACAACACTGCAGAACCCTGCATATGCCATGGATTTCCCCAACGAATTGTTGAAGAAGCAGGATAACAAAGCTCAAGTTAGTAACAGAAATCCGTCCCGTGTTCCATCCAGGGGACAGTGCCTGCCCGCGGCTGCGCGGAGGGTAGAACTAGATGATCTTTAAGGTCCCTCCCAACTCAAACCACTCCGTGATCAAACAAACCAACAAAAAAATCCCGCAACTGCTGTTTGCAAAGGCGATGAGGGCGCAGCCGCGGAGCGCGGGCCCCCGCTGCGGACACGCTGCGCAGCAAGTGCGGGAGTGCGGACTCCGGGGCCAGGAGACAGCGCGCGGACACGACAGAGAGCAGGCTACCTGCCACGTTAAACAGCGGCACTAACGCGGAGCACGCAAGGCTTGGAACGCTTTACCAAACGGACCCAGCACAAAGTGTTTTATTAAAAACCTGCGGATAGTCCTGTCCCGCCCGTGGCTCGAGCGAGGCTAATGACAGCGGAAAATGCCCCCCAACTCCCCAAGGAAACTCCCTCCCTCCACAACCGGCTCCCACCTGCTGGCTCAGGTAGCGCGTCAGGTAGCGGCCGACGGGCAGCGAGGCGCTCCGGCGGCGGCGGAGCGGTGAGGGCAGGGCGCCGGCCGCGCCGAGGAGCGGCAGGAGCAGGAGGAGCCGCAGCATCGCCGCGGGCAGCAGGAGCAGGAGAAGCAAGAGGAGGAGGGGCAGGAGCGGTGCCGGCCCCGCCGCTTTATACGGGCCCGGCTCCCCCGCCCGGGGCTGCCCCGCGCGTCCCCGCGGGGAGCGGCGGGACCCTGGGGGCGGGGCCAGCCCCACACGTGGAGGGGCGGGCCCTAAGCAGCGCCGCCTTCCGATTGGCTGCCGGTCGGCGCTTAGCTCGCGCGCGCCTTCGCGGTTGGCTGAGGCGGCTTCCATGGGTGTTTCGGCCGCGCGGCCTCCGGCGGGGAGGCGGCGATTGGCTGCCCGAAGCACGTGATCCGCCGGTCATGCCGCCCCGTGCCGTGCAGAGGCGCGGCCGTCGCTCTCGCTTTGTGATTGGGCAAGCGGGGCCGCGCTTCCCCCGGAGTGCGTTGCGATTGGCTGAGCTCCGCCTCGTCCCGCCCCCGTCGCGGCCCCCAGCAGCCGCACTTCCGCCCTTCCGCTCTGCCCTCAGGCCGCGAGAGCCCCGCGCGGCCGAGCCCCCGCTGCTCCCCCGGCCCGGCCCGAGGGCACCGAGCGCAGCCCGCGCCCGCCTGAGTCCGACCGGACCGGCCGCTCGCTGTCGGCCCCGGGGAGGCTCAGGGGTGAAAACTGGGGTGTGAGGTGTGTGCAGCAACTCGTGCTTTGCTTTTCCTTAGGGAGAGAGCGAGGCTGCGGGATCACCAGAGGGCACCAGGCACCGACAGGAACCGCGGCGGCAGCCGGGCAGCTGGAAGGCAGCGAGCGCACCTCGAGGGCTGTGCGATTCCCCGGCCGGGCGCTGAGGTTTGGGTTGTTTTGTTTATTACGAAAAGTTCAAGTAAAACAGATCTATTCGTGCTGCCTTCTTTCATTCATTTCATTTAATTTCATTCTCTGCGTCCAGAGAGCGAGTTCTGTTTTTTTTCCAAAGAGAAATAGAGGTGTAGATCTTGAGTCTGTTTGCTCTTGCCAGAACCTGTGTGAGCACTTACATGCTGTGCTTTATCTCCCGTGTTTCAGCTGAATACTTGCAGTGTTCTGTGTTTTCTGGGGTGTGCTTTTGGGGTTTTTTTTTGTTTTGTTGACGTCTTTTAAAAGTGCAGATAACAAAAACTATGTAAACTTTGTCTCCAGAGTTCTGAGTTGAAAACAGGTAGGAATGTGAAGCACCTGCTAGTTTCTCCAAGCCCACCTTTTTGGGCAATAAAAAAGCAGACTTAACTTTATTACTCCTTTTCTATAGATTAATGTGTTTTCCATGTACTTTTTACTGTTATCTTGTACTGTAACTAAAACAAAACAGTTCCCTTTTGGCAAGAGTTGAAGGCATGCACCATTCAATATACTGAGTCAACTGAGTGTCTGTTAATATGTGTGTTCTGAAGAGATGTTTTGTTCTCATTTTGTTTGGCCCCCTATTAAAGCTTTTCCCTTTCCCTACCTCCGTTTTCCAGATGTAGGGAATATTGTGATATTTTTTTTTTTAACTGTTGAACTACTCAGAGTAATGAGTTTAGTCACTCACATTTTTCTAGTACTCAATGTTACAGATCTTGTTTTTACCAGAATGCTGAGAAAGCTGTCCCAAAGGGCCTGTAAGTTTAACTTTCTGGTGGTAAAATATGAACAAAACATCGTTATTGATTATTGAATGTGGGGTTTTTTTAACCTGTAAAAGCCATACTTGAGTCTCCTTTATCTCCTTGCTCTTTTGCCTCTCGGAGAGAGTTTTGGGATAAAGTTGTGGAATTCACTTCCTATTCTGAATTTATTCTGCAGCTTATAGTGAAGAGAGATTTATATTTAGCCATGTGATAAAAGAGCTTTTGCAAATACAGACTTTTAAGGAGTCATTTAATTCAGCTGTAGAGAACATTTTGGTCATTTAAGTTGGAACTCTATGATTTAAGGTATTGGATGAGGCTCCGAGCAACTTGGTCTAGTGGAAGGTGTCCCTGCCCATGGAAGGAGGGCTGGAACTAAGTAATATTTAAGGTCCCTTCCAACCCAGATCATTCTAGGATTCTGTGATTGTTCTCTACATGTTTCTAACATCTGAGGAAAAAAGTTGACTGTCTAAAATAGGGGAAGTTTCCTAAAACTTGTTTTGGGCAGTGTCGTATAATAAAGGCAAAATAAATCTGCAGGAAAGTAATACTGAATAAAAATAAATTAATTCCTATTTATTTAAACGTTTAGTTCATCATTTATTTGTCAAATCCATACAACCTGTGTTGAAATCAGCAGTAAACACCTGGAGCTCCCCTTTAGCTCAAAGACCGTGATATAGGAGCAAGTATAGTTGCTATTGTGAGCCTTTTTCAAGATTTTCTGAGTATCCTTTCCAAGTTGTTGGTGTTGAAGCGTTTGCAGAATTACAAGTGCAGAATCATTTCAGTTTTTAACCCAATGTTGACTTTACTCTAAACTAAGGAAAAACATTAGAAAGTGATTTGCTGCAGTGCTGTGCCCAAGGATAATTCTAATAAAGATTCCCTAAATGCAAGTGAGACTTTGCATGATCTGTCTGCAATGGTGTGCAAATGCCATGAACACTTCCTTCTTATTACATAACTTCATCCTCTTCTTTGTTTTTTTTAATTAATAGAATGTCTGTTTTCAGACAGAGATCATCATTTCCTGAAGACTGCTGTTCAAAATG
Source organism: Eulacestoma nigropectus (assembly GCA_013397775.1). Lineage (NCBI taxonomy): Eukaryota > Metazoa > Chordata > Aves > Passeriformes > Eulacestoma > Eulacestoma nigropectus. The sequence continues at coordinate 4,033,781 of VZTE01005755.1, forward strand.
TTAAAATAACCTAACTGAAAGCAGTTAATATTAACATCTCATAAAATGAGAACTCTTTGAACCATTTCAACTTACTCATTTCTACTCGTTTCAGGTGATGCTGTGAGCACATGAATAGTGTGCAGGGACTCTTGGCTGCCTCTGTGATTTCCATCCAGAATTCCTGCTTCATCTATCCTGCCTGTCAAAACTGCTTTTCTAGGCTGATACTAGATTCCAGAAGGTATGTCCTGTTTTGGGGATCCTTTACTGATTTCCCTTAACTTGGGATCTCTGTTAGCTGAACACAAAACAAAACGGTGAAAATCCAGCCACTGTAGATATAAGTGCTAATTTCAGATCTTATGTTACTTATCCCTGATTAGATCTCTGTATTCCAGGAGCAGCTTGGAGGTCATTATGCATTGAGAGTTCTCCTGTGTTCAGTGTTATGCAATAGCAATAGATGGTTTAGCAGAACAAATGATGTGTTAGAGCTTCCAAGTGCATCCCCTGCAGTCCACCCAGTCCAGCAGTGCTGTTCTTAAATTGGAAGACATTGGCTGAAAGCCCCTCCAGATCAAATCCTGATTTTATTTTTTTTCATCTCTTTCTACATGTGCAGCACACCTGGCAGCCCTGTATGACTCTTCACTGAGTGCATGTCCAGAAATGTATGAGCTTTCCTTTTTAATTGCAGTGGTGGATGAAATCTCTGACACACAAAAGAACAGTAAATCAATGAATGTCAGCACTAAGTGGAAAGAGCTGACTTTGGAAAGCAAGGATATCTGTTGTTTCAAATGCTGAAGTACAAGATAACAGTGCTGCTTCCTGATTATTTTTTTAAACCTAGGTATTTATACTCAAGCTGCAGGAAGAAAAATCCCAAACCAGCATGAAATGTGAAAAAAATGGGTGCAGGGAATTCAAAATTGCACCCAAACAGTCTCTCAAAGCCCACTGTCCCTTCAGTTTCACAACAGGCTAGCATTTAATACATCAGTAAAAGAAGCCAGAGGCCTTCTGTCATAATACACACATCTTGCTCTGAGCCTTTGGTAAGATTAATGCCTCAGGGAGTAAAGAATAAGAAAAAAATCTTTCCCTTTTTTATGGATTATTTGATACATTATAGTAGTAATACTTATGACTGCAGGTAAGTTCTTACCTCAGCAGTGATTAACAGAAGTTTGTGTATTCAATCTTTTTTATCCTTTTACTGTCTTTTGTCAGGTTCAACTGTCTAAAATGTGGCTGCACAGGTGAAGCTAAAGATGCAAGCTACAGATATAGATTGTCCCTAAAGATTGCTGACACTAATGATCTGTTTGACATCACCGTTTTTGGAAGTTGCTTAGATCCATTCTTTGGGGTCACCGCAGAAAATCTGCAGAGGTAAGGAATAGATTGTCTGACCATATAGCTGCTGCTATTTATTCAGCCTAAAAAGACTGAAATGAGCCTAGATGGTGGGAAGTAACTGCTAAAGTGCTCCCTTCCAGCATTTTTTGGTACCCCTCATCTTGGGAATATGCTGAAGTTTGTTTCTTCCTGAAATCTTGATGTTTTGAGATGGATTACTTCTAGGTAGTAGAAGAAATCCTCCACTTATTGAAGGCAGCTACTACCTGTTAAGTGAGCTTCACTGTTTGGTTGGTTTGGCTTCTTCCTCATGTCCTTTCTCCTTTTTTTTTGAGATGATTGAATTTCCTTTGTTTAAGTAAGTTGGCTTTTCCAGACAGAACCTCTGGGTTTTCTTTTTTAATGGTTTGAATGCACCTAGTGACTTTTTGTCAATATGACCAAATTTTCCTGAAGAAAGAAGGAATTTCTAAGAAATTCTGTTAGTCCCCAGAGCCTGATCACCGACATGATAGGCTTCAGATTTTCTGAAATGTGAAACTGCCAGGATGGGATATTCAGATAGATTCCCTGCTTCTTTCTCTAGTCTGTTATTTTTCAATGCTTTGTGTTATCACTGGCTCAAAGATGAATTGTTTTTAATGCCATATTAGCAGCATTAATAACATGCTCATGACAGGCATTCTCCCCTACACTGCTGTACTGCTGTCAGCCATGAAAAGCAGTTATTTCCATGTCTCACGTGGATACTACTGTGCTGTAAAGGCCTGGGCAGGAGGAATGTGTAAGGAATAGCTGCATATGGACAGCATTGTACAGTCACTGTGTTGGCAGAAAAAACAACCACACGGGGAACACCTGAAAGTCGTGTGTGCAATAGACCTGTTCAGAGTGGTTGTTTTGTTTACTTTGTCTCACTAACAAATCAGGTGAACTAAAGAATTGAATTTATAGGTTCATGGTTTACTGTTTTCATTCTATGTTTAGTTGAAGCTACCACAAAATCTTTTCCTTAACATGTGTCCTCATTAGCACTATACTACAGCTGAGATGCTACGTAAGGCTTCCTCTGTTGGTCCAATAATTCTGTATGTTTTTATTCAAGGTATATTCAAGACTTCAATCAGCTGTCAGGAGAAACAAACACAGAGTCATCTACAAGAGCATTAGTTCAAGCAGTGGAAACCTGTTTCATTGGAAAAAGGTTTCTGTTTGGAGTGAAGGTAACTTTTAATCCACATTATGGCCTTTTAGTGAGTTTTTGTAGCCAGTTAGGGGTATAGACTGAGTTATCAAAGCTTCATGTAGAAGATCTTTTGGGAATTTGAGAAAATATAAGGCTAGGACATGAGAAGGATTCTGCTTCTTTCCCCCAAGACTCCTGTGTTTTTTTTAAATGAGTCACATCCAAAAATCATGTTGAATGGCAGTAGTCATCTTAACAGCTTGTCAGGGTGCTTTTTGGAGAGCCTGAGCAGTGCCAGCTCCTGTGCATATCAGTAACAGCTTGGAGTCTGTAAAAAAACCATGTACGATTGGAGCAAGAAACAGACTCTCTTTCCAAGCACTGCCCTACCTTTCCCATGCTGTGTAGTCTCCTTTCCAGTCTGAAATGTAAGCAGAAGCACATCCCCTTGTAGCATTTTAATATTTCTCGATTTAAGAGCATTTTCAAAATGTTGTTAAAGTGCAGCTGTTCAGTATCTGCATTGGTGGCTCTTTTATGTGTTTAACACACTTTTAAATATTAGTTCTTAGCAATATTTCTATAGAAACAGTCTTCAAGGTTCTCTTCAAGTAGTGCTTATGTGAGTCATTCATATTATGAAATCTGTGAACTAAATCCTACCTGGCAGGTGTTTTGCCTCTCCCACAAGTACGATGAGGTTTTTATCTGAACTGAGATTTTTCCTGATGTACAGCATCTTAAATAATGGAAGTTGGAGGACTTAATGGATTAACTTTACTTACCTGGAACCATTGCCAGGTCTGTGGGCCTGATGCCCTTGACAAGCATAACTAATCCTAGATATCACCTTGTGGCTGCTCCTGCACACACAAGCGCTGAACACACATTCGAAGACTGTTAGTTCAGCCCTTGGCTGTAGACATTTCTGTATAGTTGTGTTCAGCTATGTATACAGTTGTATGGTCCCAGATAATACTCAGAATCAGCATAACATACTTTTTAAAGACTTGCCTAGAAGGGTGTTGTCCTTGGCTAACAGCCTTCAGCCTTAATCCTTGCACGGACTCAGGGAGGAGGAGGGTTGTTGGAGATAACTGTATCTGCTTTTTGGCCTCTCTGCCTTTGCCAGACCTTGAGGGGTAGATGAGAAAGGGTTTATCCACTTCTTAAAATATTAGCTAATTCCCTCTCTATTTAATGTCATTTTTCACCTGTAATTTCTGTGTAGAGAGAAGCAAGTTTTATAAGTAGAAGCTCCTTTGAAACACTGCTGTCTAGAAAAATCTGAGCAGATAAAGGTTGTAGATTATTTCTCCTTCACAGATGTAGTGCACAGAAAATACCATGCTGGCTTTGGTAGCTGAGCTGCTAAGTCAAGGATCTGGTACCAGAGTGCTTTGCTACAAGTGCTGCCCAGTGCCTCCTGGATAAAAGAAAAGCACTGGCCTTAGGCTGCCAGCCATTCGCACTGAACTGCACCGGAGGAAGCCCGGAAGCATCCAGTGCCCTAAAGGGAAGAAGTAATTTTCTGTGAAGTCCTTTCTCAGAGTTCCTGGTTGTTTTTCCAGCTCCAAAACTCTGTAATTGCAACAAGCAAAGAACCTCTCACTGTGATGCCCTTTATAGCCCTTGCCAGGGCTTATTTCCCAGGGACTGCCTTGTGTGACAGACTGTTTTGTATTCTCTTCCTTGCAGATCCTGCCAAAAAGTGAGACCTAAATTTATGCCTGACTTAAAAGACGCGTTAATTTTTTTTTTCTCTAAGTTAGTTGTTTTTTTGTTTGTTTCCCCCCACCCCAGGGTTGTGCAAGGGAAGATGGAGGGCATTCTGCTGCCAGCAGCATCTTGCAGAAGTGTTCCAGAATTAATAGAAGTATGAAAAACCTTGTAGCTTGCCAGATCTTCCTGCCAAATGCTGCTGTTACTGGCTTTACTGTTATCAGCTACTTAGATCATCTCCTGCAGTCGGCAAAATTCAGGAGCTGTAATAACAGCTCATATTTACCTGATGCGTCATCCACTCCCATAGATGAACCTCTCAGTGAGCTCAGCAGCTTGTCTAGCCTGAGCAGGAGCTCCTGTTTTGTTCAGTCTAGTGGCAGGGAAAGTTTTTTAGGGTGCTGGCAGCAGTCCTTCAGTCTGACTTCATCTGTTGCTTGGGTAACAGCGGAAGACTTTCCCACTCTGGAAGTGGGAAAGCTGGTGAGTGAACAGCGTGAACAAGAGGAGAGGCCGGTCTCTGCAGAATTGGGTAGTGTAAGCCTCAACAATCAAACTCTTTGGGACTCACAGTTTCTCATCTCTTCTGTGAAGGAAGGGGAAAAAGAGAAGGATAATGAATCGAGTTCACTGCTTAGTCAGACTGAGGGTATCTCTGCAACTGATAAATGGGAGAGAGTATCCTCTTCAAACAGCAAATATTCACATGGAAACAGTTCCAAGTTGTTACAACATCCCTTGGAATCTGAGATAAAAAACATTTACCCAAAAACTAATAGTAGAAATTATTGTTCCCCAGAAAAATTCCACAACTCCCTTGTTTGCAAGAGAGATGCCTCAGCTCCTAATCATGTAAATGTAGCTGGAGTGTCTCAGATGGACTCTATGCTTTGGGAAGAGCTCCCATTCTCAGAAAGCCTAAATCAACTGTTAGCCAGAATAGAGGAGGGCAGGAGTGTTGTAACATCACCCAGCCTTGAGGCAGGCAAATGTGTCCAGCTTGAAAGTAGCAGGTTGGGTGTAAATCTTAACAAATCGCATCCCAGGCAAGCCCCGGGTGATTTGCCTGCAGCCAGTGTCTCAGGGAGGCTCTTGCCAGCAGCAGAGAACAACAGTTGGGAGAACACAGTGTTTGCTTGTCTTCAGTCAAATGCAAACCCTCCGAGTGAAGTGTCCCAATGTGAGTCTTCCCCTAGTGATTTATCTTCAACCCTCAAGAAATGTGGAGCATCCTCACCAGTTACACCAGAGCCTGCTGTTTCTCAGAGCAGATGTATGCAGTCCAAAGAAGCAAATAGTGACCCTCCAAATTCATCTTGGTCGTTTACTAGGCTGCATGGAGAAACCTGTTTAAAAAAGAGCAGGACAGCAACCTGTGTGCATTCTGCACATGAAAGCTGTTTAGCTGGTTGTGAAAATAAGGAAAACTATTCTACACCAAGCCGAAAAATGGATCTTACACTCACGGGGGCCCAGGTCTCTGATCCACCAACTTCCAACAATGCAAGAAAGGTATATAAAAGAGAATTAAAACCATTGACAGAACTGTCAGATAATACCTTCAAAAGTGTTTGTAGGAAAGAGCTGCAGTGGAACAGCATCTTCCCTGAAGGCAGCTACAATGCTTCTGCTGATCTCTTTGATGCAAGTGTAAGAGAAGTAGCAAAACCTGTGGAATTCTTAAATAAATCATGTAATTCTGTAATACAGGAAGATACTTTGACAGAGAAGGTCACAGCTGAATCGATGCTTTCTCCTGGAGGTGTTCCTTGTAACAGTTCAAAACTGAGCTCATCCCTACACGCGTCCCCTCATGCTTTTAGCAAGCACAGCACACCTGTTACTTACTCCTTTTGTGATTCAGAATGCAGTTCAGTTTGCGCTCAGGACTTCGTTCCTTATTCACAGTCAACCCCTGTGGCAAAACCTCTGCAGAAACTCTGGCCTGTTAGGGAAAGAAGCTCTTTTGTCACCATCTTCACCCCTAAGAATCCCGCTAAAATCCATTCCAAATGCAAGCGATCTAGGTCTTCCTTTCAGAACACTCTGCTGCAGCAGCTTACCGGCAAGTTAGTGAAACGTGGGAGGCCAAGGAACAGAGAAGACAAAGAAAGTGGTAGCTCCGCTTCGCAGCAGTTCCTTAACAGCCAACTGCCTGCCAGCTTAGAGGAGTGGATCCCTCCATCTTCAAAGAAAGGGCTAAAACCAACTGCATCTTTAAATTTAAAAACAGTTAGCTGGGCTGCTGACTTGAAATCCGCCTCTGGGCACGCTGTCAGGAACCCTATTTCTGAAAGCAGAAAGAACAGTGAAAATTATGAAAATCTCATCCAAAATGAGAGTGTAAGCCCTGGGGATAGAGCCAGGATTCTAACAACTCCTGTATCTGCAAGTGTGCCCAAGACCTCGTTTTTAAATGATAAAGTCCTGAAAACTTTTTCCCCTTCAGAAGGCAAGAATCACCTCTCACGTAGAAATTATTCAAGGGTTGTGTTGGAAGGGCCAACTGTCTGGTCTCCTGAGCTGTTGTTCCAAGCACGGACCCCTTTTTCCAGTAAGCCAAAACACTAAGAAAGATAGATATATTTCTATGCTGTGTTATTTTTAATTATTTTTTTAAACTTTTGGGGAGGAACCAGTGGGAGAAAAGAGCTAGTTAAAAGTTAAATTGTTTATGCACCTGTTGGCATATGTTTTGCTAAGAGGAGTTAGGTTTATTTTCAGACCTTTGTACTACAGAGATGAGGGAAATCAGAACTAGCAGTTTACTATATTTTATTGAAAATTAATTAGGATGTGCAATAAACACTTTTGTAAATGTGAGAGTATTGAATAGATCTCACTTAATAAAGTACAAGTAGGTGAAGTGCTTTAATGTTCACTGCTGTCTTTTCATCACAAGAGCAGCACTGGAGTCCATGTCCACTCCAGATTCTTGCCTGATGACTCTCTGGGGAGAAGGGTGAAGTTTTCATCAAAGATTTGATGGTGCCTTTTATGTGAGCCCGTTTGGGATCCTGTGACAGCTTTGGGTTGGGTGAAGGGGGCCGTCTTGAGAGCTTGGTAGCAGCTCCCAGTTTTCCTTTAGGCTTTTTCAAGTTAAAGACTGCTACTGGCAGATTCCTGACAGTGTCTTTCCTCTCTTTGCTTTAAGGTCTTCCATATCCCCAACCCAAAACAGCTGCATTTAGGTTCATTGAACAAGAGAAATCTTGGATCTGCTGCTTGTAAGCTTGTGAGTCAGGTCCTGCAGAAGGATGTGGGAATCTGGTGGCACAGGATCTGAGCAGCCTGAAAATGCTGACATTTTGTTGTGAGTGAGTGTTTTTAAGGTCATAGTGTTGCCTGAGGGGGTAGAGGGGATGCACCACCGCACTTGTAGAACTAGAAACAAACCTAAAAGTACCTGCTGTGACTTTTTTTTTCTTTTGAGGTATATACCATTTACATTGTGACTGGTGAGAAGGAGGGGTTACTTGCTTCCTTCTCAGCTGCAAGGTGGATGTTTTTATCTTCCTATGTTTGAGGCCTCATATAATTTCTACAGCACCTACCTAAGCCTCACTCTTTGTTCAGAAGAGTTTTGTGTCTCAGCATGCAAGGAACAAATTGTATCAATACTGATGTCTAAAGGACTTTCAGGTTAAAAAGACACCACTTCTGCCGTAGGAAACCTGAGAGGCAGAAGTTGCTGCAAGTTAGAGAAGTATTGTGGGAATAAATCATTTGGTGCTGATCTTGTTCCTGTGCATTTTACTCGCTATATGCTGTTGATCATTGTTGGAGTCAGGGCTAGAAGGGCTTCTTGTGTGACTGAAAGGCTTCTCTAACCTCACAGTCCCTTGGTCCCACAACAGGTGCCTCAGTGGGGCATCCACACAGACCAGCAGCCAAGACCTTCCTAAGGCAGCCAACAGAAACCACGTTTGGGGTGGATGAAAAAAACACCTTTGGAATTTGAGCTGTAATCTTTGCGTGCCTTCATATATCTTCTTCAAAATAATTATGTTATTAATATATAATATTATATATATTCCTGCTCATTAATTTCAGGAAACTCAGGAATGAGGGCATTTACTCTCACCACCTTTTTCATTATCCACAATTTTTAGCATGGATCACCATCACAGAACATAGCAGTAAACTTTTTCAGTTTCTCAGTCTCTAGCCTAAGTTCTGCACCTTCCTATCAAATGCATTTCCCTTTGAGGGATGGGAGAGAGAAGAGTATTTGGAATCAAACAAGCCTCTCCTGTGGCTGAGCAGGGTATAAATGAGGTACAGCCTCTCCTGCCAGGGGTGCAGATTTGCGGAGGCTGCAGGCATTCCTGCAGGCCAACCCAAGAAAAAGTTACACGTGATTATGCAGCAGGTCTGCACAGGTAAATTCCCTCTACAAAGAAGCTTTTCAAAGTCAGCATTGGTTGGTTTGGTTATTATTTTTTTCCCCTCCTTATTTACAGTTGAAATCTAGGCACAGGTTCAAAGACTTGCCTAACTTTGAAAGGACATGAAGCACAGCTCTGGAGATCACTGAAAGACCTTAACCAGCAAACCATCTCTTCTTGCTGTCCCCAGCAAGATACTCAAGCACACCACAAAAGTTCTTCCTGGTGTTTAAGGATCCTGCAACAGCAGATGGCAGTGGAAAGAGGCACAAGATTTCTTCTTCTAGGTCCAAGCCTAGAGCCCTGCAGTCTCTGAACCCTAGACATAAACAGAAGAAAAAGGAACATCTTGTTACAGCAAAGAAAGAGACAGAAAAAGAGCAGAATTAGATATCACAATTTTTAACAATGTTTAATTGATAAGCTGATGATGTTTTTCAACTGAGAGAGGGGAAATTTAGGTTAGACATGCAGAAAAAATTCTTCACTCTGAGTGTGGTGAGGCACTGGCTCAGGTTGCCCAGAGAAGCTGTGGATGCCCCGTCCCTGGAAGCATTCAAGGCCAGGTTTGATGCGGCTCTGAGCAACCTGGTCTGGTGGAAGGTGTCCCTGCCCATGGCAGGGGGTTTGGAACAAGATCTTTAAAGTCCCTTCCAACCCCAAACCATTCTGTGGTTCTGTGACCAAGGTAACCTGCCGATGGAGTCACTTGCTAAGTGTGGTGCCAGTGACAGCACTGCTGCAGAACATGGCAGGGCTCTGCTGTAAAGGACACAGCCTATGCAAGGCTTCCTGGCACAGCCAAAGGGACGGGAGGTAAGAGCAGAAGCCATGTGGGCTTTGCAAGCTGCTGCTGAGTTGCCCAGCTGAGCTTTAACCCAGCAAATCAGCACACCAAAACCACACCAGGGCTGCTTCAGTCAGGGTAGGGCAGGGCTCCAGGATGAGGCCAAGTGAAAAGGCCTGGGCTTGTGCCTGCATTTACCAAGTGCTGTGCCTATTGAAAAGATTTTATGTATTGCAAATAAAATCCTACTTGATGAACCCTTGGGGCAAGTGGAAAAGGAGTAAAAAATGTTGTCTGCCTGAAAATTATAAATCTGCATGTATAGCTTATGTAGAAGAAATGAAGGGAAGGACAGGATTACTCATACCCAAACCACTGAGCATAGGGAAGGCAATACAGAAAAGGTTCTAATACATCATAACACTTGAAACTAGTTTTTTCTACTACAGCACATAATAGGGTGCTGCAGTTATCATTGGCTCTTTAAGCACTCCCTTGTGATGAACTGGACAGACACCCACTCTATCACCAGGAGTTAGACCTGATCCAAGTGAGACACCAGAGACTTGATGCAGCTAGCTCTGAAACACTGCCAGAGCTTCTACATCATATACCTGACAGCATCTTGACATGAAATGTTTGGTCCAGCATGAGTGATTTGATTCAGCAGACAATTCATTCACATACTATGGTAAGTGATAGCTTTGGTGCAGGCTGATGTGATTATAATTATAAGCTTGTACAAAAAAACTAAAGCTCAGCATGTTTAATTCTGAGGGTAATAAAACTCCTGAAAATGCACACTGGGTTTGTGATTGATTGCCTATGCATAGAAATCCATAAATCAAGACTAGATTTTAAATTAGGCAGGACTGTCTGTGCCATACCATTGAAATTAAAGCAGGGCACTCAGATCTCCTGTGCTTTTTGCAAGAGGACTGCACACAGAGTGAGAGCAAAAAGTATTGTGTGACAGGCCCTGTCAGCAAGATGACATCTTCTGAGCAGAGCTCCCCACATGCTCGGTAGGGAGACTTTGTCCATGAGAGGATGGAAGAGAGGCAGAAAAAGCTCTCCTGCTTTTGCTCCTGTAGTCAGTCAGCTTTGCATTTCTTCTCCCGGGCAGCTTGTTCCCTTTTTGCAGGGAGCCTTTGTGTGCTCACATTCCTTTCACCCTCAGCAAAGCCTGGCACAGGCTGTACCCTTGCTGCTACACCTGCTGAACAAGAAGAAGGTTGCACATCCCACTGGTTACATGCTCCTTGCAAGGAAGAGCTGCTACTTTTCACCTGCACCTTGCCTTTCACCAGGAAGAGTTTGGTCTGTTTTCTCCAGCCTTCACCCTCAAAAGCAACACGCTTCAGCCCTCCTCTCTTTCAATAAATAGTCACTTCCCAAGCGGTCTGAGCATCTGAAGGGTGTTTCCTTCCTCTCCTTTTGCCTCGTTCCTACCTAGAAGCGTACAGGGACTTTTCCCTATCCAAATACCTCTCTGTTCTCTCACTGACTCAAATTGCCAGCTTCCTGGGGAAGGAAGAGCAGATGGTCCAGCCCTCATGTCAGACATTTACCAAGGAAGGAACTTCAAGGTCAGTGGAAGAGGCAATAAAAGACACATGGTGTCTTCAAGCTTCACAGCTCGTTTCTCAGTGTAAGTGTTAGCAGGAGTCATCTTTGATGTGGAGCAGAGCACAGGGGAGGAAACCCGATCCCCAGAATGAGTCAGAGCACAAACTTTATATATTTACCAAAAGACAAAAGGCCTAAAATGGGAGATCTCATCCAAAAGGATTCTAGGCCTTGAGGAAGGCAGGCCATCGGCGAACTCCAGTGGAGTTCAATGAGAATGAAAACAGCAAGTTGAAGGCTGAACAGAAGGAATAGCATTAAAAAAAAAAAAAGTGACTGGGTCAAAGAATAAAAGACAACTGAAGCATCCAGTCATCATCCAACGTTTATCCTACATAAACCCAGCATCTTGCTAGGACAAGAGTTCAACCTGCCACAGGTTTGCAAGGTCAGTGAGTGGATGGTGCCTCTGTCAAAGGCCACCCTCTAGTGCCTGATGCCGGCATTTCTTTGGCATTTCAGACCTCTATAATTTCTCCTGCTTTGAATATTTTTTTTCTATTCTAGTGCAAAGGGACATCGCTCCCATGGGCAGCAGCTCTACATCTGCTCTTCTTGTGAGGTCTCAGTGCTGCGAGAGCCTCAGTATGCTCAGCCCAAGCAGAAAATCCTTAGCAGCCATTCATTTGCCAATATCAAATATCAAATCATATCAATCGAAGGCCTCGTGTTTAAGGCAACTTTGCTTTGCAGTCCAAATCAAAAAAAAAAAAAACCAAATCAAACACTTTAAACAACAAATGGAAAGGATTAAACATTTATTTATATACAGATACACATGTAAGCAATTTCTAAGTATAAAAAGGACATTACAAATAAACATGAAGCATCATACATTCATCATCCTGGTCATCCAAAACACATTCCTTTCTCAAGCCCACTGTACCACACTTGACCACAAGAACTTAAAGAAGAGACAAGCCAAATGCTTCTGACAGTGAATGATTCACAGTTTGGCGATTTGCTAACACCTATACCCTCCCCAAAGACAGCACTACCCCAGCAATGAGATCAATGATCTGACCAGCTGTAGTGCATATTTTCCACTGAAATGGTTGTGCTTGATCAGCAAAAACCACATCCTCTCCTCCTTCTGGCCACATGTTTAGGAATCAGGGTTCTTGCTAAAATTCTGTACATTGTGCTAAATTCACAATTGTTGGGGAAAAGACAGCAGACCTTTGTGGGGAAAAACTCCAACACAGGAAATTCCTTTAATGCTGTGACTTCCCTGGCACGGAAATCACAAACAAAATGCTGCTGTTAGTGCTTAAGCAGATTTTTAAACTACAATTCAAACTATAGTTGACGGTATAAAACATACTTTGTTCATGCTGTAAAAGAAATTACGTGCTTCAATGTTGATTTGATAGTAATCAAAGCTGAGGGTAATTCAGGTTTTCTCCTGAGGAAATGAAGATGCCTTTGTAGCATCTCTAAAAATTACCATAGCTTTCAGGAAAGAGGAAATGTTTTAGATTCAAAAGTCTAAAGGTAATGCAGAGCACGACAAACTTGTCAGTTAGATAACATTACAAAGGGAAACAAGCCAGTAAACATAAAATTAAAATGCCTACTCAAAGTATTAATGAATTCAAATGAGAACTGGGTGAGTCTTTCTGTATAGATCAAAGGCAGTTTGAAAAAAATCTCATGATCTGCAAATTCACAGAACAGCCAAATATGTGCAGCAGAACAGAGTGAAGTGGAAATAAAAGAGCAGAAAGAGCCTTGTCCCATATTGACAGCTGAGTGACTGCAGCTGCTCCAATCTCAGGGTTTTGGGATTTTTTCTTTTCCTTTTGTAAACAGCTGTGGAGAATAAAATGGATGTGACATATCTGCAGTGCATCTTATTATGCTAAAAACTATGGCATATTTTAAACTACTTCCCTAATATCCAGAGATATACTTGTCACTCCAAATCAGCATAGTAACAAGCGCTGGGCTTGCTCCATATTCTCATTAGAGGGCCTTTTCTCCACTAAAATGTTGGCTTCAGAAGTTAGTTTTTCCCCCTTCAGTGCTGGCTGTGGGTGAGTGGTAACCCTTTCTTCCCAACAGTCTGCAAGAGCTGAGGCAATGGCAGTGCCTGAAATCATAGCAACTCTCTCCACCATAGACCAAGTATTTTATTCCCCCCTCTATTAAAATGTAAAAATGGCATTCCCTCTCCTCTGCTTGCCCTTCTGTAAAGACTCAGCTGCTGGGACACTGTGGGCCACTACATTTATTAAAGCTCTATGCCAATGATGCAACTCCAGCCCTCGAAAACATTCACAGCACCCACCAGTAACAGCTCCTCCTCCACACCGCCCCAAGTCTCACTGGATGGAGAGCAGCACCCACCTACTCACTGGAGAGCAACTCACTTGCACCAAACTCCCATCAGTTCTTAATGTCCGAATCTCTTGTATTGGTCCTGTAAGAAGGGAAGTATTCCTTACAGGGTGTCCTGGCTGGAAGGGGCTTACTGAATTGCTAACTTTATGTCCAGACTAAGAAGCTCGAGGTGGCACAGAAGATGAGCCTTTGATACTCTTCTTTCTAACTAAAGCAGGAGTCAGATCCAGAGGTTCATGCAATCAGATCATCCCTCCACAGTGCTTGAGGCATGAGCAGTAATTAGAGAAGAGCAGATTAATTGATGAGAGGTATTAGAAGAATCAAGCTTTGAAAAGTGCCGAGGTTTGCATTCATGTGACACCAGACACTCCAGAGCCCTTGACTGCTGCCCATGAAAGCATAAGAATACTTTTAACATCTCCTCTGCCCCAGGGAACCATGCACAGCTAAAACCATCACTGACACAGGTTTTGGCCATGTCATTTTTTGCCTGAGGACGAGGCATTCAGAAAATGCTCACCAGCGACACCACCACAGCGTACTCACGAGTGTGCACGTCCTTGAGAATGTTATCCCAAGATAAGCACAAGTGGAAAAAGCAAAGGTGCAAATGCAAAGCTGGCGTCTGTTGTTGAGTAATACTGTAGCACTAACCAGAGCTAAAATTATCAAGCTTACTGGAAAAGGATAACTGGTTCAGAAAATGTGGTCACACCCACCAAGTCCTATTTGCAAGTTATTAATGTGTAAAGAGTGACAATCTCTGAGTATTGTAAACCCAGCTCCTGTTCATCCAGACAGATAAGCTGAGCTGTTGACCCTGGCTGTGCTCTTAAAACCAATCTAATTTTTCACTGACAACATTTACACCCTAAATTACACTCACTGCCATCTCATTTTCTGCTCTGAGTTATCTTCAGCCCCATTATCCCATTGACTGTATTTGAAGGAGCAAGCTTTAGAGATGAGGCTTTTTTTCTGGATATGTGGCTCCCACTCGGAAAGAAACAAACACCTGTGACTCACATGGCATAGTTTTTACTTCTGGTTTAAGTTACAGCTCGCTTACATGAGGGGGAAGGTTGTGATGGCATCTGTGAGTGATGACAGCTGGTGATCTATCCCAGCTGGATATGGTTCAGTACAGCAAAGGCAACTTGGGTCAGGTGAGTGAGGTGGTGAATAGAGGGGTAAGTCAGAGCAAGGCAACGTGCTGCTTTGGGAGCCCTGCATCATGGTCAGGATGACTACCCTGCTGCCTGCTTTCCTAGCCAAGATAAATCTGGAACTGAGGCAGATGTGAAATCAGTAACATTTATGGTACATTTAGCTACAGCTCAAGTGGATGATTGCATTTCAAAGACATCACTAGTTCCAGTTGAGGCTGCTCTGCCTAGGATGCACTACTTGCTTATAAGAAATCAAGCTATTGTTTCCCCACCATTCATCATCATAAGACAAGACTGTCCTTCAAAATTATGATCCTTTGCTGCTTGCCAACACCAAGTACAATTATTACCCACAGCAACAAGAAGATAGAACTGCTGCAAGGAAAAAGGGTCATGTCAAACCCCAAATTTGTTGAGATAACAAAGTTTATACAAAGAGGAAGAAAAGCCTTTGATTTAACAGGGTTTTCACTACTAGAATTGATTAGAATATTTCCTTTGGCTCCAGAGGGTTTTCTGGTGAGCCCTTATATACAGAGACATTTAAAAAAGGACAGAGTGTTTCCATACTTGCTCACTGGGAATTCACAAAGTATCCTCTAGAAACACCTTTTTCTAACTGAATTAACTCAAAAAGGACTTTGTTGGTAGGAGCCAATCACATGAGGATATTGGGTGCATTGACTCTAAAAGTCAAAGAATGCAGAATTTCCGACTAAAATTCAAAGCAAACCCTTATGAAAGCCCAAAGCAATCAATATCAAATCCATAGATGCAATTTTAAAAGAGGATGGGATGGAGAGAATCCTGAGCACGTGGAACCATCTCCTTACGTGTGTTTTCTACTCCAGTCATCTTTCCCTTGCACAAAGGGCTACAGCACTCATTCTGCCCCACAGCCAGGAGAGGGTTTCTGTGACAGTATCTCCAGCCATATCTGACCCCGACGGCACCACAGGTTCCCAAAGGGCAGCATATCCTGCATGTTTGCTCAGCCTATTTCAATAGCTGGAGAATTTCACCTATTTTCCAATTGAATTCAGTCTCTGACTGCAGGAATCATGCCAGCTCAACATTTCAGCCTGATTTACAGACAGTCCTTCATACTGAAAAGAGAAGACAAGTGGAAAAGCAGCTGAACAAACAGCAGTCCTTAGGGATAACAAACAAGGCAAAACCCAGTGGATGTGACTCTAACTAATTGTCAGCAAAAGCTCTGGAAATCCTGTTGTCCCATGTGTGTGCACCCACCGTGCTTCTGCATCACTAACTTCGACTTTCCCTTTTTTCAAATCACTGTCTCCTGTGTCAGCCTCAGTCTGCTGCTGTTATTACTGATGCTGAAGGAATTCGATAGCCATTAACTGCTAAACCTAGACTAGCGGGAGCCAACTGTTACCAATACAGCCATTTCCAAAAAACACAAACAGCACCAGCAGGCTGACAGATTTTGAGGGCTGTTTCATGTGTTCTACAGCAAAGAACAAAGTATCTTGCCTGACAATTTGTCATGTGTGGTTTTCATTAAATAATGATCACAGAGCCATTTAGCATTCAGCACAAGCACATATCTGACTGCACGCTCAAACAGCTTACCTGGAGGTCAAATCAAGACTTCAGGGTTCGAAGTAGGAAGAGGCACCCAGCACACCCTTTCTTTACAGAGCTCATAATTTCACTTTTTCCATCTTATTTCTTTGACCTGAAGGGGTTTTTTTCCCTTAGCACTTTCATGGGGGAACACAAATATAGACAGAAGGGAGTCACGGCTTGCCCTCAGCAAACTCTCAGTGTCAATGCCCAGTGCGAAACTTCACAGCGAGTACCTCACACCCAGTGATCTGAAGCACTGAATGTTTGGTGGTTTACTCGAGATCAGCCTGACTGAATCAGGGGCTCCCACTGGAAATCAGAGTTTAGACCATCCAGTTTTCAGAGATGCTCTTACTAATCTCTGCAAACAGGCTTGCTGGATTAAGCAAACATCTGTTGATCATCCAGTATTGGCTTCTGCTTGGACATAATCGTTGTGCTAAAAATGTTAAGAAAGGGCCTCATAACAGGACTACTACAAAAATTAACATCCAGCCAGAAATAAGATTACTCCATGGCTGTGAATATATCGCCCTCAAAATACATTCAAATCCAGCAACCACACTAAAAGCTTGGCTCTCATGATAGTAAAGAACAGCCCCAGTCAAATTTGGCCCCATTACATCAATTCTGCATGGCTTTTGGATACTTTATCCAGAAAGCATCACAAGGCTTTTACTGACAGTTCTCTCAAAAATCTAGCAAGGTGTTTAGTTGGAGAGCTGATTATCACGTAATTGGGATTTGTACTTATTTTATGTCTTTTTATTTTTCAAGACTCTGCAGTTGATAAAGTTCCTCTTCCAGCTGGGAAGCCTTCAGCAGTAGATCAGACTGCAGACGAGAAGATAAGCCCTCAGTGCTACAAGGAACGTTTGGCTGTATGCACTACAGAGATATTCAAAGGTGTATAAAACTACAGCTTTGGTTTATGACCTTGTAAAAAGCGCTACACGTATCACCATTGTTTCCTTTCAACTTTTTAAGTCTCCATAGAATAAAAACTGAAAGGAATCAGTTCAAATTTGACTGGAGAAGTCAGGTAATTCACTTGAACATCAGCCCAACCATAGCACTCCACCCCGCCACAAAAGCACATCACTGTCTGGAGATGGAGTCCTTAGACAAAGGTTCCCTAATAAAAAGAGGGAATAAATAAAATAAGAATCAGTGCTTTGAGGTGGCTAGTAGGCAGCTAGTCTCCAGAACAGTCACCTATAGATTAGGAAAGCACTGGGAAAGATTTAGCCTTCTAGAAATCTCAAAGTGAATATCCAAGAAAACAGAGTCAGCAGTTTCTGCTATTTGACCAGCTCGGTTTGTTCAGTCATGTTAATGCATTAGAGTTCCACCTCCAGAAGGGATGCAATGAGCACTTCAAAATGCATTTATAGTAGTACACTTGGCAGGGACGAAGAGCGCCTGCCCAGCTTTGATGTTTTTGGAAACCAGGCTGAGTAACCCACAGGTGTTTTATTGGGCAGCCTCCTTCCTCCTTGATTAAGCTGATCAAAGAGCCCTGCCCTATTTGTTATAAATCATATGCTGACAGGTCCAGCTTTGGGGAGTAAGAGCTACTACAAATTAAATACACGTGGTATTGATTTTTAACTTGAGTGTTTGCTGCCATGGAACACCCTGAGCCCAGCTCTAGAGAACTACCTAAGAGCTGTGCAGCGTCAGCTGTCTTGGAGTTGGGTGCTCCTCACAAGCTCAAATGAAGCTGCATTTGGCAATTTGGGGAATGCTCAAGAAGAAGATACTGCTCTTCAGCACAGGCTGTATCACATGGTTCAGCACAGGCTGTATCACATGGTCCAGCAGAGCAGAAGCCACCAAGTCCCACATATTTCCAAATCCTCCAGATTACAACATGAGCAGAGACTGAAAAGGACCAGAGCAGAGCAGCAGATGACATGTTCCCCAACTTCTCACACTTACAGAAGCTCTTTGCTAAATGTTATCTAAATGACAAGCAAGCTCCATACCACAACTTCTACATTTCCTTTTACCACTAGTCATAAAAATGACCTAAAAATAGCAAGAAAATATTAAAAATGGCCATATGACAAACCAATCCACCCTCTCTCTGACAGAGTCAGCTCCCCATTACATATCAAAGGCACAACATGATACAGCCCAAAGAAATCTTTCCAGGAAACAAAAGAAGCATTTCAAAATGCCTCTTTTTCTTAATTGCTATTTTTTTCAAGAAGTACTTACTGGCAGCTTTTTATGTCAATACAAAAGCTCTGTTATAATCTTCAGTAAAAGCCAAATAATATTGAATTGATTAACTCTAAATTGCAGCATATCACAGCCATGTAATCACCAGGAGAGATTTATCCAGATTAGCTAAACTGAACTCAAACTCCTAAATATAATAGTTTATGTGCACATTCACTATCTTCTGATTTTGCTTCCATGCCAACGTGTAAATTTGCAATGCATTGTATGGCACTAGAGGTGGAGTAACATCACAAACTCCAGGGTGCTTCCACTTCAGGGGTTCTACAGGAAGAAGTTGCCCAAACAATTACATGGACCAGAGTTTGAGATTAAGGGTACAAAGCATCAGGTAAATAAAATGATTCTACAGCCCTGAGCCTAAAAGCTACCCTAGCAGAGAGACCAGATGCCAAGAAGAGACCTTCAAGAGCACCTTTGAGAGCAGTTCCACAAGGTGAGAGCTGGATGGGTCAGACATGGAACAACACCACTTGCAACCCATGGCTATTTCCACTTACCATCAAACAAACCCTCTACAAATTTGTACTCCTGCCTTTCAACAAGAGCTGTATCTACAAGCTTCGTTTTTCAGCCAGACACATTGCAGATTGCCAGTTCAGACTGTGCTTCCTTTGAACCCTTACACACAATCCATGCACGCACAAGACTTTGGTCATGTCTGGTGCACTTTTGCCAAGTCCACCAATGCTCCTTCCCAAGGCTAACTTTTTACATCAGGACATGACTACTTAGAGGAGGAATAGTTTATTTATTTATTTATTTTTATTTCTGGAAAGTCTTTTCATCCTTTGTTGGATATGAAAGAAGCACACAGTCCTTTCCCACTATGTTCGGGCCTAGAAAAAGAGGTAATGAAATTTTTTTATTTTTATGAACAGTGCTTATTAGTGTTTTTTCCTAACCAGTCTAGGTTACACATTCAGGAGACAGTAATGCAGTAAGACTACGTTTGGCCTATGGAATATTTGCTGAACTGCTAGCACCAAAGGGAGCAACTGAGCTGTATCCATGTCTTCTTCAATCTTGAAAATGTTGCTGTATGGAACTTTTTGTTTATTCCACGTTCATGAAAGTGCCTGTAGATGAGAGACATAACACTATTTCAAACACCAGAGTCCTCCATGAAGACGCAGGGGCAGACGTTATGTACACACCCTAAGAGCTCGCTCGCTGACAGCCCAGGAGATTGCCAGTGTAGTCCAAAGTCAGCGTTCATTTTTGCGTTTTTCTTATTTTGTTTAGCTTTAAAAAGGATCAAACACATTGTTCTGTAAGAGAGATTTTGATCTCTTCAGTATCTTCAAGAATGGCTGGTCTACTCTCCCACAGAAGGAAACAAAGCAGCTCATGTTCTGCATTACATGAAGCACTTGTACAACTCTTCCTTTTCTGACCTGCTCCACAGACTGCAGAAAAATGAAATTTAAACCCTGTTATATTCTGCTACATTGCCATGCAGCTGGAGCCATCAGCCTGCCATGTTTCCAGGACTGTAACTGACTCTAAGTAAGTCAGATGGGTCAGATTGGCAGAAATTCCTTCAAGTAGATAAATCCCAGCATAGAAAAAAAAATCCACTTGGCCCATGGCAGAAGAGGCAATCACATGCCAGCTCATTAATTAAAATTACAGCAAGTCAAGTAGCTGATACTTTTCCCCTCTCCTGGTAAGGGGGATGAGACATTGTTCACAAGGGTGTTCTGTCGTGCCTCGCTGATCAACCGGCAGGCCAAGTCCAGGAAGAGTTTTTCCACATTATCCGATTCTTTTGCTGACGTTTCCAAATAGTACATGTCCTGTGCTTCAGAAAACTCTGCAGCTCTTTGCTGGGAGACTTCCCTCTTATCAGCTAAATCAATCTTATTACCTGCATTGACAAAATATTTTAGAAAAGGAGTTAATTTGATTTCAAAACCAAGAGAAACTGAGGTCTAAAAGGATAAATAAGTTTGGTTCGATATATGTATGGACATTGGTTTGGATATGTAACTCTTAGTGCTTGCTCTCCCCTCCACATAATGGATTCCCTGAAACACCCAAGTCCTTTTAATACCAGCCCATTTAATGAAATATGCCCTGTGAACATCCAAGTCAGTTCGCTTTAATTTAGCACCAGTGCATCTATTTGCTGCTATCAACCAGCATTAAAGGATTTCCATTCTAACATCTATTGAAAATTCTCCTGTGCTTGCTCTGAGGAGCACTTAAAATGTCAATTATAGCATATGAGACACTAAATGTGATATTCATCATGTTGTTACAAGCTTTTAAAAAAACCTGGCATGGAAGGAAGCTTCCCTGTTTCAATATTCCAGTATAGGATTTGGCTGTGCAGGCTGGAAGAGGGATGGGCTTGGGGGGCACTTGCAGAGTGAGGTGGGATGAGAAACCAACCCTTTGGTTCAGAGAGATCTGTTTAGCAGAGTTGATTAAAGCCTCAAGCGAGCATCTGATATGATTATACACTATTGCTGGTCACTTAACTTCAAACGCAGTGTTTCTGCCATAAATTAATCTTACAGAAAAGGTAACAGACCAGGAGCTGCAATAATGGGCAGCTCTGTCCAGGGACTCAGCAGGTTCCAAAGGAAACATCTCCTGGCCCCACTCCTACCAGCAATTTTGTGAGAGCTCTTGGGAGGAAAAGGTGGTATTTCCACTGGCAAGCCTTGTCTCATTGCCTTCCCCTCATCTGAGATCTCCTATCCCAGTAAAGCAGTGTCTTGGACCCACTGCATGCACTGAAGTTACCCTTCTAAACAGATTATCACTCAACAGAAGTGATTTATGGGTGTCACCATCTTCAAAGTGTGTGTTATGATTAAAATATGATTTATATGTTGTGCTGTAGATGCTAGCAATTAGCTTAATGTTCACTGAGAAATTTAATGTACATTTGTTAGTCATTTATTAATTATTTCTGCACCATTAGTACCCAGGCCATACTCAAGGAGTATGAGTTTCTTGTACAGAAGCTCTATAAACCCCACAGCTCACTTGAAGTAGCACTGGGGCACGTAAAACTCAAAAGATTTTTTTTTTTTTTTAAATACACTTTTAGATACCTCTTACAATGACCTAGATTTTTTCATTTAAATAGCAAACTACTAAAGGTGACACTGTAGCATGAAACTTTTTGGCTTTCCCCAAGTTATTTTTCCACTGTTCTTTATATACTCTTGGACCTTTAAAAGCCAAGTCCCAACTATCAGATGCTGAAAGCAGAGCATGGAAAAGCACTGGTAGGCAAAATAACCTTCCCCTTGCTTGTAGCAGACAGATGGCCTGAGGTCTGTTTTGCCTTGAGTTGAAGTTCTACAGATTAATATACCATTCAGTTATTTATTTTTAGTTTCCCTAAAACCCAGGCAAGAATATCCAGTTTTCTAGCTCTGCCCCACCTATGAATGCTATGATCCACACAACCATCACGTCCTGATGTGGCTCCCAGATCCTGACCAGTTAAGAAAAGACTGGTTGTCCCACACCTATGGGGTATAGCAACTTGCAGACATCACCAGCTCGAGCAGATCCTCACACATTTGTAGAGATCTGAGCTTGAAGTCATACGGGGAACTGCTCTATTCTTAGCTCAGTGGTAGCTGCGCCATCTACACTTCAGTCCTTTATGGGACCAGCTGGTGGGAAGCACCCCCCTCTGCATGCAACAGCCTTAGACCCAAAACAGGACCACGCTCCAAGAAGTGGCCGTGGCATCCTGAACACCACTATCAGCATCCTGGGGTTATTTGCAGAAGGAATGGTCCAAGCACCGGGTTCAAGGCTGTACCCTGTGCCCACCTGCAGTTACAACCGGTTGGCAACAAGGTCCAGCACACCAGCCCAAGCATCCTGCACCACCAGGTGACAGAGATGCCAGGTTTTCCTCCTGCTAACATCTCCACTTGCCCCTCAGCCCTGGCACACACGGCTCGCCCCCTCACGCACCTCCCTGATGGTGAGGGGCCACGGTGGCTTACCCACGAGCACGGTGATGACCTTGTTGCTGGCATACTGCTCGATTTCCCGCAGCCACTCGGGCAGGCACCGGAAGGACTCCTCGCAGGTGATGTCGTAGGTCAGAATCAGCGCGTTGGCGCTGCGATAGTAACTCTGCGTGATGGACCGGAACCGCTCCTGGCCTGCCGTGTCCCAGATCTGCAGCTTTTGCCATAGCAAGGAAGGATGGCAAAAGGAAAAAAAAAGTTATTAAAATTTTTTTTTATTTGATAGCAGCATCGTTTTGACCTAAAAAAATCCCCTTCAGGGTAAAACCAATGCTGGGAAAGCACTTAGCTCTTCTCCCTCTGGCTTCCCTTCCCCCAGCATTATTTGTTTCTGCTCCTGCACTTGTGGATTGAAATGCAAGGCACAAAGTCAGCTGGCACTGTGGCCGACAGCCCTGGAAGCTGCAGGTCTGTCAGCTTCCATGCAACTTCTAGCATCTCCCTCTGCAGTGGGCAGAACTGCCAGCCTGGAGGGGCTAGAGGGAGAAAGTCACTTCTCCTGCCCCTGAAGCCCAACAATAGCAGCTTCCATTCCCAAGAAGAAATAAGAACACCTCTCCTCTAGCTCACAGAGCTGGTTACAGTTATCCAGAGACAATGCAGTGGTGGGTGGAAAGCACAGGATTGAACAAGGAGCTCAGGCAAAGGCTTATCTAAGGTTTGTAACCCATTTCCTCTCTGCAACTTCAGCCATCTCATCCAGCTGCTCACTGTTTGCCTTCCCAACAACATGTAGAATTGGCTGACGTGTCCTTAACTACAACACAGAATCCTAAAACGGTTTGGGTTGGAAGGGACCATCAAGTTCCAACTCCCCTGCCACGGGCAGGGACACCTCCCACTGGACCAGGTTGTTCAAGGCTCCATCCAGCCTGGCCTTGAACACTTCCAGGGATGTGGCATCCACAGCTTCTCTGGACAGCCTGTTCCTGTGTCTCACCACCATCAAAGATCTCATGAATGTTTGCCAAACCCTCTGAATGCACAAAGACAACATACATTTCCCAATACAAACTATACTTATACTGGTTTTATATTTTGACCATCTGATAGTTTTTGGTGGGCCATCAAAACCTCAATTCTTGAAAAAGGAAGTCTAAGAAACAAACATCCACGATTAACATAATTTGAAGATAAAATATTATTTCTCTGCTTCAGCTTTTATTTTTTTAAAGCACCTCTCCCTGGAATTAAATACATGGAAGGATTATTTCCAGCCAAAATCCTGTGTACTTTGGGAAGAAAAAAGTAAAGTATTTGAGATTTTTTTCCATATATTCAGCAGCCTGTACAGAGAAAACCTTATTCTTGCCCAGTTCCAAAGCTGAGCTATGCCAGCCACTCATCATAAATATGTTAGCTTGAAATGAGAGCTCCCAGTAGCAGCTTTTAGATGTGGGGTATAATTTTGAAAAAAGCCCACTTTTTTTTGCAGAGAAAGTAATTGTGGCTGGCTCACAGCTCCTGGGCACCTTTGTGCTTTTAATCTCTTGGCACAGTTGTACTTAAACGGTTGAACCTGGTATCCGTAAAGTGACACACAAAACCATAAGTGAAATTACTCGCACATGAAAACCAGATAATGAATGAGTCCTCGTTAAAGCAAACCAGCCTCCAAACGCCGGCAGATGGAAAGATACAGATAATTCTGTTGTTACTCAGCTGTTTCCCGGGAAAAACATTTAATCACTGTCTACTGGCTAACTCCAGCTTATATATGTTCTGCCTTTTCTGAGAAGATCTCTAAATTGATAAAAACTTGATGTGGATACGTTCTTCCATTGCTTTAATCTAACAGACAGCGAAAGCAGAAGTGATTGTGCTGGGGAGAGCAGACATGAGTCTACCTGTGAGCTGGGTGCAGAAGGCAGAGAAGAGCCCCAGTCTTACAGCCACTGATAAAATCTTCCTGCACACAAAATGCACATCTCACACCTTCCCTCACCAGTCATTTCTGTCAAATAAAGTATTTCACAGCAACTATTTTATTCGTACAGTATTTTTCCCCCAGAATAAGCAAAGGACAGTGTCTGACTCAGCCTGCAGAAAATCTAGATGTTTATTTTCTTGCTGTCAGCTGATGCTTCCCGCCCTCCCAACAATTGCACACACATTTAGCTTTCCACCAAGTACAGTGAGATCACCGGTCCATATAGTACAGCCCTCTGCTTGCAGCACTGAGGGTGCTTGGCTTTGACCAGCATGGTAACTGCTATCTGCCTTGCTTCAATTTGTGGGCCCTCTTGGTGCAAGTGCTGCACGTATTTTTGGAGTTTATTAGAAGAAGCCAGGCAGATCAAAATCCCCCACAACTGCACAGTGCTCTCTCAGCTCATCGGGCAGTGAGCTTGGTAGCTGCTCATATCTGGAAGAGCTTGCACACAGCTTTCATAGTAGCAAGTCCCTCTCCACTGACTTTATAATGCTATTTTGAAAGCTGGAATGTATTTTTCCCCAGAAATCCATAATTTATTTCCAAATCTGAAAACCTTTTTGATAAACAGCTCTGCTCCCTCATTCTGGATCCCAGCAGACATGCATGGGAGGCTGCCCAGAACAGAGGCAAGAGTCATGGCTTGGGCACTGCTAAATGAGCTAACAGCCAGAGCAGCTCTGTTCTCTGACTCATTTCTGCTTTTCCCTCTCATTAAATGTTTCTTCTCACAAGCACTGCTTACTCAAAAAGTTTCAGCTACAAGACCACTGAAAGAAAACTGTTTGCCTTCCAGACTCCAGAAGGCCATTCCAGTGCCCAGATGTATCATACTAAGCTCCCACCAAGGCTTGGTCACTGAAACTGAGCTCCAGCAACTCCAATTTGCTGCACTGGTGGGGGCAGGAGAGGGACTTTAGGAACCCAGTATTTGCCATGTGAGTTATAGCTGATACACCAGCTAGCACTTGCTAAGGCTCTGTGACACACAATCCTGCCCCAAGGCAATTCAGAGAGGACACATGTGCCTTCATCAGACATTCGCAGGGCAGCAGAGACTTCTCATTTAGCTTGTAGAGCTTCCCTGAACCATCATTGACCCTGAGACAGCCCATACTGGCACAACTACTTCCAATATTCTCTTAAGAGCTTTGCACCCTCAGTCCAAATTAGTCTTAAAACAGGATTATATCACAGGAGCAACACCTCAAATGCAGACAAATCCTTAGGGCAAGTTCACCAGTACAAACCCCAGACCTCATATACAAGCAATGTTCTTAAGGCTCCAGCAGAATTTGACAGAGAACCAGATGCTTGAAAAGGAGAGGTATATGAAGTGGATGGGATTCATGTCCCCCAGGACTGCTTTTCTCCCTCTAATGACCAGGACAGTCTTGAGACTGCTGGTTTAAACTATGTATATAAGGGAAAAGAATGAATTCCACCTCCAGTGTAGTGATGAAGCCATTTATCAGCTCAGATCCTCTGAGTTGCTTCACTGGAGCTGCTTTTGGCTGAGAGAAACATCTCTGCTGTCTGAGGAGCTTGGGACAAGCAGCATTCATGTCCTGCCCAGCCCTGCTCATGACAACCACCAAGATGAGCATCAGCACGGCAGGGGCTACCCGTGATCCTCGCTGCTTCCCTGCCTGCTGCTCTGGCCCACTTGCACAGCCACGTGCTGAGCATCAACTGGGTCTTTACCAGGTGAAAGATTTCTACCTCTTGTCCTTCACCTGCTCAGGCGGGAAGGTCTCCTGGTGAAGCACCACCACTTCCCATAGGTTTGTAAGCCCCTCACACACTGGTGTGGCAGCCTGTTGACATGACCATGGCTCTTAGAATATGTCCTAAACTTAGCAACACAACATCCCATTTTCTTCTTAAAACCCTCTGTGGTGCTGTGGAAAAGGTTAAAAAAAAAAAAACCCAGGACTGAAAATCTGCCCAAGTCCACTGTTTCCATCCCACCACTTACACAAGCTTAAAAAACAGGTCTCAGTGTCACACCCAGCCACTGTCACACTGGTGCCACTCTCACATTGGGTTTGATATAGGCAGCAAGGGGAAAACTGCTGATTTTCACTTTGATGCCCCTGAATTTCATGCAGGCAGAGTAAATCCAGGAGCAGCTCAGGGACCATGGACACCTTGATATTAGAGGCTCAAAAAACTGTACTCCTATCTCATCCCAGACACCACAGTAGCTCAAGTGAAACCTCTATAATGAACAAAGTGGTAGCAGCCAACATTTCTGGGCTCTGGAACCCAACCATGTATCCCATTAAAGCATGACATTGGTCCCCAGTGTGTTTTGGCCCAGGCAAAGCAGCTCTCTGCCAAGCGATGCTCAGGCTCAGTTTGGGAGTTAGCTCAGGACAAGGACGGTTTCCCAGCAGTGGTTCGGTTGCAACCATCCTATTTTAGAGGGTGAAAGAGTTAAAAATAGGGAGAACTTTGCCCTTTGCAGTTCAGCCTGATGGCTGAAACGAATACTGTGATCATCTCTGCTTCTCCCAAAAGTATAACTTGGCAGAAGTGGAAGATGAGCCTTTGTCACGCAGAACCACACAAGTCCAGAAGCCTGTTCTCCCCAACGACCATCTTGGGAGCTCACTGGAGAAGACTTTCCTCAAGCACAGCCCAGTGGGAATGCAACATATTTCTGCCTACCAGAAACACAGTGAGCAGATGCTGCACTGAAACACTTCTTTGGGCTTCCTCAACTCCAGGCAGGCATGACCTTACTGTCTCCCAAGCAAGGACACAAGTTTTACAAGATCTCCTTGTTCCATTTCCTCCCCTCCAGTAGGTTCACTGTTACAATCCTGATGGTAATGGTGCAGAGGGGCACACTGATTGTTAGACCCTGCATTGCCTAAGCCACGCCAGACAGCTCTGCACTTCCTTGAATGTCTTCCAGCCGAGGAAGGGCTGCAGCCAGAAACCTCAGCTATGGTACTGCCACATGAATTTACACTTAAAATCATCAGGCTCCTACCTTTACTTTTTCACCATTTATCTCCACAGTTTTAATCATAAAGTCAACTCCAATCGTGGCTCCTTGCCCTGGTGGGAAAAGGCCCTGGAAGAAAACAATAGTGTGATTAAACTTATTTTTACAGCAAGACAAAAATCCCACTAGGTGCCAACCCTCACCCCCTTCCATCTCCAAAACTATTAATCCATTGTCCCCTTCCCATGACACTTATTTCCATCACATTTAGAGTGTGACATTTCCCCAGCATCAAGGATACCATAAATTCAACCTTGTTGTGTTTTCCCTGTCTTACACATCCCTAGTTATGCAGCAAGTCATTGACTTCAGAGGTAGGAACACAGGAAAAGAAAAGGAGGAAAAAAGAGAGGGGGAAAGCCCTTCTGCACAGTTGGAAGAGGCAGGGGAAGGGTAAGTGAGGACCTTCCATCCTACTTCCCAATGCATTGAAAGACGTGTGAACATCTGTGTGGGGTGGGATGCATTTGCAACCTTTTGCAACCTCACGCCTTCCCTTTTCCCTCCACAGCACCCCACGGCACCAACAGGCATTTCTGGCAGCTTTCAACAACAGGGTCACATCTCTGCACAGCATTTCAGGAGTGAAGCACAGGGCCAGCCCTCACCAGTGCCACAGCAATGGCAAGGGACAGCACAATGCTGGTGGTATTTGATTGCAGCACCATCAGAAGGGAGCAGCAGCAAACGAAATGAGAGTTGAAGTTTTTAATTTCTGGTCTACCAAGTCATGTTGATTTTGGGGCACATCCCTCCCCTACAGCAGCTGTGCTGCAAAATAACAGGCAGCGGAAGTGGCCAAAGATTTTTGCTGTTAATCTTTTGGGTTTGACTAGCTTTATTGCCACTGGCTGCCACATGTTTTTGGAGAGCATCTAAAATCACTACAGCTTTAAAACTAAAATTAACAGTGAAGGAGAAAATTGCTGACCATTCCTAGTGGAGAGTGCAACCAAAACCCCACAACTTGTGCTTTATGACACATCATGCAAAGCCTTCCCTTGCCCTGGATCACAGAAGCATGGTCCTTTCCCTGCTATTCTGCCACAAAAAGACACTGGACTGACAGCTCAGGACCCAGATTATTTATTTACTAATGACAAATAACAGAGAGAACTTTATGCAGCAAAGGCTGGGGAGACCAGGAGATGTGTTGGTCCTCTGAACTGGTGACAGGAAGAGTTGTCCCAGTGGCTTTCAGAGGGGACTTTCCACCTTCAGAGAGGAATAAGCTTTCTCCAACACAAAATTCAGAACAGGGCCAGGCACAGCATTAGATACAGAAGTGCTGCTTGTGCCAGTATGCCACTGTACGTGATGAATGCACCAAGGGTGTGAACAACAGAATGCTTTGGAGCTGCAATGCTGGCAGAGCCCTCAATGCAGAGCCACAGGTTCCATGCTCCCATCCCAGCGCCGTCCCCATCCCAACACTCCACAATCCAAGAGGTGGCCAACCTTACCTGAGTGAAGCGACGGACTAAGCAGGTCTTCCCCACACCGGCGTTGCCGATTAAAACAATTTTGAAGAGGAAATCATAATCTTCCATACTCATTTACGCAGCTGCAAGAGAGACAGAGCACAACACTGTGAACCAAGTCAGTGGGGACACGCCCTTTTATCCCTGCTGAACTTTATTATTCCAAATATTCAGAACAAAGGTCTCTTGGCACACACGTGGCTCCTCAGATAAGGGAGAAGAGCACTTTTCACTCTGAGCCGGGGCATCCACATAGCCAAAGTCAGCTGCTGGGAAACCTTGGCCCCATTTTGGTTCTCTTGCAGTCTCACCTGGCTGCCCACAAGTTAGAGATGCTGGTTTTCAGCTTTCCAAGCAATGCTCCACAAACCTGAGACACTGATTCCTAGATGTTCCCAAACGTTTGTTTTGCTTGCAACTACATCAGCTCCAAAGGACAGCATGGACTTTGTCACATTGTCTGAGGATCATGTAATTTACTCCTGTTAGGGAAATATCCCAAACCCTACTATGAGCTCCTCCAGGAGCACACTGGGTGCACACAGAGCAGGGCTTGGGCACACATGAGGGCAGAACAGGTAGGGGACTTCATTTTAAAACAAAAGCAGCAGTGTTTGCCTTAAAACCAGAAAGAGCTCATGTGCTAAAAGTGTAGTGAAAAGTGAGGTAACAGTTTAGCTGAAGTACAAGAGGTTTTTAGAAGAGAAGAAATAATAGATGCTATTAGGAATATTACTACTATGATAATTTTCTTTAGTTTTGTGAGAAATCTTTAGATTGCTCAAGAGGGAAGTAAAGAGAGAGGAGGTTAGGAACTATCCAGCACACTCCATGCCCCAGGTCCAAGCTCCTTGGCAGAATGCAGACTGGTATTTCAGCAATGTCACAGGAGATGGGCAGGGCTGCCTACAGAGGGGAAGACCCACACGGCTTCCTGTGCCACTCACAGCACGGGGAGGACCAAACGGACAAATGTAGTTTGCTGCAACTGAGAAAGTCATGAGGGGGTGAGAATCCACAGCTCCATCTCCAGTGCTCCCAAGGGTGCTGCCAACACTGTGCCCAGAGAAGGGGTCTGTAACCTTCCAGGAAAGCAACAACAGCCAGAAGAGATTCAGCTGGAGATTTTAGGCAGAAAAAAACCCCCAGAGACAAGGGAACAGAAGGGCAGTGTCCAAACCCAGCTATGTCCAGGAGGATCCAGATATTATGCACAGCATCAAAGACTTGTCCTCAAGTTATCAGAAAAGAGACAGATTTGCACGCTATCAGTTCAGATACCAGGTAAGGCAAAACCATAACATCAGTACCTAACCCACCAGTACCTATAGATCAGGTAAAGAATGAGGTGATAAAGTCAAAGATAGTAAGTGTAGCAGAAGTATGAGGCAGATGTGTGGGGAATGGGAGGAAAAAATGTATTAGGAAAGTGCTATCATCAGTAAATCCCCAGATAGCTTAGAGGATTTTTACAGAGCTGATGAAGGGAGTGAATGCAGCCTGGGTGAAACCAGCTTCTCATGCTCAGTCCAAAGTCTGGGTGCTGTCTCCCACTGCCTCCAAAGGTCCTTCCTTTGGAGGGTTCATTGTAACACACACCAGAAGGCTTCAGCTCCAGTCCCACCAAACAGCTGTGATAAGCTTATAGTCAAACAACCAGAGAATACAAGATAAAGCTGAGACAGTCTCTTTCTGCCTGGCAGGGCACATTGAAACAGCTCTCCAAGCACCACCAAGAGTCTGGTGGACCTGAGGGCAAAAGAGATAGAAGACTGACTCAGCTGCTTCACATCTATGTGGCCCTTGGCCTTTCCAACAGCCTAAAAAAAGGGTAACCACACCAATTAGTGACTAATGAGCTGCATCACATCAGCAGATGGTTAGTAGGAACACAGCTGAGTCACTGCATAGACGTGTCACTTCACCCGGGTCAGGGACACAGTGCAGCAAAGTGCCACCCAACAGTAGCAGCTGGAGGTGTCCTGAGGATGCTCCGATTTCACCTTGCTCCAACACACAAGTCCTTGCAGATCCTTCCTCTCTTAGTAGAGTGAAAGAGTGGGACCTTAAAGGACAGCCAAAAAAAAAAAAGCCCTTTTTAATTTTCTGGGGTTCTTATTTTGTGTAATCGTTTCTTATCTCTGTGACTGGCTTTCCCAGAGTGGGAATGGATAACAACAGCAGGATTAAACACATGTTGACAGTGCTCTTAAATGAAGACTAAATGTTAATAACTATAATATATGCTTTCAAGCTTTCACACTAGCTTCATCCATGTAGAAAAATGTGATCATCCACTAAAAGCTATTTCAAGACTAATGATACTCACGCAGCACCGCATAATTATTCCTGGGATTCTTCATACCCCAGACGGTATGCTCCCCCCAAAGAGATTTCAGTTCCATTACGTGCACCCTAAACAATCCAGAATTCAAATTTATCTTCTTAGGAAGCTTAAAAATAAACTTTCTCTGCAGATCTTAGAGGTCAGAAATGCTAAATGGCTCAGACATACCCTAGGAGTTATGTCTGATCCCATTCATTAGGCTCTAGGACTAATCATATGTGATAATGACCCCAAAAGGGAAATGAAAGATGAACCAAGACCATAAAACAAACCATGCAATGAAGAGATTAAATGCCAGAACTGAAGAGATGCAAGCAGTCAGGGCATGGGAAGGGAGAAAGCAAAGGAAGCAGCACGGAAGAGTGAGAAGTGTTTTGTGGGGCAGAGCGGGCAGGTGAAGCTGACCATGGCTGCCCTGTCGCCCCAGCTGGTGTTTCTGAGCACACACACACCACCCCAGCACGCTGTCAGTGCGGGACACACAGACACAGCATCGGCCATGCAGGCCAAGCCTCGCAGCCAAGTGACCTTTGCTGCTGACTCAGGCTCACTCGACCCTCCCCTCTCCCCAGAGAAGATGTGTCTCAACCTCTACCCCACTCGCCACAGCTGGGGAATGTGCATCTCAGGAATACAGCACACTGGATTGTATGCTTAAAAAAAACCCCAAAACAAATGCAGAGCACAACTTTTCTATTTGTTTTTGTTTTCTTGGGTTTTTTTGGTGTGGGTTTGGGCTTTTTCTTCCCCTCTCTTTTCTTGTGTTTGCAGATGCAGGGGTCTGCCTCACACCCCTGCAGTGGTTTAAAGCTTTCAGGGTGCAGCTGCCTGTCCCACCCTCTAGAGGAGACAAGGCCCTGGAGTGAGGGCAGGGGATGGGATGCCAGTCCATGCCTCAGCCACCCCTTGCCACATTCATTTAAATCACAAACACTACAGCACAGAGACATGCCCTGTCATGAGGTGAAGCAGGAGTAGAGCCCACGGCTGGCAGCAGGGCAGAAAATTTGGTTTCACAGCTGTTTTTCCCCAAGGCAATTTATGCAGCTGGCATCCCAACCAGCCTCTGTGGGCTGTTCCTGCCAGCCTCACAAGGGATCCGTTTTGTGGGGTTTTATTTCATTTGTGTCACTGCTCTGCTTCACACCATCATGCAACTCCACACACAGTCACTCTGGACAGAACAAGAGGCCAGGAGGGATAAATCGAAGCAGGGCAACCACCTGGAGAGGTGGTCCATCAGTGGGAATGCAGCTGAAGGATAGCAGGACATGTTTTAGACTTAGCTAGTTTTCACAGATTCATAGAAGCATTAAGGCTGGAAAAGACCTCTAAGATCATCAAGTTCAGCACTGCCAAGTCCACTACTACAGCATTTCCCTAACTGACACATCTACATGTTTTTCAAACGCTTCCAGGGACAGTGCCTCCACCACTTCCCTGGGCAGCCTGTTCCAGTGCTTCATCACACTTTTAGTGAAGAAATTTTTCCTAATACTCAATCTAATTCTCCCCTGATGCAACTTGATGCTTCCTCTCATCCTATTGCTTTTCCCATGAGAGAAGAGACCAACCTCTACTTCACTACAGCCTCCTTTCAGGCAGTTCTAGAGTGAGAAGGTCCCCCCTGGGCTTCCTTTTCTCCAGGCTAAACACCCCCAGCTCCCTCAGCCACTTCTCATCAGACTTGTGCTCCAGACCCCTCATCAGTTCCGTTGCCTTTCTCTGGACACGCTCCAGAACCTCAGTGTTTGGGCAACACAGTGCAATAAATGCTCTCAGTGTTCTTCAGTTATCAGTTCCAATTCAACCAAAAGACAGGTGAGATCCACCCAAACCAAAAGCACAGGGACCAGGGGCTTTCACCTCTCCTTCTCTCACCCAAGCTTGTACAAACAAGTTCCTGCTCCCATGGGGGCGCCTGAGAAGGGAATGCAGAAGCTGTGGGCTGCTTTTCCCATGCTCATGTTCAGCTACTGTCACCAGCACCTCCAGGTCCTTTTCCACTGGGCAGCTTCCCAGCGACGCTGCCTCCAGTCTGGAGTGCTGCCTGGGGTCACTGCAATCCAAGTGCAGGACCCAGCACTTGGCCTTGTTGAACCTCACACAGAGGTTCAGATCCAGCTTTGCCTCAGATCCAGCCTGTCCAGATCCCTCTGCAGAGCCTTCCTGACATCCAGCAGATCAACATTCCCACTCCACTTGGTGTGATCTGCCACTTGACTGAAGGTGCCCTTGATCCCCTCTCCAGATCATTGATAAAGATACTAAACAGGAGTGTCCCCAAAACTGAGCCCTTGGGAACAGCACTTGGGACCAGCTGCCAGCTGGATGCAACTCCATTCACCACCTCTCTCTGGGCTCAGCCATCCAGCCAGTTTTTTCCCAGTAAAGAGCTGGATGAAAAACAGAACAAAAAACAAACTATCCACAGCTGCAAAGGTTTCTCCACATTTAAGGATTAAGACCAAAACCATATCAAGCCAGGAATGCTGATAATTTGCATCTCAGCTCTATCCCACCTCAAAACCCCATTACAACCTACTGTTGCAATTAGACACAGAGAAGGATCTGCCTCTTCACCTGCTGGATCTAACCAGTAGGCCACAGCAGGTTTTGATGTATTTATACAGTTCTTAATAAACAAGTATTTTCTGTTCTTCATCATCCAAGAGTTATAAAACAAACTAAATTTACCCAAACATCTCAAGTTCAAACAGCAGCAGTTATGTATACAGATATTACATTGACTGCATACACCATATGAGCCACAAAATTCAAAGCTCAGGCTAAGACTTCAAGCAGAAAATTATTCCTCCCAGGCCAGAAAATTGCAGGGAATTCAGGTCTGGACACGCTGCTGCATTACGTAACTCAGGATAAAATATTTTCATTTCCAAAGCACCTGCCAACCCAAGCAGGCTCCTGCACTAGGCAAGCATGAGCCCAGCTTGTGCCCCTCTGCAAACGAGCAGCCTGGATTTCCCTCTGCTTCCTTGCCCACCTTCCTCACTCCTCATCTCCACAGGGTTTAATTTCACTTCCATTCACACTAGAAAAATTAAGGGGGACTTAATTCCCAAGAAAGTCTGGATTGTGCATGCTGATGGTGGCAAAGCCACAAGTACATGGGATCCATGCTCTCAGCATGGGGCAACATTAAAACTCCCAGGATGTCTTCTCCAAAATCAAGGGAGAAAGATTTATTGCAGGCACTTGGGGTTGCAGAGCTTGACACCTCTCAACTCCTCCCATCACACTTGCCATTGCAGGTAAGCTAAATCCAGTTGCCTGTGCTCTGGCAACCCTAAACATACCTCTTCAAGGAAGGGAGAAGGTCCCAACAGTGCTCAGTAAAGCCATCCAACACTTCCAGGAGGCATCAAGCAACCATGCACATAGTGTAGGGAGGCATGAGGCTTCTCCATGCACAGCAGACCCAGCAACATTGGCTGATGAGCTGCTGATCATTGAAAAGTCTAGACACATTTTAAAAAGTGCGTCTGAAAAAAAACCAGCCTATTATGTAAACCTCAACCCTACCCTATATGGAGAGATTCCTGCTCCTCAACGCTTTGCTCAGGATGTTTCTGCTACAGCAACCAAGCAAGCTGAGTAGGTACAAGTTGTCATGTATGAGATGTATGTTTTATCTCACAGATATATTTCTGTAAATAAAAGAAAAGCTGAAGTTGAGGGGTTTTGGATCAATGGCCACACAGAGCACACAGCCCTCCCCTTTAGCTCTTTTGCCACCATGGAAAATTTGTGGCTCACTGTACTACTTTGCTCAGGTCATGGCTCACACATGAGTTGGCTTCCAGGAGCTTGTGCAAGTACTACAGAGGAACTCACTGACCAGCCATTACAGCTGCTTCACCACGGAACAAGCAGGTAAATCCAGCACCAATATCACCCCAAAGAAGAGCCTGGAGCCAGAACTCCAGGGAACAGGATGCTCTGCTGTGATGCTCACACTTAACATGAGACACCCCAGCCCGTGGCTGGACACCAAGAGGTAACTGCCTGCAGACTGCCCTCTCCATCTCCCTGCTTTGCTTAACACTAGAGGTTACAGATCTCACATTCAGGAGCACTCTTTGGATTTTCACATATTCCTGACATCCCCTGATGGGGAAGAGACTTTGTGTCCAGAGCAGCATTAACACACGGTATTAATCCTTTTTGGTTGGATGGTGGAAAGATGTGTTTGGGTTGGACACATCCTTGAGGATCAGCACCACCAAAGATCCTTCAGGAGAGATCAGGCAACTCAAAGCTTGCCTGGTGCAGTGTCCTCATCTAACTTCCTCACCTCCTGGAGGGAAAGGAGACTCAGTGACATTTGTGCACATCAGCATTGGGAACGGCCACGGAAGTGCTAAATATCACATGCAGACAGCAAGTTATAGTCCATCAAACACATCTGAGGACTGAACTGTTCATCAATACTAATTCTCCTCACACAGATAAACTAATCAGATTTCTGTGTTACATAGGGATAATGAGGTACACGCAGTAGATACAAAATGATAAACAGAAAATTAATTTCTTTAGGATGAAAAAAAGCCTGCTGACATGCACAGCCACAGTGCCTCAACAGTGTCTGACCAAACCACACCCAGGATACACACCATCTTCAGAAGCATGAGCACAGCCTGACACTCCATTTACTGTCAGAATCTGGGTTTTCACTGCAAAAAAGTTGGTGCAATATTAACACATGCTTTTATAAACATCTTTTAAGACACGCCTGGAGGTGGAGACAATACTGCACGCTCAAAACAACACTCCGTTGGTCTTGGCTACAGTTTAGCACATCATGCGACCACCAAGCTGTACGCTCTGCAGCAACACCTTTTTGTGTGTTGAAGCAGTTATAGGCTCAGCCAGCACAGCAGACAGGCTGACTTCCAAGTGTGGAAAAAACTGCATTGCCAGAAATCCAGCCAAAAAATGCTGTTTCATCCACTCCAAAACAACAGCCTCTTACCAAACGGGAAAAAAAATCCAACAAAATTATTTTTTAAACTACAGCCAAGAGGTAACCGAAACACACCTTGCATGGAAAAGCCAGGAAAGCTTACTAAGTCCAGCTCTCTGCGTGAAGTAAAGCTCCCACACCAAGACTTGGCCCACTAAAATGGGGAAGCCATCAGCAACTTACGTGAGATTTTGTGTCTTTAGAAACCAGATGCAGGATCAGGCTGAACCCCAGGTGTCTCCCACGAGGTTCCTGGGGACAGTGCACCTACAAGCAGCGAAGCGCCCAACTTGCAAGGAGGCAAAGCCAGTGGAGAAACGAATCCTCAGTTTAGAAGAAGGGCTTGTGCATGTCAAATACATAAAAAGCAAAGAAGTCTCCTGATGCATTAGTTTGCTGGCATGGGTTTGAGTGGCATTATGATCATACATGGAGAAGTTTTGAAACTGGGTGACAAGGCTCTGCTAAAAACTTGCAAGATTAGACAGCTTGACACC
Organism: Eulacestoma nigropectus; assembly: GCA_013397775.1. Taxonomy (NCBI): domain Eukaryota; kingdom Metazoa; phylum Chordata; class Aves; order Passeriformes; genus Eulacestoma; species Eulacestoma nigropectus. Next base: position 4,070,460 of record VZTE01005755.1, read on the forward strand.
ATCATTTTTGAAAATAGACAAGAAAAGCTATCATAACTAAAGAATTTCAAGAAAGTATTTACAGGAACATCGTGACTCAAATGAGGTTGCAAGTGCAGAATTAGCACAAGTGTAACTATGCCATCTAGCAGTGACATAAGAATCATAAATGTATTGTGAAATACGAGTATGTACCTTAGACACACTTTCATAACCCAGACTATCCAAGACAATTTTCTTGAGTTTTAACTGCAGTGACATGTCTTACTGCTGTTGACCATTTTGTTTTCATTGTGTCAGAGACTGTGGTATGGACAAAATAAAAAAAAAATTCTAATAAGGTTTTATATAGCAAGAATGCTTTTTAATTGAAAAAAATAACCCATTATTTCAATCTCTTCACTTCTGCTTAAGTAAGCTTGTGATGTACTGGGATTTACATCACTTCTCCATCAAACCTATTAGAAATAATAAGTAATAAAACCTCAGCTAATTGCACCTTCAGGTGTCTGAGGTCTGGGCTGTGCTTGGCACCTCACAGCTTGGGCTGTGGGCTCCATGCAGCTCTGTGCATGATGCTTCTCTGCCATGCCATGTCAATGCCATGCCACTGGTGAAGGCCAGTCTATGCCAACTCAACAGCATCCTGGAGTAGCAATCAAAAAGCTAAAAAAAAAGGCTTTTGGCTCAGGACAGATATATCATACCTAAAGTCTAAAAATAAAATATATTCCAAAATACTTTTTATATATATATAGTAATATGTATTTAAATATATTATATATATTTTATAAATATTATAAATATGTAATTAAAATATTGTAATAGTAATAAATTAGCAATACCAGCAGCAGAGGAAGAGGCAATAAGAAAGATAAAAATCACAGATCCATACAATAGCTTGGGTTGGAAGGGGCCTGTGAAAATCATCCCTGGAAGTGTTCAAGGCCAGGTTGCATGAGACTTTGAGTAATCCAATCTAGTGGAAGGTTCCCTGCCCATAACGTGGGAGTTGGAACCAGATAATCTTTAAGGTCCCTTCCAACTCAAACCATTCTAGGGTTCTACAATAACACTTCATTGAGAGCAGCTGAACCCCTAACCAGCTCCTCTCATACATTTTGTTACAGCATGAAGTACAGTGACACAGCCTCCTCAAGACAATTGTTTAAAGGAACTTTATCCAGGAACAAGCACAAAATTATCAGAGCATTAATTTGCAAAGTTCAAGTAACCCACCTTCAGTCAGTCATTTGCATTTGGGTTACAGCGGCAGCTTCTTCCTGGTGACTCAAGAAGGTGGCTGTCACTCCTAGGCAAACCTTTCAGGCATGCTCCCTAATTCAAGGGCAAGCCTACTACTACAGAGTTGAATTGCTATGAGAAAAGGGTTCTTTGCTGTGGTTATTTTTCAGCTTACACAAGGAAATAAAGAAGTGACCCTGTGTTTCAGCTGGAGGCTCCCTTTTTACAAGCACACATGCAACATCATGTGTGAGCCATATGTGAGCTGTGCATCACACTCATGCCACCCTAATAGGAAAGGCAGCACTTTGCATTTCAGAAGGACTTCTGCCTCTGTTATGCCTTTTAAAGGAAGGTTTCCTATCTACAAGTGATAGCATTTCTGAACATGAAGCGATAAAATAGGAGGTATAAAATAGAGCTGAGTGTTACAGGCTTTTGCCTCCAAAGATGAGCTTGGAATCCCTCTCTGCCACTAAAGTCAGGTTTGGGGTGATAAGTTCTGAGCTATTCCTAAGCTGATTATTGCCCCAGCGGTCCTCAATTTACCACCTCCTATTTTCAGATGGGAAGCACATTTTACCTGTAACGCTCATGCTCATGCACACAAGCACATATGCTTCAGCTTCCTAATGGAACTACACCACCAGCACGAGCACTGTATGTGCCCTCTAAGAAGTTTTCCCCTCTAAAAACGGTATCATCTGATGGAAACCCCTCAGCTGGGATCAACCATCCCGTCTGGCAAGTGACTGAGCTGGCAGGGAATATTCTTTGCATTTCTGCAAAGAAACACTGTGGTACAGCTTTAACTGTGGATATCTGCCAGAGCAGCAGATGTTTCACAAAAACAAATTGTTCAGAGAGGGAAGAAAGTAGAAACAATAGAGACTTGGGTGTAGCTTCAGGACTGGCTTAAAATGATGTCTCCAAAGGGAAGGCTTCCAGCCCTGCCTGCTCCAGACAGCTGCAGGAGGCACCCAGTCCAGATGGGAAAAAAACCCCCAAGGGTGGGACAGCAGAATTAGATATTACAGCCTGGGCTACAGAATTTAATTTTGTAAAGTATGTTTACTATCTTGAGTATCTCAATAACAGTAACTTCATATCATGGCTCCCGAGTAAGATTTCTATAAGGATATCACAGGTCTCTTCAGAAGGTAGGGAACAGTATTCATGTTTTTGTTACATTTTAGCTCGCACACTAACACATAGCCTGTTTTCAGTTCCCCTTATAGTTTCAGGTGGTTACAGTACTTTTTTTTTTTGCCCTAAACCACTGCAAATGTGCAGTTAGTCTTCTAAGGCAGCTATTTGCTGTTAAAACCTCATCTCAGCTTTGGACCAGCTGCAATTCAAGAAACTGCATGGGGTAAATTTGGCACTAAAACAAAGCCTTAAACACAAAAAGGCAGCTCTTCAGCAGAAACTTTCTGCTCCAGGCCTCCCATCACTGCAGGGACACTACTCAAACAGCTTACCTAAAAGTACAAAATCTGAAAACTTAATTTTAAAAATTGTGTTCCAGGGTCTTTGAGATTTACTGTTTAGAGCTGATGCAGCAAGCAGCACCTTGAGGACTGAGCAGGCAGGGCCCCACAAAACCAAGCATCACATGAGCATGCACATACACATTAAAAGATGGCATTGGTCACAGCAGCTCTCCAGCCCAGATAAATCTTGTCTTCACCTCTGCACACTGGCACACCCAGCTCAGCTACTCCCCATCTCCAGCCACATGGTTAATAAATTATTGCAGAGATCTGCAGAGAGAGATTTGCATTTGGAGAGAAGGTGAAGGCATAACTGCAGCTTCTGAGGGACCGATAATCACCCTTTTGATGTCACCAATGACCAGCAACTCTGTGACACAGCCCAGGATCTCCCAAAGACCGGGGCTTTTGTTCAAAAATATGTTCCCATCTCTCAGGGCTCTTCCAGTACAGACATTGCTGTATTATAGATAACAGCACACATAAATATAATATATAATTTTTTTCCTGTATAACTACTATCTCCTGACAGCAGCCGTCTGAAGTTTTTACCTCTTTGGGAGTAAGATGAGGAAAAAAAGTTACTTCCTCTTGTTTATTTAAAGCAAGCAGCAGCCAGTCCTTTGTAGACACTGATGCCAACATGACGTGTGCAGCCTGGGCAGTGCTGCCACTGGGACAGGGACCTTTGCCCTCACAGCTGCATGGTCATGGGGACACAACTTGGCACATCAGCACCGTGTTTGTGACCATCTATTTTTATTCCTTAGCAACACAGCAGCTTTTGGTATTGGGCTTTGAGTTTGAGTTCGTGGGGCTTTTTCTGTGTGTTGAATCTATATTTGGCATCCTGAGGAAATTCCTAAACAGAAGACAGCAATTTTTAAAAGGGAGGATAAATGCTGGCACTCAGCTTTGCTGACAGCAACACCGCCACCAGGCTCTTGGTTAGTGTGAAGTGCTCAGACCTGGAGCCAAGGGAAGCCCTCACACGGACCAAGCATCAAGAGTCATATCCCTCACACTTTCTGCCTTTGCAAAACCTTGCCCTGGCATAAGAACAGGAGAAGATTTATTGGCTCACAAGGTCTCTAAGCCATTTGTATCCTGTGTAAACCAACATCTCCAAGGCCCTGAACCTCATCACTGTTCAGCAGCACTCATGAGCCCCATGATAATTTTTGCCTGTGGGAGACAGTGCTGTTGCTGAGTGGTCCTGTCTCAAAGGGGGAGAGGGGAGAAGACTTCAGTACAATGCAGCAATTCTGAACTAAGATACCGCCCTTACCATAAATCATGGAAATATCAATATCCCCCAGCTCTCTACAGCTCTTAAATAAAAACATGCAAATTAAATCCTGACTAATCTACATGAGAAAAGCAAATAACACCTGATGTTTCCCAACTGTTAGCAACATGGCCTTAAAAAATTAAAAAAAAAAAAAAGATTTAATCATAGGAAGGATAAAGATATCACATGGCTTGGCAGTTTCATTGGTTGTCATGGCAAATGAAAATCCCTGACTCTCCAACTTGCCTGTTTTAGAGGAAAGGAGACAATAAAAATGCCCTTTTTTATGACTAGAAAGGGATGTTTTCCTAATAATCACTTATGAACCCACTGCACATTATATATAAACAGCTGCTTCTTCCCAGGGAAAATGTTTGCTGTTTCTTACTGAGCAGCTCTCGGGGATACAGGCAATTCAGCCCCAGCAGACATTCAGGCGTGGGTAATGAAAATCACGTGCTCTTGGATGTGGTGACTTCTTGCCTGCCAAAGGGAGCCTGAACTAGCTGCAAGGGGGGGATCTCAGCTCCATGAGGGCTCAGCCACCAGTGCCCAGGGGAGGCTGCCAGCACAGCATAGCCAGGAGAAGAAGGCAGCAGCGTGAGCCCCCTCCTCTGCTCCCACACTCAGCATCACCCTGCCACATGTCCAGCAATGGGTGTCTTCCTGTGTTCTCAAAGCAAGGCAGAGCCATGAATATTTGTGTGAGTTTTAATCTGCCAGACAGGTAACAGCAGCAAAGACACCCCACTGTTTGCTCCCACCCAGGCAATCCAAAGCACCTTGCACCCTGTCTGCATGACCAGCATCACACATCTTTCATTACAGTAGATTTCCTAAATATAGGGAGATATTTTGGCTGTAACTTCAAAAGCAGGTTCCCAGAGAGCCTGCTCCTTCCAGTCACACTTGCCTTTTGTTTTTGGCTGCATGCTAAAAATCTGGGAAGCTGAGGATAGCCTCCCAGCAGATTTACATCACTCATTTCACTACCAGGTTATAGCTCACTGGTCTGTCTCCAGCCCTTCCCCTCCTGCAAATCGCTCTCCACTCCTGGGCTTCAGGGCAATACTTTTGTCTAGAAGGAACAAGAGGACCCCAAGGAATGATGTTTATTGTACAGTGCGGTGAGCAGTGCTCCTCTGTGCATTAGGTTTTTTCCAACACCCCCATCCACTGTGATTGCATGGGGGGACCAGAAGTTGCACCACCATGGATGGGCAGCTGCCTGGAAAGCAGCCCCTTCTCTAAGGAAAGCCACAAGCTGTTTCCCTTATCTTCCCGAAAAAGCAGCTGTGTACCAAACTGCACCACTGCACTCCAACACTGGCTGTGTAGGTACACCAAGGGCCACATCCTCCCAAAGTCCCCAGCCTCAGGGAGTTTGTACTGCAGAGCCTTCATCGCGGCAGCAAAACCATGCTCCTGCACAAAACATGTCCATAACCAGGGATGCCCCTACAAACTAGCTAAAGGCAATGAGGTAACACATGGATAACTTATTTTGGATATGAGGCAGAAGGAAGGCAAGTCATCATTGTCCTTCCTCCCTGGAGAGGCTGTGCCTGCAGGACTGTGGGTGAGACCCCCACCTTAATTTACAGCCTGCATGTACCAAAACAAGGTCACTTTTTATCAACGGTGAGATAAATAGATTCCCACAACAACTTCCGCTGCAACACTGAATTGTATTGAAGGCCTCATACATTCACCCTTACCCACACCACAGAGATGAAACATTCAGGTTACTGAAGTTACTGGGAACGCAATCACAAGCCAAGCGACAAAAGAACTCTGCTCTTTCACCCATCCAATAAGCCAAATACACAGAAAACATGATTTCTCCATGGAGGACTCCAGCCAGACTACCCCTCATCACACTGGTCCTGCAGCATCCCCTCCCTGCAAGGGTTGCTGGCTTGCACACTCAATCCCCCGGTGGTTCAGGATCCAGAGTGTTTCTGGATTGCTGTGCACATGGGAGGATGTGGGAAGGAATGGGCAAGGGAGAGAGCATGGGCCAAAAGGAAATTAAAAGGCAGGCTGCGAAAGGGTAACAGAAAACCAAAACCAAGCAAGAATAATTCTCTTTGGGTATTACAGCAGAGCAGGCTGGCACTGTTGGACACCACACAGCTTTACTGCTTTAAGCTGAAAGGATGTGACAGAGCAAATATTTTCCATCCTGACTCGGAGACTTAGTTAGGCTACAGCTAGTTACACTCAGGTGTTCAAGACCTTGACAAACAATTCCGGAAGAAAAGTGTTTCAGTCACAAAAAAGACTGCATTTTCAGCTTCTCAAATGCACATATATTCAAACATTTTCCTTTAGGACAGAGCTTGACAACTGAGATGGTATGAGCCAGATAGATTGTGCCTATGGGGGTAAGGCACATTTCACATTTGTTCATCCCTTGTGTTTTCCCAATTTTGCACAAAACTATTTGGACTAGCACCATTTGTTCTTTAACAAAATGGGCAATCTACCCAAAAATACTACTTGCAATTCAAAACTCAACATACGGCATTTTTATTTAGTGAAATAAAGAATTCCCTCACATCATGTTTCAGTTTGCCATTTATCCCCTCAAACACAAGCACAGCCTTCCTGCCCCCCAGCACAGCACGCTTGCTCCCACCAAGCATAAAGCGACGAACGAACAACAGCTCCTATTGCACAGCAGATTGTCACGAGTTATAAAGAGATTTCATGTCTAACAGAGCCTGTGTGAAGCAAAGACAAGACTTCTGTAGAAGCTCTATATTTATTTCCAGTTCCTTCTGTATGTATTTCTATACTACATGCGACTGAAATTGGATATCCAGAGAACAGAATAGTTTTGGGTTTTGTTTTTTTGTTTTTTTTTTTGGTGCATATTTATCCTCTTAGCAGGTAAAAGAGGTGAAGACCAAAACCACAAGTCAGAATATAAGAAGATTTTTGGCTCTGCTGATGATTGCTTGCAGGACAGGTCCTATATGGCACTCTAGATTTTATTCTTTCCAAGGCAACAGTCATCAGCACTGCCCTGAAATGGCACTGCAAGCCCAAATCCATCTATCCTGCAAAGCTCTGTGCAAGGAACTTGTACAAAAGCATTATCTTAACTTTAAAAGCAGATTTATAAAAAGTCACTGGTTTTCTCTCTGAAAACAGAGGGTTTACAACAACTTGCACAATTTTATAGCAGTCAGCTAACTCCAGCAAGAACATAAGAATTCCAGCGTTGAACCACCTTTTCAAACTACTGTCCTCCAACCTATTTAGCTTCTCTCCAAAGGAAAAAGAACTTCCCTCTTAACATGTGCTGCTGCTCCCTCAGCAGTAGCCAAAGCACCTCAGTGTCGTTGCAATAGTCATGTGAAAAACAACCTAAATTCAGGCAACTTGAACTACTGGATATACCTGTGATAAAAAGCAAAAGAGAAGCTGCTGTGGCGGTAAAGAATCCAGACAGGGCAACAAGGCTTGTAAAACTGGCTTCATCTGGACAGGGATATTTGCTTAGCTGGCAGTACTCTGAATTGCTACAGATGATGGTGAAAGGAAACATGTTACAGCTGCAAAAACCTAGGTTTAAATGCGGGGGGAAAAAAGGTGGTTTAAAAAAACCATGAGGCAATTTTAGGTTACGATTATAAAAGGAAGAAATAAAATTTAGAGGTTGAAAAGACAGGGGAAACAGGAAGAACAGAAGAATATGGGATTAATCTGGGCTGAGGATGTCTAGGCAGATGCTGCTGGAGCACCAAGGCATGAGCCCAGCCAGCCGCACTGCAGAGAGGAGCATCCCTGCCCAGCACAGCAAAAAAGGGCAGGAAAAATGCTGCCCCAGAGGGGAAGATGGGAAGAAGACATGGCAAAAACTATCCCTAACTCTGGAATGACACCTGCCAGCTACCTACAGAGATAAAAGCCATGGGGTTACCTCTGCCAAAAGTTAGAACACCCTGTGTTTTTAAAATTGCAAAGGAGGTGCATAGCCTGGCAAGACTGTTGGATCGGGGAATCTGAATTCAAACCCTGAGCACAAATCAGGTTCCAATGCAAATCCCAGTGCCAGCCTGAACAACAGTCACTACAGCCCCAGCTAACACATCCATCTGTAATAGAACATACATTTTCAAGTCACAAATAGGCTTTTGGTTCACTGCCAAAAGCACCAAACAACCCATGACAATCAGGGAATATTAGGCATTAAAGGTCAAGTATCCCATTTGTGGTGTAATGCAAGGGGACAGGTTTGAGTATCATTTTGGCATAGACATGTAGGTGGGCTGGTGGCAAAGACAAGTGTTCCACATCCAAAAAAAGTCTATGTAGCATTTGGAGTGAAGAACTTCACCTCCAGTGGAGAAATATAAGTTTTCACTGTGGGCTTGCTAACCCCATGCTTCGGTTCACAGCTCTTTTGATGCTGCTCTGCTGGAGCCTCACATACTGCCGACGTTAAAGCCAGCAGGTCCAAGCGCTCTCTGAAATTGATTTGGGTCTCTTTTCTTGGCAACTAATAACTTCTTCTCCCTTCCCACAAAATTGGGCAAGTACCAAGCGAGACTTCCCAGGTACAATACAAGAGTTGCAGATAATGGGAGCCACACAGAAAGCAGCATGTTTGCTTTTTTTTTTGTACATTTATTACACTTAAGCAGTCAGTGAAGACAGTGTGTACTTTTTTAGAGCAGGTCTGTGTCCACTCATGTCTGGCCCAAAGCCAGCAAAATAAAGTCTCAACACGGTTATAAACATCATCCCCTTCACCCTCAACAAAAAAATACACTCCTGGACAGATCCAGAGCCCAGTTGTGATAAGCACCCAGGAATAAGAAAGCCATGATTAAATATGTAATATAGAATAAAGGTAAATTTCATTCATTCATTCAATTACAACAACCAACACTTTGAGCCTGAAACTAAGACAAACATTAGCTGGGTTATGTAAGAGGACCAGAGCAGTGTTATAGACCCTATATGTGTGGTGTCTCTGCTTCACACACTTCTTAGACTCTTCTTCTCCCTTTTGTTATTTTCTCTTCATTGGTACTTCAGTGTACATGACATGAGTTTTCTTTACACCAGGTTGTACAGAAGGTTGTGTGGACTCCAACAACATGCATGTGAGTTGTGCTTTGAGAGAATATATCACATTTTTTGGTCTATCACAATGAAAGTAGCCTGTGGCATTTTTAAAAGGTTGGAGTAAGAAGTCAAAAGCTTCACTCAACATTTAACTATTGCAAGCACACTTTCCACCTCACACATACCCCCTTGTACATCCTTTAAATTGTAAATGGAGAGCAAGTTGCACGTAAACAGTACATATGTATTTCCCCTTTCCTCATCATTAATGGTAACTTTAAGACTGTGTCATGATAAAACTTGAATTAGAGGCTGATGGCCTGACTATACTCTGTGCTATAGAAAAATCCCTTACTAAGAATTATTATCCATCTCTGAGCACTCTGTACACACAGGCAAAATGGGGAAAAAGGAGCAGATCAGGTGACTTGTCCAAAGAGCGAAACTCAGGAATAACCTCATGTAAACCAGACCTGTGCCTCATATTATCTTTGTTGAACTATTTTACCTCTCCAACCTCTTTCCCCGCTGACGTCCCCAACTCTGCTTTGCTTTTCTTTACTATCATTGATGATCATCTTTTCATTCTGCAGTCTCAATACCAACTTTCCTCTGCTCTGGTATCATGCTCTCCATGTGCATTTTTGCCTTTGTCTGCCAAGGAAGTTGTAACAGGGCTGGTATTTTTCTATGGGAACTATTTTTGTGTCATATTCAGGAAATTTCCCCCTTTAACTAAGTTTTATATAAAAGCTATAGCTACCAAAATAAAGAAGATAATGCTTTCTTTTACCTTCTTTTCCCACTCACTCACAGGTGATGAAAGACAGGCCATCCATGATGGCCCACCCTTTCTTGGGGTCTTCACCACTTCTCCAGGCAGACAGGCTCTGCAACTGTCCAAATCCTCTCCTACCCAGTAGTGCCTTAGTGCCACCTCTGTCCCCAGCCTCCAATAGAAATGCTTTCTACCCTAATTTAATGTTCTACATGCAGCAACTGAACTGGTTGATGCAGTTCTCAAGTAGCTGATACTTACCTACGAAGATTTCAGATTTCCAGCTTAAAACAAGACACCCCCCACCTTCTCTTATATCCTCTCCTCCCTTTGCCCACAGGACAGCCCTTCCCTTCCCAACCAAAGCCTTGTCAACCTGCACCTTCACTGTTCACACAGATTATTCATGTGAAGAACTGGTTTAATCTCAGCTGGCAAGAGAGTTATTTCCTGTAGAAGTACAGCAGTGAAGCCTTCTTTAAAAAAAAAAAAAGTCCCTCCAGGATTAGTCCAACCCAGCATCCTCTCACATCTCAGTTATTGCAATTGTACCTCTCTAGCCTAAACAGATCTCATCTTGGATCACTGGCATCCCCACTCAAAAAAAAAAGATAACCTCTTAAAGCACAATTTGCCCAATTTGTATCTTCAGGGTTCCCAGTTTTTCCTTTTTCTATGGCTCCAGCTCCTTGTTAATACTTTTCACATTCATTTTACAGCCTAGCCTACATCCCACTAATTATCCTTACAGCAAAAGCAGCCCTGTCAACCATGCTCTCCCTCACAGCTGGTCAGGTCTCCTTGAAAACACTCACTGAGCTTTCCCCTGCTCAGAAATACCACTGTTATCCGGCCTTTCCCTACCTGTTAGTGATCATAACCTGTAGTCACCCACCAGAAAGCACTGAGCTCTGCCAGGTGGAAAGTGCATTTTGCCATTGACAGTTACTCAGGATGCAACGATAGACCACGGGATACTGCAGCAATGCACAGTGGCAGGAGGTAGAAGGAATCTTGCTTGAGTGGTCACTCTTAATTTAAAGCAGCAGGTCTCCCCTCTTGAGGCTTATCCAACTGTTCCTAAATGGAAATGTTAAGCTGTTACACCCATGTTACTCATTTTCCTCCAGGTGTGACCTACAGAGAATGGCAATTCCTCCTGGAACCATCAGGCTGAGAGGTGATGGTGAGATGAAAGCATGTGGCTCAGGTTTCTTGCAAACAGCAGGAGAGTAGGGAATTATGAAGGATTTGAAATGCGACAAAAGATGCATTTTTGATATTTACTGGGATTTCTGTGACTATTCAGAGGGAGCCCTTCCCACGCAAAAGCAGAAGTGTGATGGAGAGTCTACTTTCCCAGGAACAGCCAAAATAGCCATTATGAGCCTGTTCTTTGTAAGAAGACAAACAACCTCTATCATGCACTGAGGCACACTGGAACCCACTTCAGGCTTAGGATAAAATCACAGATGTTCCTTTTTAAAACTAGAAGTTGGAGAGTAAAATGTCAGAGCCTCGGACAAAGCCCTCAAATGCCAAACAAGCTTCACATCTCTTGCACATGAGAAAGCCCGTGACTTTCAGCACACAGCTTTTCCCAGTGTATCTCTATGTATCACAACACATATTAAGACTCAATTAATACATTCTCCCTTTCAAAAGGGCACACAAGTTATAAGCACTTTCTTCTTTCCTAAGGAGAGACAGATGCTGATTACAGGAAGGAGATCTCTGTAACAATTCTCTTCCTAAACCATACCAATTGCCTCGCCCATTTGAAAGATGCATTTGCTACATCAGAAGAAAAAAGACCCTCATTATTAGCAATGTCTGAACCACTGACCATCAAAATTGTTTGCTCACTGGACACGTCGTTTTTTCCACATAGCACTGCTTGAATCCTTGTAGCACCTTCCCAGACAAAATGCCATTAACATGCAAATGAAAAGTTCACACTCCTCCTTGAGATGGTACACAATTATAGTCATAAGCTAAGGTAATGAAAGGCTCAAAACAAGACAGGTTGGTTACACATGTCACAGTGCTGCTTGCAAATCATCCTCTCCTCTAATTACCACAGCATTTCCAGGAGGAACCGATTACAGCAATGTGGATGAATGGGATCCTAAAACTGAAAAATGTACTGAATTAAACATTAATGCACCCACTGACTGTTATCTATATATATATATATCTATCTTTAATGGTATGGCCTAGGAAAATACAGAACTAAATATCTAGAAAGACCAGAATCCTGGACACTGAGGTTTTAAAATAGTCCCGGCAACAGAATATACCAAAAATATAAATTCATCCACCAGGCTATAATCACACTTGGTGTTTTGCTTTTGTTGTAAAGATTGGTGTAAGCCTATAGCTAGGCAGAAAGCCAAGCCACAAACTGTGCTCTATTGACTGCTGAGGTCTCCATTAGGTGCTCCAACAGAAATACTCATTTGCCCAGACCAAGCCTAAACATGATACAGTGAAACCTCTACTCCACGCCACGCAAGCTTCGGACGAGCACTGCCAAACAAGCATCTGAATTCAACAAGCTCCCTGCTCCTCAAAGCATTATACACACTTTAGCCCTGTTTTCTAAGGAAAAGAAGCTTTTGCAATCATCTAATCTGGCCAACAGACTCAAAAGTAACTGAAGGAAAGAGTGTTTTGGCAAAATTACAAAGAAAAATATCATTTCTACAATTCTTTTGATACCCAGGTGGCTGGGATGAGCCCAAAAATCAGCATCCACACTGTCACTATTGGGCTGACCTCTGCTCTTGTCATTTTTTGTTGGGCTGCAGCTGGCTGGTTGTTCGGGACACTGATGCCTGTCAACCAAGAGCACACTTAGCAGCCATGCATTTCTTCTCCAACTGTTCCAATCACAGCTTCCAATTCTAGATACTCATTTGTGCTATCCAGTTTCTGGGCCTCTCTCTACTGCTTCTGAGCCCTTGAAGCTGCAGCATTCAGCTACCAGAGTTGAAAGTGCTCAAAACTTTTCTAAAACAGATGCTCCTGCATGGGACAGAAAAGCTGAACCACCCCTTTACTAATGAGTGATCTGACACCTTGAGCCCTGTGCCTAGTTCCATTAAAACACTAACTGGTCTGGCAGATCACATTGTACAGGGTGGCACTGTTTTGTCTTACCTACCTCTGAGGAATTAACCAAAATGACCCACTTCCAACTCTGCTATCTCTCTCCAGTGATGGTGTCTGGGACCTAAATTAACAATAATGTTACTTAGACAATGCAACCTGGGCACCTGTGATTCAGGGGAGAAGCCAAGGCTCCACCATTCAGTGAACAAACCCAATTGAACAAAACACATTTTAAGCCAACATCTTTACAAAGCTGTTTACGCTTTCTAAAAGGATTTAGGGTTAATGGGACATCAGCTTAAGAGTGAGAGGGTATGCTTTCAAGTCTTTTGGCTGATATACGGGGTAAACTCCAAGCAACTGTGCCTTTTGTCTCTGTAAGAGGCAGACAGTACAGAGCCAGCCATACCAGCCTGAGGAACCACTGAAATCACACTCTTGCACCCCAGTATTTGAATTAAGACATCCAGAAACACACACACTCTGCATAAAAAGAAAACCCTGGTTGCTAGCAGGGCTCTTTCTGCTCGACTTGAACTGAACCAGTATCACAGCACCATGAGGCTGCAACAAAAATGCCACGTTTCACGTGAGAGTCACTTGATCTATAAGAATCGATCACATCAAAGATAAAAATCAGAACTCAGGTAGTGCCTGCTTGTTTTCTTACTTCTCTCCCTATGTCACCTCCAACACTTGCAGAATTCCTTTTCTTCCTTGTTATCCTCTCACATCCAGCTGCACTGCAATATCCATCACACAGCACCTCCCTGATAGCTGGTGGCTGCTAAGGCAGTATTTACACTATGGCTTGCATTGCAGTTTATAAAATTCTTTGGAGCTCTTCCAAAGGGAAAGCCCCACATAAATAGAAGCTATTAGTGTCATCTACAGACTAAGTCCAGTTAAGAATTTGCTCAAGCTCACTGTGGATACTGCGGGTCTTTGAAATACCAATCAATGTGCAGCAGAGGGGCTGAGTAATAAACTTCATTAGCATTGCTGGTAACACTTTTCTTCAGTGGCATACAATAAATCACTGATGAATATTCAGGGCATCCCTCTGAGGTTATCTCGATTTTATGCATGGAGGCAACCAAGAAACAAAGTTTAGAAGGAATTTGCCGATAAACACAAGAGAGATGCAAAATTCAATTGTCTTGCCTTCCAAGTACAAAGTATGTAATTTCCAGAGGAAACTGTGAATTATATAAATTGATTTGCAATGAAATTAAGGAAACTGTCTTTTCCCAGAACCACTAATGGCTATTCCCACCCAAGTTACAGCACTGGTTACTCACATTACAGTAACACCTACAGACTGCAGAGAACTGCAGATTTTTCACTGTAGAAAGTGGGGACTAGCAGACAGAAGTTCTACCCCAAAGACCTTATCATGGATGATAAAACCCAATCTATACACAAAATACAGGAGCAGTCATAAAGAGATTAATGACTCAAAAACTTCATCAGAGGAAGAACGAGAAATGGACCAACCCTCCAGAGTATCAGACAGACATCAATAAACTCATTAGCTAAGCATCACCCAGCATTGCCCAGGAGATATTTTTAAAACCCTCCTCTGTATCTCCAAGAACTGATGTCATCAAGCAAAATGAGAAATATTGTGAGAGATGTGCTAACATGATGGAAAGAATTTTTATGTAGTTTCACACATTTTCCAGCAAGAAGGCTGACATTTAAGCAGGATGACCTGGTTACTAGTGGCTACTCCACAAATTGATGCAACATGCTCACCCCCGCAATGACTGACAGCTGCAGTAAACAAACAATCATTCACACCAGGTTCTTCCTCCCTGTGGCGACAGCTTTTGCAAAACTGCGGAACTTAATGAGATATTTTATTTAATATTTATTTCACAATCAGCCTCCTTTATTCTAACAGAATTAGCTTCAGCCCACAATGAATGTTTTCCTTGGTTATTTCATTGTGCAAATCAATACTCAATTTATTTTTAATTTCCTCAGTTGCGAACTCTTAACTAGGGGGGATTTGTTTTAAACATGCCTTTATTTATTATTATTAAATACCAGCTAACCACCCACATGGCTGCAAAATGAATCAGCCTGAGGACGTTATCCCAAAAAGTTAACCTAGCAAAAAAGATTAACTTTAAGACTGACTTATTCAAGCAGTTTCCAATCCAGAGGCACAACAGATTAGAGGCAACACTGATATAAATGTGATGGCTCTTGACAAAAGACTGAACATTCACAATGAGTAAGTTGAAGTTACTCATGATGGAAGCATACACGAAGGCCAGGCAGCAGCTTGAGAAGGAGCTTTAGAAGTTCCCCATAATACATTCACATCTGCAGTAGAAAATTCAGGAATGGTCTGTAATAACCATGTATAATGGCACAGGGCAATCTCAAGCATCTCCAGCACAGGAATGTCCAGTGTGACCCAGCAGACACTTCTCACAAGCCATGCTTTTCAATACCTTTTTGTCAGGGCTCCCTAGTGACACAGAGGGACCAGTGACCTGCATAGCTAAGTGCAAGTGCACCAAGACATGGCTTTCTGTGACAACAGAACTGCTATTTAAAAGAAAAGGAAAAAAGATTTCCTAGTAGAAGGAAACTCTACTCTACCTTAGCAAAAGTCATTTACAAACATAACGGAAATACTCAGAAGTACCTCAGGATCACAATATGGATATATTTGAGTTTATTTTCCAGTTTTGGGTAGTAGGCAAAAGAGACAGAATTTAGAGTTAACAACTGCTAAAAGACACTGATTGTTTCTGCACTGAACATACACTACATCCCTGCACGAGGTGTTCAGGGCATGCCAACAGCAGGTCGCAACACAAGACAAGACTTCATTCCTACAGATCCCACAAAGCAGTTTCCACCCGAGTCCTACGCTCATGCCTCCTTCTCCCAAATAAGTCGAGCAGAAATCCATTAGCCTAGAGTTAAAGAGATCAACTTTAGACTCCTGTTTGCCTGCTGAAATTAAAGAGTTAACAAAAACCTGTGTTTATCTGGAGGGTTTCTATGTGTGCACAAACACATCAATCCAAGCTAAATGCTACTACCACATTTTAGAAATGTGAATCCTGCTGACTTGAAGGGAATGGGCACAGTTCCCTTTTTAGAAGGAACAAATTGTTCAGAACAAGGACAAATGCAATAGAGAAATCAGGCACCAACTCTGCTTCTACAGTTTCAAGCTGCTGGTACATGCAACTCTGACGCAGTCTTTACATATTTGGTTTTTTCAATAGACCCAACATTGTTCAAGAATCCCCCCATAACTACCTCATGTTCTCAAGAGCAAATATTTACAGTGAGGATTTTTGTATGTGAGAAATTAGAGGGCACCACAATCTTCTGTTAGCTACAGACAGGAGACAGCTACTGCCAACAAGGCTGGAGTAGTTGCAGTGGTGCAGATACTCGCTGCACTTGAGTATATTGTAGACAGAAAACATGGAATTAGCTGCAAACCGTGTTAAAACATCCCCTTTAGAGTAAAAGCACTTTCTATAATTATGCCACAGAAAAAGGGATTACAGAGAAGAACAGCGGAGCCCAAAGCCGTTATCACAGGTTGAACTTGCAGCTACATCCCCAGTGAACCAGATGCTGACTATTCTGAGGTCCTCAGCAGTCCATAGATAATGGAAATCCCAAACCTGCCCTCACCTTTTTGTGAAAGCTAGAGATTTCTCCAGTCTTTGCTGGAGTTTAATTATACTCATTACCATAGGTTTATCTGAATTTATACCTTTTCTCCACAGGACATGTTGCACTGTGAACTTCAGGGGGGATGCAAGAATAAAAAGGCTAATGTTATTTCTCTCAACCTTCTTCTCAATATGCAAAAATAAACTGACACCCCCACAGCAATTTCAGGCTACCTGATTCTCACCTCTAAAGATTACTCATCTCAGGATGGAATAATCTGATGTCTCCAGAGGACTAGGAGGGATTCTAAAGGAGCCAGGAAAGATTTTTCAAGCCTACATTTACTTTTCAGGTATTTGCATTAATAGCTATAAAGCAAAAACAATAGAAAAATAATTATTTTTTCAAGTGGCAGTTGTCCCCTCTCTCAGTTAATCAAGTTTAGTAGCTATTATAATAAAGTCTCCATCTCCAGTGTTAGAGAAGATGGAATTCACAACTCCCTTCTACCATCAGAAAGCAACAGGAAAATAAGACCACACAGTATGGAGATGCCTTAGTGGATTTACTGATGTCAATTCAGGTCATACAAGGTTGTCTTACTACATTTTTAAGTAAGGGTGTTATTTTCAGTAAATATTCCCATGCAGCCACAACTGTCATGAAAACACCATGCTTTAGGCCCTAGAACCACCATGAAGAAATTCTCACTAATTCGACACGAATCTGGCTTTCTTTAAAAAGTTGTTAGATGAAAAGCCTTGACTGATCTGTTTTCCATTTCTCTGAGTTCAGGCAATGAAATTTAAATCACAGAGGAGTGCTAATGATTATTTTTCAAGTCCGCTTTTCATTACCGAAAGCATTCTTTGCAACATAGCAAACCCAAAATCTCTTTTCTAATCCTGGCAATCCCTTTAAGTTGTTCTTTGATTGATCGTAAATCTGAATGCTGGTGTTCGCATCTCAACTAATGGTTTACATCCCGAGTATGGATCTGGGATTTTTCTGGAGCACAGATTTTTCTGGATCTCTCGTATTTATGTATAAATGACTATTTGGAGCACAAGAATGACCACTGAAAAGCCAGGAAGGTTTGACAAGTTCCCATGCCTTAAGTTTCACCTGTCTCAGGTAAGAGCAGATGTAGGGTGATCTACCAACCAGACACAAATTCTTCTACGCAGCACCTTCAATAATCTGTTTCCTATAGGCATCATATCTTCAGCTAAGAGTCTCCATTTGTACCTACTCCTCAGATTTATTTGTAGTCTGGGAATATCCAAGCTCCTAAAGGTGCAGCTGAGGTGGCTGCACTGGTGCAAGAGGCTCAGGCAGATGGAAAACAAGGGGGGAGAAAGCAGGTGGGAACAAGAACATTAGCTCTTCCCCTGGAGCTGGTGCTGTCTCTTTAGCAACGCCCCACTGAGCAGTGAAACATCCTGTACAACCCCACACAGCTTTGTCAGGGCTGGAAGAGCACTATGGAGGAGCAGCAAAGGCTTTAGGCTTGTCTGATTTGGAGAAAAGGGGTGACCTCATTGCTCCCTGCAGCTCCCTAAGGAATGGAAGCAGAGAGAGAGGTGCTGATCTCTTCCCCCTGGTATCCAGTGACAGGATGCATAGGAATGACTCAAAACTGCACCAGAGGAGGTTCAGACTGGACATGAGGAAGTATTTCTGTACCAAGAGCACGGTGAAACACTATAACAGGCTTCCTAGAGAGAGGGGGTCGATACCCCAGCCTGTCAGCGTTCAAAAGACATTTGGACAACGCCCTTAACAACATGTTTATGGTCAGCCCTGAATTGTTCAGGCAGCTGGACTAGATGATCCTTGTAGGCCCCTTCCAAGTTCCAATTTCCAACAATATTTAGAATAGAAAATATTCTACTCTAACTGCTTGATTACTCTGAAGAGGGGTCCCATCCTTCCAGCGCCAGGTAACAGGGTAATCCCTCCTGCCAAACCAGTAAAAGCTCCTTTTTTTTTTTTTTCTGGCTGCAAGGATTTTGGTCCAAAACACTCAGGAAAGCACATGCAAATGATTGTCACTGTGGGGGATGCGAGACTCTCATATGCAGTCGGATTCATTTTCTGCACTGTTCCAAAAAAATTGGCATCAAGGCTCAGCACCAGCCTACAGGATGGTAGTTCCAGGACAATTCTCTTTTGCAAACAACAGCCTGGATTTATATCAAGAAATACTCCTACTTTAAATGCACACACGCTGCCCTTTGAGTAACTGAGTTTTTGCTTAATCAAAAAAGCAGAGTTTAGTTTTTCGAACCGTCATTGCAGAGGAGAAGCAGCACAGTGCAGCAGTGGGTTGGGCTGCTGGGGCCCTGCATGAAGTCCCTCTCTCTATGGAGGGCATCTTTAGCAGGACACAGTAAGCCAAGCACTGCTTGACTTCTGTACTTTGGCATCTCTAACACCTTTTTTTTTTCCCTTTTAAATTCAGTCTGCAGGATACGGTCTTTTAAGAAACCATGCACAAGCTCATCTTTTTTCATGCCAGCAGAGCCTTTCCTCTCCTTCCTCTTCCCTTTTCTCTTTACCCTTTTCAAAGTCTAGAAGAAATCACTATTCAGATACTTAAAGGTTACAGTTAACTTTTAGTTCAGCAGTACTTAAAAGACATTTTTTCTGCTAAAAGGAAAGAAAATAAACAGGGTATCCTGTGATGTTTAAAAGGACAGCAGTGGATTTCTGTGAGACCTTATTGAAGGTTTTCCCCTCTGTTTGTACAAGTATTCCCTAATTATGTCAGGAAAGTAATAGCTAGGTTAAATAGATTTTAAATAGGTTTAAATTTTGCCTTAAGTATATCAGGGAAGGGTGTACCTCTGCAGTGTAGTGAGAGCAGTAACTCCAGGAGAGGTGAGATGATAAATAGCGAGTGAGTCTCAAGCTGTTCACAACCTAAATATCTCTCCTCAGCTCAAAGCAACAAAGCTCTCCAATTATTTTTATCTATGCAAGGTGAAATCAAATGACATTACAACACAAATCTCACTAATACCTTATGCAGGGCCAATGTTTAATAGCACAGTTTAGTTATGAAACTAATGCAACAGAAACAGACTTCAATGTGGTCTTGACTCTGTTTAAAAGCTGACAATGATTTTAAGGGACAAGTTTATCCTTGTTCTGCCCTAATTATTTCAACGTATTAGCACCTGAGGAATATTTGACTCAACCCCTTCCCTCCCCCCACTTTAAATTCATGATTTATGCACAGGCCAACCAGGATTATATGACAAACATAACAGACCACTTCTTTCCCACTGTAAGAGAGCCATTAAAAATAAAATGAGAATTTAGTTAGTTATTGACAGAAGCACCGGAAGGGAGCAGGAAGCTAAATGACTTGCTGCAAAATGAAATTGTGGAAAATAGGAAGTCAATCAAAACACTGCCTCAGGTCATCTCATCTGTCCTCCAGCCAAAGCAGAGCTGTTGCTGAGCATCTCTGCCCCAAGACCTCTCCAACAGGGCCAATGTTTTTGGTGTCAGAAACCCATCCATCATATAGAAAACGATTTTACTGTCTCTTAAATCTCCTCTTCCAAAGTTTTGCAAACATCCATACAAGCATCAGTATCTAAACAGCTTCATCACTGCAAGGTATGCCCATCTTGTGCTACTTTCCACACTCCTGCCATGCCAGCCACACAGCTGAAATGAATCTCTAATTTTCTCACCGCCTGGGTGGCTATTTGACAACATGCATGAACTAGCACCTAGGACATTCCCCACTCCTCCTTCTGTACTCACACAGAGCAAGGCTTGCATTCAAAACTGCTGATCCTGTCCTTAGAAAAAGGCAGTAAGTCTTAAAATGAGAAATGGAATCAATCTAGTTCCCAGCTATTATAATTTCTTGTTTGGCTACATTTTATGTAAAAATAAGAAAATGCCAACAGACCTATACCACCCACAAAAAACCCAGCTGCAAATACACCTCTCTGGGACACACCACAAAATTTAGAGCAAGTGTCTCAGTTTGCCAGTTGATGGATGCCAGCTTGGCTGTCCCAGAGAGGACCAAACAGAGGCAGCTCCAGAGCTCAAACCAGGAGCTCTCTACAGCTTGCATTAGCCACTACACTCCAGCTCAGGCTGTGAGCAACACCTAACACCTGCAGCTGGGTCTGGGAAGATGGGGAGCACAGCACAAGATTGGCCAACTGAGAAAAGCTCTTTCACAGCAGGGTAACAAATGGGGGCTGTTTGCTTGCAGACACCTTTCTCCCCTTGCCTGTTTGGGAAGCGACTGCTTAGTTCCTCTCTGAAGAGCCACCTTCAGCCATCCATTTCTTGCTTCAAGAACTTCAGCTGTCTCACCAGATTCCGGCTCCAGGCTACAGAAATCCCTGTCCTCTCATAGCTCATGTCTGGAGCAAAGAGGAAAGTTAAGCTTAAAAGTCAGCAAGGCTGGCCCAGCTCTGGCTCTTCCCAGTTCCCTTCACCTCACCAGTCTTTGAGTTCCCCTGTACATGAGGTTGGGTGACACCCAAACATCCCAGGGCAGCAACAGTTCTGGGATGGGCAATTTAGCACAGTTCAGGGCACACAGGTGATGCTCACAAAAGTGATTTGCAAGGATGTGATTTCTGGCTTTACTAAGAAGCCAATAATTGGCATCATACTCAATTTCATGAGGAACAGGACTAAAATACAAGAAAACTCTGCAGAGTATGACCATGAGACCACCTAACCCTAAATTTCCCTTCAGAAACTGGACACTAGCAAGAAAGGGGGGGAAAAAAGTAAAAGACTTCAGGAAATATTTAGTGCTGTCTTCCTAGGATATTCTCTTTGCTTTCAGCAACTGGATTTCAGAGAATTCTTGAATCAGTGTAAACACATACACTGCATTTAGGTCTTTGCAGGACAAGAGGAAGAGTCCCCTAGCTCATCTTGGTTTTTTCACAGCAATCACTGAGTGATTCTCAGCTTTTTGTCCCATTTTATGTGTTTGTATTTCAGTTGCTGAAAGGCAAAATTTCATCTGATTAATATAATAGAGCAGATTTCTGAGGTACATTTTTAATCCACCTCCTGATATAGTATAATATAGCTTGAAAATGCTAGAATGCATTGTCACAAGTCTTTCTAAATACAACAAATGTAATCAATTTTGAAAAATATGCAAATATGTATTGCTATTTATGCTTGTTTTGTTCAAGATATATACATATAGAAAGATTAAAACAGAATAAAGAAAGAGGGGCATCACAAAAATTGTATTACTTTAATGCAAAATCCCTGGCCATGGATTCCTTGCTTGTTCTCACCAACTTCTGTATCAGTATTTCCCAGAACAATTCCCAGCCTACACTTCCAAATTATCACTTCATATCCAGTGCCTTCTACCCCAGGCTAACAAAATCACTGCTATAAAACTTCTCCTTTTACAGCCAAGATGGGAAACCCTCTATTAGATTATCTGTTCCCTCCCTTGTAAAATAAAGAGGAAAACACCATTCCAGGAAACAAAAATGTTAAAAAAAGACCAACCAAAGGCAACGCCTGCGTGCACTGTTTTTCTTCCCCTTTGAGTCAGTAGTAAAGAGGAAGGAAGAAAAAAACAGATAAAATAAATGCAAGGAGGTGTGGATGCAGCATGTGTATCCCACTTGAAGAGGGGAAGCCGTAAAACACCATCACTTGCATATGGACACTCCAACACCGCCTGGGTGTTTACAAACACTTTGAGCAAACCAAACAGGGAGTTTCATTGTCCCCACTGCACTCATGTCACCCGCTCCCCAGCACTGCAATTCCAGGGAGAGCCCTGCCAGAGGACACACAGTGCCAGTTACACAAGAGAAGCGCAGAAGCAAATATGCAGCAGAGGGGAGGAAAAAAATTTAAAATATCAGCTCAGCTGCACACTCTCTTGCTGCTCTCAGAATAGCCTCCAAGTCGGGCTTTGGTGAGGATTAACTTTAAAGGGCACTGAAAGATACTGACAGACTTGACGGGAGCAGGACCCCTCTGTGTATACACATTTCATTGCCACCAGCACAAAATGAGATCCACTGGGGTCCACTAGCAATTGCAGTAGTAATCTAGCTATAATAAGGGGCTAAAACCTCCTGAAGTTATATACTAAGGAAAAATTACCTGGTATGTTGCACTAATATCACAGCACTGTTCGAGTAAAGATCCGGATTGCACCTCACAAACAGCAAGGAAGAGGAAATAAATAAAAAGCCACACTGAAACGAAGCTCTGCTGGACCACAAAGTTTCTACAAAGTTTAAAAAATACGCACTTCTTGTATTTACGATAAAAGTGAAAAAGATCAGACCAGCAGTTTGGAAGTTGAAATAAAATATCAGGCTGTCAACCAAGAATTTTTAAGACTAACTCATGATGTGACTTGGAAAAGAAACCTGCACGAACTGCACGCAGCCAGGACTGAGAGTCAGTCGGATTCAAATCTCCCCCGTTTCCCTGAAAGGGGGGAGGAATAGCGGTGCCAAAACAACGAAGCCGCACGACAGCACAGCAACGCCCCAAAAACCATCCTAAAACACACCTCGTATTTATGTTGTCCTCAGGAGCCCGGGTCTCGCAGGCTCTGCAGCGCTTAACGACAGCAATTCAAAATCCATCTTATTTTCCCCTCTTATCCAGCGAGGGAGCCAAACGAGACAGGGCTCCCCGCCGGCTCGGGACCGCGCAGTTTCGGGGCGCCCGGAGCATCCCGGAGTTGCGGGAGTTTCCCGGGGGCTGCGGGAGGCGCAGCGCGGCCGCGGAGCTGCGGCCGGGCCCGAAGGGCGGCGAGGGGGACTCATCTCCGCGGGATGAGACCATTTAGCGGCTTAGGGTTTTTTTCCTCCTTTCTCCGTCCCTCCGCCCCTCCTTTTTCAGCAGGACCAGGGAACGACAGCGCAGTCCCCCTCGGCAGCTGCTCCCCGCTGAGGAACACACAGTGCGGGGAAGGGCATCGGGAGATGGGGGCCTGGGAGGGAGGGGGTAACAGGGCAAAGAAAAGCACACGAAAAGAGAAGATGAGGGCAGAACTCACCTGGTTTGGGATTTTTCCTCCCTCTCCACGACCATAAAACGAGGCGGGAGCCAGGAGGCGGGAGCCAGGAGCCGGTCAGCGGCGATGGGAAGAAGCGGCAGCCCCGGGCCGCCGCACGCTGGGGATAGCGGGGCTGGGCGCTGCAGCCCCCGCACGCCCCGGGTCGGTGCTGACCCCGGAGATGAGCGCACGGCAGCCCGCTTCTACTGGGATGGGTGCTGGCCACCCTCCCGGCGCAGGGCAGCTCCCCGGGATGGGTGCAGCGGGGCTGGGCGCAAGGCAGTCCCGCTCGGGGATGGGTGTTCAGTCCCCACTGCCCGTGCAGCGCAGCACAGCCCTCCGGAACGGTGTCGAGCTACCCTGGGGCCAGGACGCCCAGGACAGGAGCAGCAGGGCTCGGCGCAAGGCAGCGGTCCGCGGGGATGTGTGCAGGGCCGCCCACCCGAGGCAGCGCAGGAGCGGGAGCGCGGCCCCCCCGCCGTGTCCGGCAGCGGAGGCGGCACCGGCCGAGCACAATGAGCGGCGGCGCGCGGCGCGCCCCCGCGGCCCCCGCTGGGCAATGACATCACCCCTCTCGCCCGCCGGGGC
Source organism: Eulacestoma nigropectus (assembly GCA_013397775.1). Classification (NCBI taxonomy): domain Eukaryota; kingdom Metazoa; phylum Chordata; class Aves; order Passeriformes; genus Eulacestoma; species Eulacestoma nigropectus. The sequence goes on from VZTE01005755.1 coordinate 4,094,732, forward strand.
GGGGCCACTGCCCGCGCCGCTGCCTCGCCATTGGCTGGCGCCCTTACGCAGCGGGGGTTTCTGGGGCTTGTAGTTTTATTACGGCTGCCATAGCGCGGCAGCGTGCAAGACGTGGACTCGATTTCCCGGCAGATCCCGCGCCGCGCCGCCGCGTTGGGTAGCGGGGTGGGGAAGGCGGCGGTGGCGACCGCCATGTTAATGGCGTGGGACGCTTAGCTCGGGAGGAGCGGTGGGGTAGACGGGTTAAGATGTCGGAAAAGGGGGAAGGGTGGGAGTCACGTCTTGGTTTAAGGGGCAAGAAAGAGGTTGTGCGAGCGGTTGAGAAAGAAGGAGGAGGCTGAGGAATAGCCGGAGGGGCGCGGCGGGTAGGGAGGGGGGCCCTGAAGGACACGGCCGATTGTCACTCGGTGACTGCTGGCTCTGGGTGGAGCAGCGCCTCTCTACGGTGGGGGGTGCGAGTCTGTCCCGGCGCTTGGAGGGGCCCGTCCCACTGCGGTGGGTGTGTGGCAGGAGGGGGCGGCGGGGCGGTGAAGCGGCGGCCGGTCACGGCTGTCGGGGCGTGTGGGCGCTGGGGCGTGCGGGTTGCGGACGGCGAGGCCGCTCTGTGTGGCGCAGGAGCTGGGGCGGGTCCCGTGGCTCTCGGGGCCCCCCCGCGCCTTCTGGGGACAGGGGCCCGTGCGGGGCTGTACCAGCCACGGTGTTTGCGCCTTGGATGAAGTACGGACTGTGGGTGAAAGAGCAGGGGTGGTCTTGGTGGGGCGGCCGTCAGCAGAGAGCAGATCGGGACATGCCCTTGTCACACGCCAAGTGACAGCCTGTGCCTCGCTGGTTTGAGGGGGTTTTTAAGGGTTATGGGTGGCTCTGTCTGATGTCTGATAATTGCACTAATGGTGTCTGGCTGTCAGAGACATACGGCTTGGTGTGGCCAGCAGGAGGAGCTTTGCTTCCTTCTAAAGTCTTTAGTATGTTTGGAAGAGGGGAGGTTTAGATTAGATATAAGGCAGAAATTCTTTACTGTGAGGGTGGTGAGGCACCATCACAGGTTGCCCAGAGAAGGTGTGGATGTCCCATCCCTGGAAGTGTTAAAGGCCAGGCTGAATGGGGCACTGGGCAACCTGGTCTAGTGGAAGGTGTCCCTGCCCATGGCAGGGAAGGGTTGGAAACAGATGATCTTTGAGGTCACTTCTAACCCAAATGTATAATTCTATGTCCATAGATACATAAATCAAGTTGGAAAAAGCTGAAAGAGCAGATGAGATGGTATAAGATATCTCAGCATGATACGAGAGCAGCCCAGCTGACTTGCTGCCCCGCTCTTTTATCTGTGCTTGCTGTCTTGTGTTGGCATGCCTCAGCCAGCTGACTAGGTGCTGTCTTAGTTTGAGCCCTCTGGCTGGCATGCAGGAGGTCGGCTGGAATTTTGAGCAGTGGTTTTAGGCTTTCTTGTACTGAACGGTATCCCTGCTTGTGCTAGTCTTTTGTGTTGGGGAATGGGAAATACATGTTCACCAAATGAGAGAGTAATCAAAGCTCTGTGAGGCTTAAGGGGGCTGGAGTTCCCTGAAACCATGCATGGAAGGCCCACGCTCAAAACTGAAAGGGAAGATGGTTGAAGTTTTGCATGGCTCGTGAAATAATACCGTTTCTAGTTACAGCTGATTCCTGTGAAATAAAGCACTTTATTATACCAAAGAAGATACTTAATTGAAAAGAGTCGTGAAGAGTTTTGCAGGCTTGCTTGAAGTCTTGGCTGAAGTCCAGTAGTGTTACAGCTCAGGTAAAATGGAGTTACAAGGGTTTGTTTGATACTTTGGCTCCTCCTGGAGGTAAGTACAAGGCATTTGCTCAGGGTATTGCTGCACAATAACTGCACAGATGGTGTGTTTGCCCCAGGATACACAAGTGTTGGAAGAAGGATGTTGTGAGATGTTCTGTGGTGCAGTTACTTCACCTGAACATTGCAGCCTTTTGAGATTTGCTGGTTCTACAGCAATGTGTGCTATTCCTTTATCACTTTAGATGCAGCTCCCTCTAGTTAAAGAAGCTGAACCAGTTGCATGCCGTCCTGCAAAAAGTCCAGTGTTCTGAGGGTGCTTCTCCTCACAGCCAGGTTCTCCTGTTTTATCATATTCCTCACTGAAGAAAAGGAGTGGTGGGGGTGTAAGGCTCTGTTAATAAAATTCATAGCATCACTAGTTCTATATATCTGGAGAATTCTGAATTACAAGTACAGCCCCTTTTATTTCTTTTCTAATTCTGTTTCTTCTCTATGCAGATACCTTTAGGTTAGGTGAACGGTGGGTGAAATAAAGGGCACTGGCACGATGTTCTGTCACAACAGTTGTTCACTGTAGACTTTAGGCCTGTGCTTTTACCTGTGCAGCTGATGCCTGGTACGGATGGTAAGTGTTGCAGTGGAATAGTTGGGTTGAACTTGGTTATCTTTTCTATAACTGTCAGAAAAACTGCATGTGAAATCTTCATCCAAGATGGTCTGCTGGCCTAATGGCAGTATGTTTTCTTTAACTGGTTTAGAAACAATTGGTGGTTCCCTCACTCCGTCCCCATCCCCTTGCAGTCAGTACTGCTGCTGCTGAGGAGGATACTGTGCACCCCACTGTACAGATAATTCTATTTCGTTATTTATATCTTATTTCTTTTTGTGTAGATGCCACCGATGTGTCAGCTGAGGTAGGAAAAAGGAAACAACTTCAGAAACTACTCAAATGAACACCTGATGCAAGAGAGAAGTAAAAGTTTGCTCTGTGTGTGTTATTCACTTTGGTCAGTTTTGGGGGATTTGATACTTGCCAGTGTGTGGATCGATCTTGTTGATCACAACCTGTCAGAGATGTTAATTATGAAGCCCGTGTTATGTGTCTCAGACTTGGATAATCTGTTCACCTGAAAGTGCTAATGTCCACATCTATCCTGACCCAACAGGCCTTAGTTGCAATGTCTGTAAGAAGCTTACAGTCCTGTTGGAGAAATAAGTGGTGTGCATTTCATATGAAAAGCTACAAGGTGACAGTAGAACCGAAAACCCGCCTTTGGCATTTTTTAAACATTGGTGTGCTCTGCTTTAATGCTGTATGAAAACTTACTCCATTGTCTGTCTGGTCCTCAGCCTATGAAGCTGATAGTTTTGTTTGTACTTTACTGTGCTGACATCCTACACTGCAAAACGTATGGCTTGTCTTTGTTACTGAAGTGATTTTGGTCACTGTGGACTCCGGTAAGCAACCACCCCGTTTCCTGACCTGGAGAATGTGTTGAAAGATCCTGAAGGAGGGATGAGGAAGATAAGTAGGAATGTGTGATGACTTTGTTCAAAGAAGAAAATGCTCAGTCTTAAGTAATCTTAAGTTCATACGTAGAAACCTGTCTTTATGTCTCAACGCTCGTTCCGACAAGTTTGCTCTTGAAGAAACTTCAAGCATTTGGATGCTTTAAATTGCGTATTCACTGAGTAGTGTAGAAAGCCAGGCTGCATGAGAAACACATTTTGAGATGATGTGTACAAATACGTCATGTCATAATTTTTAAGATATGTGGTGATCTAGGTCTGCTGTCACTGTCAACATCTGTGTCAGTGCAGCACAGAGAACTGTTGGGATTGTCTGAGTTCCTGGAAATGATGGTCAGGCCTAATGTCATTCCTGGTATGCAGATTAACTGAATGAAAATATTTGCATGTGCACTCAAACAGAAAGTAGAATATAGTTTCTAAGAGTGATACCATTTGTGCTAGTCTTGGCACAAATACTCTGTTTTAAGATCCTGTTCTCTTAATTATCCCGCTGTAAAACTCAGTTCTGTGCAGTCCCCTCTGAGGAAGGAGTGGAAGTGTTACTGACCAACTGCTTTTTTCAAAGCCTATGGGGGACGGGTGTAAACTCTTTCACATTAAAGTTACTGCTCAGGTGATAGGATGAAGAAGCTGTGATGAAGGTCGGTTGATTTTAATTGTTTCCCATGGAGCTGTTTGCCAAAAAGTTTCTGGAGCTGCAAGGGGAAAGGTAAGAGGATGAGTTCAGCTGGGTGGAGCAGGTAAGTACTTGTATATCATGTTACTGTTTCCACATGTCTTAATGATAATGCTAAGAATATGTTATGTAGTCTACTTTGTTCTTTGATGGGGGAGCTTGGAAAAACAGTAAAGAGTGGAAAGCTTCTGTGCCTTTTTAGGTGTTCTCATTGAAATTGTGGGGAAGCAGCTGTTAACCAATATCTGGAAGAGCCTAGTATTTGTGCATAGCCAAAAGAGTGTAAAGTGACTCTGGAAATCATTCTAATGACTACTTATAAAGTGTTACCTATTTTTTTTTTCTTTCAGCAAAAAGAAGAGTGCTCTAAGAGCAGTCAAGAGTCAAGTTAGCATGGATATGTTCTTCAACTGAAACATGGCAGCAGGTCAATAGCAGTTACACAACAGGAAAGGGTGTGCAGGTTGCTGCAAGTCCCTGTGTTCCTAAGATCTGGTATCTGAAAGAACTCAGTAGAGAGAAAAAGGTTGTTGCTTCCACAGCTTCAAACTCTCTTGAGTTGAAAAGAGAGCTCATCTAATACTGAAACAGGAAACTGATTTTATTTTAGATACTGGGGAAGATAATCCCAATATGCAGAACTTAAAAGTGCTAGTCAGGACACTGAAAAACTGCAAGTAGCTCAAGTGCAGGAGACTCCAGGATTCCAGGTGTGGGAAGCTCCCTTTTGGGAAGGCACACCAGCAGTGGGGAGAACTTTCTAAACACAAGGAGAATCAAAAGTTCTGCGGCTGTTAGCTACACGTGGATGTATCTCTTAAGGTGGGATGGCCTGACATGACCACTGAAGACCATAAGGCTGTAGGCAATCCCCATTTTTCTTAGAAGGATGTATGCCATTACCCAGTTCAGAACCACCAAAACAGCTTCAGTTTTTGTCAAGTCGTCTTAGTTCCTGGAACAATAGCTTTTCTCAGTCCACCTAACTCCTGCAGAGCCAGCTGGCTGATTGCAGCTCTGCGCTGAACATAAGCATTCCCCACCCCTGGACTGTTGGATAACACGCACACGAATGTGGCTCAGATGGTCTCCAGGGCTGAGCATAAATCCTTTGTCTGCCACTGTTCTGGCTTTAATATACACAGTGGGTGCCCTGAGCACTTCCATGTGGGACAAGAAACACTTGGAGTGTTCAGATGTACTTCGTGTGTGCACTGCCCTCTTCAGCACAAAGCTCGATAAAACCCTGTATTACGTAAAGCAGGTGGAGGTATCACACTGAGGTTATGCTTGGTGTGGACCTGACTCAGTTGCCACTAATCCTGGGAAGGGCTATTTTTGTTGTGCTGTGGTAAACCTGAGTTGGTAACTGATACTGTTCAGCTGATGTGCTTGCTGTGCCAGGAGAGCAGCCCATGAGCTGACAAATACTCAAGCATGGTACTAGCTTTTACTTCTTTTCAACATAAAAAAAGAAAAACATTTTAAAAGATGGGAGGGGAAAGAGCAGAGGATTTTTAAGGGTCACATAAATTCTACTGAAATTAAAAGCTCACTAAGAATATCTTCATTGAAAGAATATGTTTTGGGAAATTACCTCCTTTGACAAGGGCAATATGAGCCTTTGGTTATGGCAAGCTTCCAGCACTGTTCTTTGGCCCTTTTTTTGGTGAGGTGTAGGGGGAAAGTGTTGGATGTAGGGAGAGTGAAAGCCATAACCAGAGGATAAAATTTAATTTTAGAAACTGTATTTTTGTGTGAAGTGATGCACCATTATTAATTTTCAAAGGCAGTCCTGCACCTGAACTGATATACTGGAATCCCTGGTCATGTGTGCAAGTGTCTTTGGGTTCTTCAGCTATTTGAGTGCAGTGCCGCAAAATTGCATGTTGCTTCCTATATGATTCAGCTTAAAATACAAGCTTGGGCAGTGTGAGTACCTGAACAGCAGTATTGCAGTCAGGGCATTCCTCAGTGCACACAAACCATTTCCTTTTGGGTAAGTACTGCTGCACTGTGAAAAAGCATGCAGCTCCTAGGACAGCATCATTTGATCATGTTGCCTGTGCCACAGTTCCCTGGGTTTTCGCTCTTCCTTGCCTTGGACTCTTCACCTAAACTTTTAGTATTTCTGTACATTGCCACTGGTTGACTCTTATTTTTGGGTGGGTTTTTTTTTGCCATTTCTTTGGAAATGCCTCTTGCTGGAAAACTGGCAGCGACAGTAATTACCTCAGGTTCCTGGCCAAGTTTCCACTCACATGGTTTCACTTGTTCCATTCTGTCAAGTTATTTACATGCAGTGTCCTAAGGATGTAATTTAGCGGACTGCTAGTGAGGAGCTAGCCTTCATGTCTTGGCTGCAGTCCACATAGGTCAGGTTTATACAAACCTGCTTCCTCATGAATTCAGTGGCTACTCTTGCAGCCCTTAGTTTCCTGATGCACAACTTTATGAAAAAGATAATGTTACACTGCTTCTGCAGAGATTTAAAGATGGTCACACTAGCATTGGTCACTTTACCTGCTGAGTTGCATGACCCACAATTATTTCTGAACCTTGTTCTGCATGCACAACACCTAGGGCTTGTGAGGTGAGAAGGATATGTTCTTCATGTCTTAATAGGGTTGATGTGCCACAGTATAAGAAAAGTTTTTCAAAACCAGCATAGAAATGTGTAGCTGATGACTTAAGCAACCTTGCACAGCAACCTTGCTCAAGGTAGTCTTACCCTTATGTTCTGGTTTCAGAGTTATTTTGTTTCTAGTAGGGTCTCTGAGTACGCATTCCTGGGTGGTGTATTGTGCTCCCTGCTTTGAGCTCTTGAAAAACGCAGTTGCATGAAGCAGGGGCCGCGGTGGCATTGCCAGTTTAAGGAGTTGGGTGTTACCTTCTGCCCTTGCCTTCCCATGCTCCAGTGCACCATTCCTTTTTGCGGCAATGCAACTACCTGAAGCGGCATGCAGAGCTATCGGTGTCTTAATCAGGGTATTAACACACGCTCCCTGCCCTGGGTATGCTTTTCTCTGGGTCATGGTAGAAGTGGAGGAGGTTTGTAGTTCTGTGGCTTTATAAAACCTGAGTTGAGTTTGTGAACTGGTTTAGAGCATTTGCACCATGGCACAAAAAACAGCTAGGTGCATGCCAGAAGTCAGAAGTCCTTGGGCTTGTTGCTGAAGTCTCTGGCTCATTAAATCATGCATCTAAGGATGCAGTTAATTTTGTGGGAGAGGACTAGCAGTGTCCCTTGTGTACATGGGTGCTTTTGTTAACTATGTTTTTCTGCGTTAGGTCTCATGACAGAGCCTTTTTGTGTTTTACTGTGTGTAGCCTGACCAGGCAGCAGCAGCTCAAGAGACACTGCTGTCTGTAAGCAGCACTAGAAATTGTTCAGTGTAGTCCAGACAAATCCTTTTGCAAACAGAGCTGGAGTAAGATGTGGAACAGTTTTCTCACAAGTTTGGGGGGTTTTTTTTGTTACTGAGACTACCGATATATTTTCCTTTGATGGAACTAATTCTTACATATAGGGAGTAATATGTTACTCCTACACACATAGCCAAATATAATTTTATATTTAATGGCAGAGTAGATCAGCAAAAGAAAATTAGGTACTAAAATGTTTCACATATGATAGGTGAAAAGCTAATCCCAGTTTTCCCTATCAACATTTTTGCAATGCTCCTGCTACCAGTGAAGGCTGCTCTGCTGTGAACTCTTGCTATGCAAATAGGATTTTCTTTCTCCATTCTAATGATGGTGAGTGTTACCCTCTGACAAGGACAGTGAGGTGGCAGCCGTTTCAGAGAGACATGTGGTGGCCTCACTGTACATGCTCTGCCTCAGTGGATGTCAGCTAAGAGAGTAATTGCATCCCCCAAGAGTTAAGATTGTTGCTACTGTTAACCTTTCTGGAGAAACAAACATGAAGTGGAGGCAGGTGCAGTCCTCCCCTGAGTTGGCAGCCAGGTAGGTTCTGGGTGTCAACAGGGATGAAGGGCAGTCACACTTTACTAACTCATAGTAGTGAGGTCCATTTGGCCTCCTGAAAATTCCTGCCCACTGGAAGCTCCTCTCATCTGCATGGTAGATTGTGACTGGAGCAACTGCTGTCCCAGTGCTACCTCCTGGAAACGGGGGTGATGAAATTGAGTTTATTTTAGTAGGTCCAGTGAGAATAAATGAATATTCTTCAGTACAAATATTTATACAATATTAATTATTAAGTATTTTTATAGTGTAAATTGTTTATAAATACATATCTGGAAATCTCGGCATATATGTATATAAAATGTATATATTTAAATACATTTGTATACATTGTTTTGTATATTATTAATTCATAATTAGCACTTCTTAAAATATAAATTAGTAAGTTAGGAGAATCATGGAAAAGGAGAGGAGCTTTGTGTTGTTGACAGACTCATGGGATGGAGAAGCTATTCCCTCTTGATAACACATCGAACACAAATGTCTGGTCCCCAACAAATACAGTTGGCGTGAGCTGTTTTGTTAAAATGTCTGCTCACATCTATCTTCTAAACTCTCATCCTTGAGAGGGTGGATTAACCTTGTCATGAGTACTGAGGCATGTGACACGCTTGGCCATGAAAGCAAGGATGTGAGGGGTTTCTCACAAGTTTCTGTCAACACTTGAGTGATGTGGCTCTCTGGGATGGGTGGCATTGCTGCCCTTCATTCTGAGTGGCATTGCAGCCTCATTCTCATGGGTTTGATGGTACCTCAGATATCCCAGCCTTTTGCTATGGTCAGTTCTCTGCTACCTGAAGGTAAATTTAGATACAAATCACATCAGCCAAGATCCTAGGTTTAGAATATGTCTGCCTCACTCATTCTCTCTGGTATGAGTGGTTCTGCCTCTGGCCAGTACCTCTGGGTACTGTCAATTTACCATCTTATTTCTCCCAAAGGAAACATGCGCCCTGAACGTTCCCTGTGCTCTGGCAGTGCTTTATGTGTGCAACCTCCAGGTAATGTTCACCTCCATGGATGTAAGGGGATAGCTATCCTAGTCTTTCCTAAATTTACTGCTCAGCAGTCAGTGACATAGCAGGAAAAGCAAGACATTATTTTGCTCACATCCACCATCCACAACTGGCATTTGGTTTTCATCACCGTTTTGTTTCTAGCCAATACATAAGTGTGTGCCAACAGACAGGTTTTCGAAACTCCCATTTTTTTTTTTCCTAGTATTTCCTTGTCACCCATACATAGTACATTGCCCTCAGTGTTTAGTGTGTGAGAAACCCTAGGATAATTCCCTATAGTAATAATTTGTTAGCTGTGGGGAGATGGTGATTCTGGTGGCTGCAGAATTTTGCCTATAGCATCCCATCATTATAAAGAAAAAAGTAAGCTTGGAGTAAAGAGCCCTCCTCCTTGAATCTGGGTGGGGAAAGAGATCTAATAGCACTTAAAAAGTAGACAAAAATTGCTCTTCATGTGCTGAGTTTCATATTTTTAACCTTTGCATTTTAAAATTTTTAAGTAGTACCTTTTATTTCCTAAACTGATTACACCTGAAGAAAAACAGATCTCTGTAGCTAATTGCCTCAAATACCTCCAATACAGAAGTGATGTTTTGCAGATGCCATGGGAAGATGCAGACCGACAGTATTGCTGGGAACCAACCTGTCACAGCTAAAATACAGTAGTGCAAAAACCCATCAGCAGGCTGAGCAAACCCAGCCCTTTATACTCGTTATGTCTACAGTGCTCTGTCTGAAAGCTATTATCCCTTGGAAAACTGGCTGACACATTTTAACAAGGAGAATCAAAGACTTAGCAGTACCTCTGTAGGGTTCCCCTAATTTTAATGCATTCATAATCATAGTCAACTACTGCTCCCTCTTTAGTAAAGATTATATTGGAAGCCATCCGTAGATAAATGTAACTTCTTGATACAGTTTTTAACTATTCACCCATTTTCATATGGCCTGCTTTTGACATCATCTGATATATTCACATTTCTGAGTCCAAGATACAAGGTGACTTTGTGTTACTTCTTCAGAAAACAGTAAGTCATAAAAGAAGCCCTGATTTTCAAAACAGAAACATTAGATTTGTATTTTGTTTTAAATAAAATGAATGCATGCAGGTGGTTGTGCAAGTCAGTAGAGGGTTTGTTCAGGCAGGGTTTGTGGTTTCCTAGCCCACCTGTTTTGTCTGCAGAGCAGCAAAGAGAGCACGGTTTGTGTTAGCAATCATAAATCCTTCTCATATCTTCTCCCGCGGCAGACTGCTAGGGACATGGCTGTAAGGTGAAACCCGGTCTGGCTGTAGCTGTAAGGGGAGGGAGGGAATGGCACAGCTCCCCGTTGCAGAACCCGAGGCACCCTGTAACGCGAACGGCCACAGAGGGCCTCGGTGCCTCTCATCTCCTGTCGGGTCACACTGCTCAAGTCTTCAGGGCAGACGAACACTACGCGGTGCTGCAAAGTGCTCGTCGGGGGCGTTGGTCTCTGCTGGCTCTGAAACTGGAGAGGCTGCTGTGGCTGCCACAGCTGCTGGCCCACTGTACCGGTGGGTGTCCACCAGCAGAAGGTGGCTCTAAGACCGTTTATGTATTGCTTTAATGTTTAAACACTACAGCGTGAATATTGAGTGTGACGGCCTTAGTGCCTTTATTTCCTAATACTTCATCTTTAGGTAGTAATTACAAGAAAGAAGTGTCTAGCAAAGATTTTTGTTTCAGCTTTTCCTCACTGTTTTGTTTTTGGGTTTTTTCCTCTGGCATTATTCTTCCAGGTGAGAATAACCAAATATAGTCAAATTTAGGAAGATAGGTTTGAAATAATGTTGGTGTTGATTGGGAACTACTTCTGCCTAGGAACAAAGTATTTGAAATAAATAACTGCATAAGTTGTCAGTGCTCTAGCATTTATTAGGGATTGAAACATAAGACACTAGTAGTGAATGGAAGTAATTTCCCTGAACTTCAGACACCTAACAGATGCCCAGTGTGTGCTTGGGCTTTCTTTGCACTTTGTGGAGAGGACTGCACACATCCCGAGGCTGATTTCAGCACCTCTTAGCCTAATTCAAGAATCTCAGTGTAGAGAACACAAGCCTGAGCCCAAACAGCATTTATGCTTGTATAATTATTCTCACGTGGAATCCCACTATGTGCGACAGTTAATGACTAGATAGTTAATTATGTGAGTAGCTTATGTAGGAATGGGCTCAATTCTTGTGCCTGTGTTGCAGGGAGACTAATTTGTCTCTTGAGATGTCTATTCCTTTCCATTGACCACAGAGGAAGCAGAGGTTAGACTCACTCAAAGTTAGATATCTGGCCTCCACATCTAGCTGAGATACAGCTCAGCCGCTGTGCCTGCAGGCTGCTGCTGCTAACATGGGGTAATACTCTGCCTCATCTTCGAAGGTCTGCAACACTTAATAGATTTTATGGATCTAATTTCACATCTAAGGGAATAAAGTGTGACAGTTAAAGTAATGTAATTAGACAGTCATTAACTTTTCTGAAATCAGTGGAATTCCACATGGGACCGTGTGTGTGTGAATAAGTAGTTCAGGCTGTTGTTGACTGGAGACCTGTTGAGAAGCTTTACAAAATAAAAGGTAGTAGATGGAAAATGTTTCATGTTCTAACATCTAGTGATTTATATTCTGAATTAGATGTTGTGTTCAGAATTTTCCTACATATCTTTAAGTAGTTTTAAAAGGTTTGAACAAAAATTCAAACATTTCTGTTCTTGATTTCAGTTTATTTACCACTCAGAAATTATTTTCAAAATGGAATTCCTATCTAAAGTTAATTAAAAAACCCAAACACCTGAGTACCAGCAGTTTTGAACTATTGCAGAAGTACAGCACAGATGCAGCCTTAGTATTTACTAGAGTAGGTAAAACTCCTCTCTGTTTACAGAAATAGAGCAACCTAGGGACCAACTCAAGCAAAAAAATTGAAGAGGCATCTTCACAAAGGCTACAAACAGCAGATGACCTCTGGCTTTCTCTTCCACAAAAGACAGGCAATACCAAACATGAATAGGATTCACTTCCTCCTCATCTGCACGTATCAAGCCTTTTGAACCTGTTTCCAAAACTGTGTCCGTGGTGCAAGAAGTGTGTTTGATGTATTTAAACACAGAGAAATGCCACAACAATGATTAAGGGATTAGAGGAAAAAGGTCAGGAGGATAAGAGAAGGTTATTGCAGACACAAGGGTGTATTCATGACACCAGCATACACTGTGGTTCTTCTGGAAGTTTCCAGTCTACACCAGACTATACAAAGCTTTCTGCAGGATTTAAGCGTGCCCAGCACTTGTGCCCTGCTTGAGGTTAATAACATGGAAAATCCTGTGTGTGATTCCCTGCTGTAATGACCTGTTTGTATACAGATGGGCTTTCAAGTTATGGAAATGACCCATGACTTATGAAATAGCCTCTTCCTGTTTGCAGTGATGCAGTGAAATATTGAGTCATCTTTAACCCTCGAGCCTTCCCTGTACAAGCTCTTTGTTGTTTGCGACCTGTCCCCTGGGATTTGGATTGATGATACTGGACAACTGTTTTCACTTGAACTGGTCCCAGTTTTACCAGTTCTGGATGAATTACTGCTCTTTCCTAGGAAAAAAGGTTTGATCCACATCGCTGCTGATTTGAATTATAATAACTTACTGAAAAATCATCTTTATGTAGTTAGGTTTGAATTAATGAATTCTTGATTTGGGGGATTAATTACTTGAAGTTACTGTATGTACCTAACTGTCCTCCCATAGAGTAATGAGTCCAGGGGTCCACGAAGTTCTGGATTCAGATGGAAAGTACATACTGCAATGCTCTACCAGATTGTATTTCACTGCCTTTTGGAGAGAGGCCCTAATGCCAGTGAAATCTCAGCAATACGACATCTGCCCCTTCAAGGGATGAAATAGAGTAGGTGCCTGAAAACATAACACAAAATCTTTCATGAGGTATTTCGTTGGGTATTTTATCCTTTCTCTACAAAATATAGCAAAGGCTTAGGTAGAGGAGGTTGGATGGCCCTAACTTACCTTGGCTAAGTTTAGTTTAACTTTGACGTAACATCTTGGCTGAAGAGCTGCATTTCTAGTGGCTATGCAGACTGCTGGGTGTGCTGCCAAGTAGCTGGAGATTGCAGGGCTATGTTGTTGTTAATTCCTTTCTGCCAGAGAGACATTCCTGTTCATCTCTGGGACAGTGTCATAAGTCACTTATTGGTCCTGCCCATGGCTGGACCCAGTGTGAACTCATGCAAAATGTATATGCCAGTTTACAGCCATCATGCCTTCCTAGAAGCAGCTCATTTCAGCTATTAATCCTACAAAGAAGGAGGAAAGAAGGTGGAACAAGCCAACTTATGTTGGTGGGGTAAAAGAGCCAACAGTCTTCCAGAATTGAAATGCAATGCCTTTAGATATTGACAACTGACAGTTGCTTCATCAAGGCACAGAATTTTGCAAAGTCTTTGACGAGTTAAATACAGATGCAACATGATGCATTTTCTTGTGGAACATTTTAATGGCTATTCTTGGCTTTCCCAGTGGGATCTTACTTTCTTAGAGCAGAGATTTGTCACCAGTTAATTGATTTGTCTGAACTTCCTGCCAAAATCAACAAGGAAGGAATTGACAGGATGGACTTTAGAAACAGGGAAGTTGTGACATGTTTGAAGAGAACGCATGCTCAGAGGAGGGTCTGCTTCTCTTTCAAAATGCAGTTTCCTATCAGCAAAACAAGCTCTACTCTTTCCTGCACGTGTCTTGTCTCTGCCTTGCAGCAATGCTACGGAGATGCTTCATCTTGTGAGAAGCCAAGGGAAAGAGATTTACTAAAGAACAACCTTGCACATGCTATTGCAACTCCAGTCATTCTATTCAGTTGAGCTAAGGCAAGCATTAAAACAAGCTGAGATTGTAAGGATTAGAAGTCTTTGCAGTTATTACAGGGTCTGTTTCACAGACAACACATTCTGCAGCTTCCATGACAAAGGAAAGAAGTACATATTGGTACAACAATACAGGAAAATAACACCCTGCTGTCTGGTCATGGGTGATGTGGGACAGACGTCAATTTCCTGAGAGAAATCAACAGTGCAAAACTTGAGTGGTTAAAAAATGCCATTTTTTAATACCGAAAGATCAAGCTTCAAGCAGCGGAAAATGTGAGGCAGTGCCCAGAGCAGTTCTATCTTTCAGAAATCTAACTAAGCACAAGTAGCCAGGAGTTCAAGAACTAACTTAAAACAGCGATGATGCGACTTCTCCCTCCATTCTTCTCCTCACCCTTCCCTGAAACACTACAGCCAAAAAACCAACAGCACACCATGTCTTGTCAAGCCTTGACATTCACTCACACATAAAGAAGAACATGGGAAGCTTTTTAAAATCACCTTGACAACTGGTACAAGAAAACTATTTAGCTATGAGTGGAATGTCCTCTTACAAAATGCCAAACGGTGTTGTTTAGGCCAAAAGCTAACAAGTTGAACTGTGAGCTCTTATTACTTCTTCTGTTCCTCTACAGTAAGAATCTGGAGTGCTTTAAAAATGCTGAGAGCATGACAGTGATTGACAAGAAAAGAAGGAATGTAAGGACATACTGTGTTGAAGAAAAAATTATCTTTTGTAAAACAAAATTGTTGCTCATGGAGGTTCTGCATTTGCAGTTTGAGCCAGGAGCCAGGGCTGTTTTCTCAACCATGACCCTTACATGCTCTGCCTTGCATCCTTGTGTAGGAACACCTAATTTGGTAAAATCCCAAAGTGACTTTAAGGAGAGAGATCCTAAGAAATTAAACATCTGCTTGAACCATTCATGTTTTAACTTTTTCTCAATGAAAGCATGTCTGAATTTTAGTGTGTGCAGTGCATGTGTGAGGCTGTTTCCATCATGTTTATTACTGGATATGTACACCAATGGATCTCCAAACATACGGGTTTGGTTCCAGTTCAGTGTGGGCACACGACCACATTGCCAATTGTCATGGGTTGAAACTGAGTTGATTGACAAGCTTTTAAGCCAATGCGCTTTTGTGAATTTTGCATATTTAAACCCCGTGCAAGGGCGGGAAGTTTCTCTCTGGTTCCCGGTCTCCTGAGGGAGAAGCGGGGCCTCCGAGCCCCGGGCGGCCTCCGGGCCCGGCCCGGGCCCGGGCCCGGCCCGGGCTCCTGCCTGCCCTTCCCTCTCCCTTCCCTCAGAGCCGCAAGCAGCTAAACTAACTATGGGCTGCTCGACAGCCGAATTCACCCGGCTCGGCTTCTGAATCAGGAGGGGCCTCCCCTCCCCCTTCATGCAGTCCGGGGGGAGCCTCCTCTCCCCCTCATGCAGCCCGCGCAGACCCAGCGGGACCAGCGGAGCCTCCTTTTCCAGCCTGCACAGCTCGCACCGAACTGAACAGCAGCGCAGCCTGCGGGGAAAGACGTGAGGGAGAAGAACATGGAGGCTGCAC
>VZTE01005755.1:4127647-4251593 GCA_013397775.1 Eulacestoma nigropectus
CCCCCCCCGCACTTCTGCCTCCAGCTAACAAGGAGTTTTGCCCTCTTCAATAATAACTTTCAGGTCACGGTAAATTAAATACACATTTAAGGGTCAGGAAACACTGATTGCCCGTGTAAAAATACTGTTGAGTGGGTGCCCGTCTGTGAACCACCTTAAAGGGGAAGGAATTGAATTTAAAGAGGTGAAGCAATAGCACTTCACACACTTGCCTGGATAATGGGCCTGCAAAGTAACGTGTCATTAATTAACGTAGTAGCCTATTCTGTTTAAAATGAGCAGTGAGTGAAGTTATTCTGCTTTTATTCCGAGCTTACCAGATGATGAATGGAACTTAAAGTGTTACAAGTGGATGTTCTTCCAAGGGGATCATGGTCAACACACACTGCTTGTGTTGTTTTTCATGTCCTCTTCAACAAGTCTCTGTACTTGCTGATGTTTTTTGAAACTTTGCTGTGCCTTCTGCTTTGTGAAAGCCACTGGCAGGCATTAAAATCACTTTTATTGGTCCAGTACTGCTTTTTGTAAATTGGAAGTTGCTGTAGCGGTCCAGGATCACCACACTTCATTGCACAAACTTGCTATGAGTTTTGAAAAAGGATTTAAAAAAACCCCAACCAAAACCAAACGGCAAAAAACAAGCCTCCTGTAGCAAAGCTGTGTTCAGAGTTTGAAGACAACCTTCTGTGAAAATGATGGTTGCAGTTCCTGAGCTTGTCTGCGTTTACCCAGTTGACCAGATGATTTAGTTTTGACTGGATTTTGAACTGTGTTCTGACTGTGTTTTTGCATGCACTCTGGAAATAAGAACCATCGCCATCTGCACGTGCTGAGAGAGAATGGGACTCCTTGCTCTATCCATTTGGATTACAGTGAAATAATTGCAACCTCTTCTGTGTGCAATTTACGAAAGACTGTGATAATCAACGTACAGTTTACAGCTACAGAAGTCCACTGACTTGGGCTGTTTGCCAGAAGTCTAATTTGTGTTCTGTGAAATCCAGAAAAATGCATCCAGGAGGTTTGAATTATAAACAATTTTTTGAAGTTCCTTGAAGTGCTGATGATGGTTTCCTGCTAAGTTACTTTCTCAAGGGAGAGGTTACACTCGGTGCACTAGTGGCAATACTGTCTCATGGGCTTCTTTTTTCCTCCTTTTTTTTTTTCCCCTTTTTTCCAAAGCTTTGATACACAAACAAAATAACCTCAGGTGTTCCTTTTTTTTTTGTGGTAGACCCACTGCATTATAGTTTGAACTGAGTGTCCATTTTTCAGATTAAGTTTTTGTATAAACAAAAATCCCAAGCCAAATCCCTTGGTATTTATAGTGGCAACCAAAAAGAGAGGTCTGTATTTCTGGGATTGGTAATCCCTGTATTTGAAAAGGTTAAAGTATGTTTTTGTTGTACTAAACTTCTCAGTTTCTTCTTATTACTCCAGGCTCCTGCATCAGAGAAGCTACCCGTTATGTACCTAATGGATTCCATTGTCAAGAATGTGGGAAGAGAGTATCTCACTGCATTTACTAAAAACCTAGTTGCAACATTTATTTGTGTATTTGAAAAGGTATATACACTTTCGGAAAAGTACTGTATTCTAAGCAAAATATGTTCCTGGTAAAATAAGTACGTGCTTTCAGGTTTGGGTTTTCTTGGGTGGTGAACTATACAAGTTCATTGTTTTTTATAAATCTCAGTATCTATACTATGAAAGATTATTCATTCTGCTATCAAGCATGTAAGTTAGCTGAAAGATGCGAAGTATTACTTAATTTGGTGTGTAAACATCAGTAGCTTTCTTGTCCAGGCAAGATTTTACTAACAGTATTTTGATTATTGATGGCTTTGCTGGATGGACTTTTTGTAATGTATAGAGCAATTAATTATGAGTTGTTGGTTTATTTTTAAGATAGTTAATAGTTCTTATGCCAAGAATAGGCTGAGAGTTGGTTTCTTGTGGATTTCTGAAAGCCTCTCTCTCCTGTAGTTAGATTTGTCTGATTTACATAATTCACATTGTGCAGGATGAGTGCTTAAACTCAAGAGTGAGTAGCACTGACACCTGGTTCTCTCTTGGTGGTCTATCAGCTGAAAAAAGTGCTGCAACTGTGTGGGGGAAGGACTTAAAATGCGTGACTATATTATAAAGTGTTTTAATTTCATTCAACATTGAAAGCTGCTGCTATATCTTTTAATTCTGGCTTTTAATCTTGAAGCCTAGTGAAGTAATTTTGCATATTCCTTAGTGAGAAAAGCGTATCGAAGTCCAGGTTTTGTAAGGGTGGACTTGAACAGGTGTAAGTTGGATCAGAAAAGAAGGGTTAACTTCTGTGGTTTCCTGTATGTTACAAGAAAGTGGTATTTCATAAGAATGAGATGAATGAAGCTTTTGCACGTTTATCACGATCTGAAATCCCAGTATGCTTTATATATGGTTTTCAGATGTAAAGTGCATGATGAAGTAAGGAATAGATTGTTTCCATGACTGTAGAAGACTTAAACTCCTGTGTATAGAGCAGATAGAGATACATTTACTTGTTTTTTTGGTGTTAAATTGTGAATGCTCTTCTACTGAGTTGCGTTTAACGTTGCAGCTGAATGAAGCTCTGGATAATAACTAATCTTCAGAGTTTTACATGTTAACTTGCTACTAAGCTAACTAGAACTAGTAATGTACTCAGTAAATGTGTAAAGTGGCAGTCATTTGTAATAGCTTAGTTGGTCATGTTAAAAGATGGGAGTGGAATTCCACACAGGCATTGCTAAAAATTTGGTTTTATCAGTAAATGGTCACTAAGGTATCTTTAGACACTTGAAGTCAGAACTGTTTGCTCAGTCATTTCTGCGCATTTTTGCAGTGAACTTCAGGGAAGTCTCTCATAGAAAATTGTATAGAGGCATCCCCCAATTACTAAGTATGAATTACTTTTATTGAAGCTCCTGCTCTTACCCCAAAAGAACCTCCAAACTTTGCAGAATATTCTAGGTCTAGCTGTAACATCTTAAAATGGCAGCAAGAATCATCTATGTGGGCAATACTTAACGATTGAATTGGAATTTTGACATTAGGACAGCTGCATGTATTTTGTTCTCTAATGTTTTTTATTTATTGTTTAATTGAGCCACTCAACTTACAAGATGAAGTAAATTTTGCTTTATTGTGAATTTCTAATTTAGCTGCCATGAGATAATCCAAACCAATTGTTTGTAAAGAGATAAAATGGGCCTCTGGTCCTACAAGTATGCTTGATCTGTGACTCATACATAGATGGGTCTAATTCTGCAGCTGAACTGAAATAATTGACTTCATTTTAGCTAATACTTCTTTTATTGCATTTGTTGGAAAAAAATCCTTCAGTGACTAAATAGCTGAGCAAAACACCTTTTTTTCTGTTCAGTTTGTTTTTTCTTGATTTGTTTGTCATTGTTATACTCCAGCACAAACACTTGAATAATGTATTGTCTCAGAGGCTGTTGCCTTTCAATACTTTTGTTACTGTATTTTTTTTCACAGAAGTTGGGCCAGTAAAATGAGAATTTTGCTAATGGAAAAGTTGAAAGAAAATTCTCAGAGCATGGTAATACACAATAAAATCTTCAAATGGCCTTGAAACAACAAGTCCACATTTGAACTTCTGTTACTGATCGCGTTGATAGAGTTGTGTGGTCTGCACTGCTAATAAATTTTGTGTAGCAAGTTCAGTGTGTTAAAATGGCAAGATAGAAATAGGAAATGAATGAAATCTTAAGTTCTACAGAAAAGTTTAAGAAATTGTTCTATATTAACTTAACAAGCCATAGAATTGTTTTATTGTTTTAGGTGGATGAAAATACTAGGAAAAGTTTATTTAAATTACGCTCCACATGGGATGATATTTTTCCTTTGAAGAAACTATATGCACTTGATGTCAGAGTCAACTCATTAGATCCTGCCTGGCCAATTAAACCTCTGCCCCCAAATGTGAATACTTCTAGCATCCATGTGAATCCTAAGTTTTTAAATAAATCGGTAAGTTTTTCTGCCTTCTGTAAGAACAGATGGTAATACATGTAGTTTTCACTGTTTGTATGCTGCTTTTTGACAATTTAGAATATTAAGAATGAAGTATCTGACCTTTGTAAACAGGTAAGAGAAATTTACAAATTCAGAATATTTGAAGGGTTTGCTTTTTTTATTTACAAATTGTATTCTAGGTTTTGGAACATTGAGGAATTGATATTAAATGACCTACACCTGTCAATGCAGGCAACTCATAGTGGGGCAAAAAAATTGCAGTTTATAACTGCTGTACAAACTAAGTCCTGATACTGGATCGTGATAACACTGAAAGGAGATGGATTTAGTTGATTTCATTAGGATTTTAAATGTAACTTTTCTTTATTTTGTTTTTAGCCAGAGGAATCTAATGCACCTACCTCTGCTGTCACTTCTGGTGCCTCTACTCCTCCAGCTGTTCCTGAAATACAAAAGAATTTGACACAGGAGCAACTGATAAGGCAGCAATTGCTTGCAAAGCAAAAGCAGTTGTTAGAACTTCAGCAAAAAAAACTAGAGCTGGAGCTGGAACAGACTAAAGCACAGTTGGTGAGTAGGATAGTTGATAAAACTTTCATAGTTGGGTGTCTCTTTTGGACAGTACTTGGCTGTACTGGTAAGTACAGTACATTGGTTTTTCCTCGTGTTAGGCAAGTGTAGCTATTTTAGGACTACTGGAGCAATGCAGGGTGATCTGGGGTTCTTGAACAGTTTTTGTTACCTTAAAACCTTAAGTATTACACTTAAAGGTAAAAAAAAAAAAGAAAAGTGAAGTTCTTGTGGTTTGGTTTTAATTTCTCTTCAGAATGATACCTGGCTGTGGATCTCCATCTTTGACCTCTTGCAGCTGACAGCGAGCTGGGCTACTTCAAATATGTTTGTTCCTAAGGAACAAGGGAGCCTGATTGTAAACAAAGTCAGTTTGGTTTGATGCTGCTATTGAGCTTTACAGCAGTAGTTGGAAGTCTTGCTGTGTTGGCAGTTGACAATACAAAATAAAGCATCTTTGAACTGAAATGTGAGAATAGGATACTTGGCAGCTGAGTTGCCCTAGAGCATGTGGAATATATAGGAAAGCTAGCACTGTAATTGGAACGTGTGCCAAAGTTACGTATTTTGCAATATGGACTTTATATACTGATCTTGCTCTGTATTTGAATTTGATCTTTTGTAATGGTACTGTTTTAGTGCTTGTAATTGGCAATTAGTGGGTCAGTTTCAGTTAAATGGCTGAAGCTCATAACTTTCAAGACATGGCTATTACAGTTTTGTTTTTGAGACAGAATATTAGCACCTCTGGGCAGGAGTTGTGGCTTACAGATTAATGCTGTATTTTTTCCAATTTCAGGCTGTATCTCTTAGTGTTCAGCAGGGATCATCTAGTATAGCTTCAGTTCCAGCACCTTCCAAGCAGCACATGTCTCCCACACCTCATATGACAGTAAAACCACCTCATCAGGCTGCTGTGCAATCTGAAAAAAACAAACCATCCCCAAGTCCTCCACTTCATGATATCAAAATAGTAAACAGGGATCCTCGGCTTAATAGGATGGGTCAGCATTCTTCTCATACTAAAGATCAGTCTCATAGGAAAGAATTTTCACTTAGTGTGACCAGTCAGTCTGAGACCAAGGCAAACAAAACAGCACAGGCTGAAAAACAGAACTCAACAAAGTCAGAAAAATCAAAAGCAAGTGAAAAAACACAGAAGAAAGAACTTGAACAGTCCAAAGCAAAATCTAAATCGCCATCCCCTTTGAAAAATAAGCTGCCTGATGCTAAAGATAGTAAAAGCCAGGAGTGTGAAAGCACTAAGGTTTCTGACATCAGTAAGCGGGATCCAAGACTGAAAAGACATCTTCAAGATAAGTCAGAGGGGAAAGAAGAGGAGGTCAAAGAAAAGAGGAGAAGTACAGAGAAGAAGGAAAAGGAGGAGCATAAGACATGTGAACATAGACCAGTGGGCAGCAGAAATAAAGTGATAAACGGTGCTGTTCAGAAACAAGACACGACTACAGAGGAGTCAGAAAAACAGGGTGGAAAACAAGGAAGATCAAGTAGTAGAAAACGGTCACGATCACGCTCTCCTAAGGCAAGATCACCATCTACACATTCTCCAAAAAGACGAGAGAGGAGATCACCTAAAAGAAGGCTTCGGAGTTTATCTCCTACTTCATCGACTCCTAAAATTGGAAAGATACGTCAGATAGGCCCTAAGCAGTCTCATGTTGAGGAAGGCACACAAGCAGCAAGAGATGAAAGGAATTCTAATAAGAGAAATGTTAAACAAGAGGTGCGTGATCCAAGGAGATTGAAAAAAGCCCAAGAAGAAAGACCGCAAGAGACAGCCACCCAGCATTCTGCAAAAACTTCTCCAGATCCAAAGGAGAACGCAGAAAACTGGCAAGGATCCAAATCAGGCAAGAGGTGGAAATCTGGTTGGGAAGAAAGTAAAAAGTAAGTTACTATCTTGTAAACAACTTCTGTGTGAAGTCCCTGTTGGCTTCAATGTAGTTGACTTAGGGAGGCAGTGTTGATACTGTTAAAGTTTAAGGTTTAACTTGTTTCTACTAGTGAAATACAGAAATGATGCATACTTAGATTCTAAGGTGATAGTTATGTTTTGCCATGATCAGTTCTAGTAGGAACCATTATGTCCTGAATAACGAAATAATATATATTTTACATATATTCTTGTTTTCAGCTCACAGCAGAATGATGAACACCAAGCACTTGTTAAATCCCCTCACCAAAGACACCGGGAAAACTGGCCAGCAAGTAAAGGAATTTTATCACCCCGAGCACCAAAGCAGCAGCACCGGTTAAGTGTGGATGCCAATCTACAGATTCCCAAAGAATTGACATCTGCAAGTAAAAGAGAATTACTTAAGAAGGTAATGCTAATAAATGTATCTTCATAGAAATGTCACAGGTATGGGTTTTTTTCTTCTCATTTTGGAAGTCTAAATTTTAACTTCATATTACAGGCTAATGACCGCTTAACATCTGGTGAAATAACACAAGATGAGTTCCTCATGGTAGCACATCAGATTCGACAGCTGTTCCAGTATCAGGAGGGAAAGCACAGATGTAATGTCTGGGATAGCCCTACAGAGGAGAAATGTGGTTTAAAAAAGAAACCTCTTCTGTCGGATGCAGAATTAACATATTATGAACATAAAGCTAAACTAAAAAGGACACAAGTTCAGCATTCATTGTCAAGGCTTGATCTGTTGGATCCTGATGATATTTTGGATTATCATATACCTGATGCATTGCTTTCTGGAATAGAATGTGAGCAGGCAAAAGCCAAGCGTGGGGTACAGTTTGACAGAAAAGAACCATTTGCAGAAAGATCAAGGAGACATTCTCCTGTAAGTGGCACAAGACCTTTTGCTGAAAACCTGTCACCACTTGAGAGTCGGCGAAGACTCGAAGACCAGCGTGCTACTAAAGGAGCAAGAGGTTCTGATCCTTATGACAGCTGGGGAGAATCGGATGAATTTAGAGATGCTCTCAGACAACAGGGGAAAAGTACAGCAGAGTTCCAGAAAATAGATGGAGATGCACTCTGTAGGTTTGATAATCGTGAAGAAAGGCCGCTTCTTGGGCAAGCTGGTATGTGATTTTACTTTATTTTATATCTCTTAAGTAATTGACAATATATTAGTGAGTGGTTGTGTTACTTATTCTGGTTTTTTAGGTGTTCGAGAGGAACCAAGGTCACCATTCAGTGAACGTTTCAAAAGAGCTAGGTTTGAAGATCCAGAGAAAGCACCATTTCTAGAAAGTCCAGGATCAAGATTTGGAGGTATTGAAGCAAAGCAGAGGATAAGCGCACTGATGGAAGACAGACCTCTGTTTGATGGCTCACCTAGACCGACTGCTGCAAGGGTTGGGGTAGATGGACAAGGAAGTCCTTTTGTTGATGGTCCTGCTGCTGGTTCAAGTTCCAGAATTGATGGGCCAGCTGGACAGGCTGCTATGAGATTTGAGGGGTCTTTGGTGGGGTCAGGTGCATCTCAGTTTGATGGACCACTGGCAGGAGCAGGGGGAGCTGGAGCCCTAAGATTTGATGGGCCACCAGGGCAGCTGGCAGGAGCCCTGAGATTTGAAGGACCCCCAGGCCAGGTTGGTGGAGGAGGTCCACTGCGGTTTGAGGGACCTCTTGGGCCTTTGCGGTTTGAGGGGCCTGCAGGGCAGCCTGTAGGTGGTCCTAGATTTGAAGGACCTGGAGTTGGTCTCAGGTTTGAAGGTCCTCATGGTCAGCCTTCAGGTGGTCTCAGGTTTGAGGGACCTCATGGTCAACCTATGGGGCCTCGGGGTCAACCAGGGGGTGGTCTCAGGTTTGAGGGACCCCATGGTCAGCCCTTGGGGCCTCATGGTCAACCAGGGGGTGGCCTCAGGTTTGAGGGGCCACATTTACAGCCATTGGGGCCCCATGGACAACCTGGAGGTGGCCTCAGATTTGAGGGGCCACATGGTCAGCCCATGGGGCCACATGGACCATCAGGTGGTGGGCTCAGGTTTGAGGGGCCACATGGACCATCAGGTGGTGGGCTGAGATTAGAAGGACCACGTGGTCAGCCAGGTCTAGGTCCTAGGTTGATTGATGGACCAGTACACCAGGGAGCTGGTGGACTTAGATTTGATGGTCCTCTTGGTCGGGCTGGTCCGAGATTTGATGGCTGTCATGGAGCTGGATTTGATGGTCAGCCTGGACAGCTGTCTCTCCTGCAAAGGTTTGATGGAATTCATGGACAGCCTGGTCCAAGGTTGGCACCTGGCCAACAGGCACAAGCAAGATTTGAAACAGCCATACCTCAAAGATTTGATGGACCTCACCAGCCAGCCTCTAGGTTCGACTTGCCCCTTGGCCTTCAGGGTGCACGTTTTGAAAATGTAGCTAACCATCCTGCCTCAAGACTAGAAATGTCACCATATGGACAAGGTGGTCCATTTGTTGAACATCCTGGCCAGGGCTACAATGGACCAGCTCATGGAATGCAGTTCCAGAGACCTGATATATTTGATGGTTCGCCCGGACCAAATTTCAATGGGCCAGCTGGCCCAGGAGCACAGAGCTTCCCACTGAGAGCAGCTGGACATTACTTTGAAGAAAAAGGTCTTCAGGGTCCTCAGTATGGAAATTTCAGTAATATGCCAATGGGAAGTAATCAGGTAAGAGATGATTGCATCAAATAGTTTGCTTGCAGAAGTGTTTTTATGTAGAGAACTAGCAGTTTTTCTTCCTGTAAAAATGGAATATTTTTCTGAAGAGTTGGCAGGCTGAGGGTTAGTTCCAAGCTTAAAAAGTCAGTAGATAATTTAAGAAGGCCATGCATTGCTTTTTTTTTTTTAAGAATTAGAATAGTGGATCTTAGCAATCACTTCATAGTTCAAATATGTCTGTGAAATCATTAACATGAGAACAAAATCAGGTAATTGGAAGCCTTTGGTATTTTCATTAAGTTTCAACAAAAGTGAATTCTATATAAAGTGTGAAAGATAATATAAATAAGTGAAATATACATGATTAATTTTTCTAAGAGGTGTGGAGTTAGACTGGACGAAAATAATTGTTGTCTTTTTGCAGCTGTTGGTACTGGTGACAAGCCAGTTTTAAACAGATACCCATAACTTGGGGGAATTGAGAAAGATGGGGCCATTGTTGAACTTCCTTGCTCACCTGCGTTGTTGTCTTTTAAAATTCTCTCGGCACCATCTTGCTTTGTCAGTTCGGTTGTCTTTGCTGTCGCCTCTTGGAAATGCTCTCTTTACATTGGTGAAATTGATGTAATTTCTTTCAATAGATTAGAGATTTTAAAAAGCATTTTTCATTTGGGGGATGAAAATTGAATGTGAAGAGTTAGTTAACTCATTGTACAAAAGCAGGTAATGCGTCCTGCAGACCTCTAATGGGATAAAGCTTTAAACAGTGTGTAAATCCAGAAAGCAGCCAGTTAGAAAAAAAACACAAACTTTTTTATTACAAGTATGTTACAAAGACTTTTTCTACCTGTAGCTGATACGCTGAAAAGTCTTGCTTTCAAGCTGTGTGTCTGTAGTGAATGCCGGTTCAGTTCTTAGATAAGAATTAGTCGTGGCAGTTGTTAATAGACATTTATGGGTTCCTTGAATTTCTTGAGGATCTCTTGTTTTGGTCAACAGGAACAATTTAAAAGGAAGTAGTGTGTTTGGTAAATATGATTGCTGAGTAGAAGGAAAGGTGCTGAAGGTGTTGTGGTGGGGTTTTTTTGCTTGTTGGTGTTTTTTTAATATTAGGCAAAATAAGGATGTGTTCTGAATTTTCCTAGTGGAAAATGAAAATGGGGGGAAGATCATGTAGTAATTTGTGGTCTTTTTCAATACCAAACTGACAGGGTTCACTCCTGGAAGGAGTTTAATACATGTGAAATTATTGAGAAACATCTAGAAGTTAATAATAAAATGTGAAAAGTAAGCTTATAATCACATTTTTATACAAAGAATACTTTTGTGTTTACTTTCACAGGTTTCTCTCATGTCTGCTCAACCAGGACCTTATGGCCAAGGTCAGCAGTATTTGCCAAATCCTGGAAGTTTTGTCCAGAACCCTGCAGGTGTGTAAAAATGGAATTCCTTTTATTTCTTTTGGATTGTTCTTTCTGTGGTGGCCACAAAAATGACCTTTTTTTAATGTCCTGATTTAGTAGGTCTATGTGGATTACAGGAAGCTTCCTCAGTGAGGTGGCTGTAGGTGTGGTTTCTGTAGCACCTTCATCTCTGTAGGAGCTTCTCTCAAATGTTGAAGGCTTTTGTTAGTTTTCATTAACCGCATGTTTTGGTATGAAGTTGTGCTGAAAAGCCAAAAAAATAGTTTTGATCTGTTTTTCTGGAAGGCACCAGTCTGTAGGTCTAGCTTGCTTTGCTGGGGTGTGCAAACATTTCCAGTGTATGAGTGATTAGTAGTGAAAAACTTCAGAAACATCATAAAGGTTAAACTAGGTGATGAAGTAGATTGATTGGGGTGAAATACATAAGTATGAATCCAGGACAATACTGCATTTCAATAACCACCATCCAGCAGAGAGCTGTATATGGGCAACCAGCTTAGGTAGCACATCAGAATACATTATGAAGGAAGGGAAAATCTTGTTACGAAGATTCTCTGTTGCAAGAGACAAAATTAGGCAAACACTAGATAAAGTAGAGAGTGGTAAATAATTTGAAACAAAAAATGAAAATGGGAGGAAACAGGAAAATTGTGTTGTGAAATATACTGATAAAAGTGAAGTCGATTTCTAATGCTAACCTTTTGTCACCTTGAATGTCTGTGTTCTTCCCCAGGAGCCCTTCCCCATTCATACCCTGATAACCACCTTGGACAGGTTGACGTGAATGAATTGTTTGCTAAACTGCTGAAAACAGGGATCCTCAAATTGTCTAAAACTGATTCCACTTCAGCACGTATGTAGATTCATTATGTTCTAACTATCCAATCTATCCACAGCTCAAGTGTAAATCTGAATATACAAACTTCTGTGGACTCCTGTATTTTTTTTTAAACTGAACTTTATTTTTGGGAAGGAATTTAGTGCATGTGATTGAGTAAATTCTTAGTATCTTGTTTAATTTACACTTCAGCTATCCACAGAAGTCAATTTTGTCTTTGGTGCTGTGCTTTCGTCACTTGTTCTTGATTATAATCAGGGTCTTTTCATCTTATGAAATATTTCTGTATCTATGAAGACTGACGTTTGATGCCAGACACTGAGGTGAAATACTGTTTTCCTCAACTGAAATTCTGGCTTAGTTTCTTTTATGCTTCTTTTTAATGGTGTTAGAGGATGACTGACTTAGCTGTTGCGCACTTGTGTTTTACCACAGTCAGATTGTATTAATAATGTTTGAAAAAAATAACTTGGAGGAGCACATAATTTCTTTCTGATGATGTACTGAAATTTTGGTAAAATAATATCTTTATGGTTTCTAGAAGCGAACGAAACATCAGCCCAGCCGACTGCTGAAGAAGAAGATGATGATCAGAATGAAGATCAGAATGTTCCAGACCTCACTAACTTCATAGTTGAAGAACTTAGACAGTGCGTATAGTAGAATGGGTTTACAGTAGGAATAACAACATGGCAGTAGCTAGATAGTTCATCCAAGACAGTTAAAAGCTTTTAAAAGATTACCCATCACTTTGTGATTCAGAGGAGGTTAAACCAATGAATGCATTGTTTGCTGTCAACCTTGTTGAACTTGAGACAGGAAAAAGACAGAAAATGAACACGGGAAAACTTAGCTTTATGCAAAGGTGCACGTTGTTACTTTAGGGTTGCAATAGGTAGTGAAGCCCAGGCCTGGGCTGCATCAAAAGCCAAGTGACAAGGAGGTCAAGGGAGATGATTCTCCCCCTCTGCTCTGGTGAGACCCCACCTGCAGTGCTGCTCTGGGACCCCAACACAGGAAGGACAGGGACCTGTTGGGAGTGAGTCCAGAGGGGGCCATGAAGATGATGAGAGGGCTGGAGCACCTCTGCTGTGGAGACAGGCTGAGGGAGTTGGGGTGGTTCAGCCTGGAGAGGAGAGGGCTCCAGGGAGGCTTTATTGTAGCCTTCCAGTACCTAAAGGGGACTACAAGAAAGGCTGGAGAGAGACTTTTCACAAGGCCATGTAGTGAAAGGACAGGGACAAGAGCAAATGGCCTTACACTGATGAACAGATTTACTGTAGATAGTAGGAAGAAATTTACTGAGAGGGTGGTGAGGCACTGGCACAGGTTGCCCAGAGAAGCTGTGGATGCCCCATCCCTGGAAGTGTTCAAAGCCAGACTGGATGGGGCTCTGAGCAACCTGGTGGAAGGTGTCTCTGCCCATGGCACGGGGCTTGGAACTAGATGGTCTTTATGATCCATTCCAACCCAAACCATTCATGATTTTAATTTTACCACGTTGGTGGTAGCTTGTAAAGCTGGGCCAAATGAAGGCATTGCTATTTGTGCAGTATTAGATGAGAAAAGCTAGTAGGAATGAGACACAACACTAACACGTTTCTCATGAATCATTAATAAGAACCCATTGGTTTTTGAATGTTTAAGTTGATTGTGCTATGAAAATCAGGACAAATGTGGTCATATGGTGTACTTTTAACTTGGAGCAGATGCATGCTTTTCCCCTACTACAGTAGGGAAATGGGGCAACTTACTGAGAAACTTCTTACTGTCTCTTTTTAAAGAAGTGTCAAGATTTTCTTTTTATCTCTTTTTGTAGGCGTTATGATAGTGTTATAAATCGACTGTACACTGGAATTCAGTGTTACTCCTGTGGAATGAGGTTCACTACTTCACAGACAGATGTTTATGCAGATCATTTAGATTGGCATTATCGCCAGAACCGGACAGAAAAAGATGTTAGCAGAAAAATTACGCACAGGAGATGGTACTACAGTTTAACAGTAAGTAATGCAGTATTTGTGTTGATAAATTACAGGCTGGATTCTGCTTTACTCTTGCATGTGCTGTAGGCTTGCAGCTGAAATTTGTATTATCACAGGAGTTGGCTGTGATAAACAATGACATCTTAGATACTTCAAGTAGTCCGCAAATGCCTCTCAGGATACAAAAGGCAATTGTATGATGAACAATAAACAGTTTAAAGCTGCTTATTGCACTGTTTTCATTCCACTGAGAATGGAATTTGAAGGATAGTGATCTTTTTGGAAAAAGAGTTTTTGAAATGAGAAAGAGTACACTGTGCTAATGCTGCATGTGAGGAGTATTTCAGTTTTAACAAAATAAGATTTATTAAATACGATACTCTGGGATGTCTGAGTGAGAATGAAAACCTTTTCCTTAGGACTGGATTGAATTTGAAGAAATAGCAGATCTAGAAGAGCGTGCTAAAAGCCAGTTCTTTGAAAAAGCCCATGAAGAGGTTGTGTTAAAGACACAAGAAGCTGCAAAAGAGAAGGAGTTTCAGAGTGTCCCAGCTGGACCAGCTGGAGCGGTCGAGGTAAGTTTCAGCTTGCCAGATAAAAAGAATCTAGTTATCAGCCCAGATAGCAAGAACCTAGTCTTTCAAAGGCTTCTACTGTATTCTTGTTATTATATGTAGACTGAAATCTTGTACTTGGGCCTTTGTGCAGCCCCTCCATAGGTCATGTATTTGTGTATGTAGTGGTTGCTTCTCAGGGGCAGAGAATAGTATAAACCACCTGTAGTTAAAAAAAAATCTGCACCCATTGGCTCTCTGGTTTTAGCAAAATTGAAACAGGCAAAGTGTCTTAATTTGCTGCATGTTTCCATAGTGAGAGTAAGTAGAGTAAGTGATTTGTCCTTTGATGGTTGTTTGTAACTCAAATAACTACAGGGTTTACTGGGTTTTGGTACTTTCAAACACAAAAATTTCTTTTTTGGTAGCAGATAGGCATTAGAAGAAAGAAATATCACAATCTGAAAGTAACCAGTAGAGCTGTGTTTTGGTAGATGAATTGGTGTACAACAAATGTTAGAATTACACTTTAGTTTTACATGCTAAGTCTCTAAGAAACTAGCTATGAAACCACAAAGGCCTTTTTTTTAGTTTTAAAAAGTACCTTTTGTGCTTTGTTCTCTGAGTTGATAGTTTTTCACAGAAGTACTAAAAATATTAGTACTCCATCTAAAAGTTCTGTCTTTTTTGACTTTAAATTGCAGGTTAAGGGGGAAGAATGAAGATAATGCCATAAATAAAATTAGTTAAATCGCTGTAATGGATTATCTTACATGACAGTAAGACAGTATTACGTTGTTACAAAGTGCTTTGCAGACTTAGCAGCTAAAAGGGCAAAGCTTACCTTTCTCAAGTGACAAAGAGTATTCAGGGCCAGAGGGTGATCCTTTCTCTGTCTGCCAACCATACTCAATTTTTAATTAAGGTTTGCTAATTATTAAAGTGATTTTTAAAGTGTGGAGAAAAGATCATGTTCTAGGCTTAATATACTTATCGTAATTTAAAAGAACCTTACTTGACTCCTACTAGGTTCTTGAATTTTGTGTGTTCAGTAAATTGCAGTAAAATCATTTATCTCTGTTACTCCAATAACATTTCAGAGCTGTGAAATTTGCCAAGAACAATTTGAACAGTACTGGGATGAGGAAGAGGAAGAGTGGCACCTGAAGAATGCTATCAGGGTAGATGAAAAGGTAATCTGATCTTATTTACGAGTGATACTAATTTGTAGTAAAACTCCTGAAGAATTACGGAAAAAAAAAAGAAACAGCGAGGGAGGTGGCAAGTGCTCTTTTTCTCCTGAAGGATTCCTACTGCAGTTTTCCTGGCTTCCAAATACATAAATATCTCTGCCTTTGGAAGTGCCTGAAATCCTGGTGTCACTGGTGTGGGCTCGCTAGCCCTCCCTTACACTGCAGTGTACAAAGAAAAATGGATATCTCTGTGAATAGGTGTAGATATGAGTTCAATTATTTCTGTATGCAGCTGTGCACAGATAATTCCCAGCACTCACCAGGGTTCTCTTAACTCACAGCACTTACCAGCCTTCTGTATGATAATGTTTCCTAAATAAACATCACAAAATCTTGTCTCAGGTATATTTGACATCATACTTAGCCTGCTCAGACCATAGTTTTTCTAGATTAATCGTGTGCTAATGTGTAATTGACACTGTTGAGTTAATTACCAGTGATCCTGCTATAATTTATTTTTACATATTTAAATGTATAACAACTTTTTTTCAGATATACCATCCCTCTTGTTATGAAGATTATCAAAATGTAAGTGGATCCTTCATATTTTTTGAAGTATTTTGCTTTCAGTTTGTTTGCTTGATCTCTTGGCTTTGCAGGGAGCAGATGTGTTCAGAATGTGCTGCCCATTTCTCTCGCCTAAGAGTTGGAGGCCTTGGGCATGGCAAGTTTATAATACAGAATTAGCTGAGATGCATTTCTGGTTTTGATGTACCATGACATCTTGTGTGCCATAAAGCAAAGCCATGGTTTGATGGATTTATTGTGGAGTAACGTGTAATCTTAGGAATTTGTAACCATGGAGTAGATGGGTATTGGTGTGTGGGACATTTTTAATGCTTTGAGAGTTAAAATTGCCCTGAGGGCAGATAGCAGGGAACAGTTCATGGTAATGTGTTAAGCATTTCATCACTGCTTGGTGATACCTTTTCAAAGGAAATGGAAAAAAAGTAATGCTATTAAAAAAATTAATTTGTTCTCTTAGAAGTTTGACAAAGTAGAAGTTTGGATTCTGAGTGCCTGACCATCAACATATTTGCGTTTTGAAAAAGGGCAAAAGGAATAAGAAGCTCACTCAAAATGGTTATTTTAGTGTGTTAATGCTACATTGACTTTGCAGACATCATCATTTGATTGCACACCGTCTCCCAGCAAGACTCCTTCAGAAAATCCACTAAATATAATGTTGGACATTGTTAAACAAGAAACAGAAGAGTCCTGTGACTCACCTAAAATCAAAGAAGAACCTGATGACACCCCTCCTGCCTGTGCAGAAGAGAGCACACCTGCATCTACAGAAATCAAAACAGAACCTGAGGAGTCTGTTTAAATAAACTGCGGTATGATTTTTTTTTTTTTTACAGAAGAGCTGCTGTGTTAATTCTGGAAGGCAAATACTTTTTATATGAATAAAAATGTCCAACTGAGGCAGGGCCTCAACTACTATTTGGTTAATAAATACATTTTTGTATTTGAAATTTCATATTGCCTGCACAGTTTCAGGTGTCATTGTGTGAAAGTTCTGTAGATGCGTGAAAATTTAATGGTATATGTAAAAATGTAAAATTTTCACTTGTTGAAATGTAAATTATAAATAAAAGATATTTTTGCTATATATGGAGTGTAATGTTTATGCACACCATCAAATAAAGACAGTGTTTCTGTACTTTTTTTCAGTTTAAAATTAATTAAAATGAATTTTTGCATAATAAGATTCAGAAAAATGAAAGCAAGTCTCTTCCTTCAGTTATCCTGTAGGTGGGTTATCAAGGGAAGGAGCTTCTCAGACAGGCCTAGATTCCTTGTCTTTTTAAAGTTATTTGAACAAACTTACATATGTTTGAAAAAACAATTACAACAACAAAATAATAAAAAATCCACAAAAAACCTCACAAAAAGACAGTTCGAGGTAGAAGGGGAAAATTTAACAAACCAACCAGAGTGCTTGATTGTGGTGAACACAAGTGCCAACAAAATTAACAAACCAGGATGCCTGGTAGTTTAAACATTTTTAATGATTTTTTTTCCATTAGTCAAACACAAATTTAATGAAGCTGAATTTTCTTTACTTTACGGGGGGAATGATTGTTAGAATGCTCATTTGAAACATGGTTAACATTTTTTTTGTTGCTTATGACTGGACTTAGATGGTAAACCAGATATCCTGAGATGTTAATATTTCTTAAATGTTATAAATAAAACGAAGCATACATTTGAGTGTGAGTCTCTTCCTTTCACTAATGGGTCTGTGTGGCTGGTACGTTTGTGGGACTGGAAATAAAGTTGTGTGTTTCAGTATGCATGTGATGTTATTATTCTAACTCTGCTAGTTATTGTGTGCATTTTTAACTTGCTGGGAGCAAGACAGAAGCTCTAATAGTCAGAAAGCAATGTCACAGTCCTTGCATGTTACTCTTGCAGTGGGGATACTGGGGAGTCAATTCACCCTTAGTGTAGAAGTAGAAATAATTAGCAGTGCAGGAGCTGTTGGCTGCGAAAACTTCTTCCCATATTGACACTCAGGCTTCATGCAGTTTTTAAGATGCGAATAATACTTTGATTCTTTTATTAAGGTTGGAGCTGTAGTTGTGAGGTTGCCCCGTTCTAGATATCAGCCTTAAAAATGCCGTTTATTTAGAGACTCCAGAGGAACAAAACCACAAAATGGATCGGGGTGGTGTCAGTCCATAGCGTGGTGGGTGTGGCTGCTGGCTGTGCTGTGGGGAGATACTCCTGTGGTAGTTACTGCAGCTTCTTCCTGGAGCAGGGATGTAGCCTGGTCCCCCGGCCCAAATATGATGCTTTGTGTCCTGGAATACTGTAAACTTCTACCTCACACCAATAGAAGTTCAGAGGAGAGTGAGCAGAGACGTGATGTCTTTAAATATGTAGAAGGCTGTTGAGAAAAGGGAACAAATTACTCTGTCTGCTGGAGATAGAACAAAAAGACACCTATAAGTTGCAGAAAGAGGCTTTATGACAGCTCTCTAATGACAAGGATAATTAAGCTCTAAATGGTCCATTAAGGTCACTTGGTCCATGGAATTATCACTGCACACCTGTAAATCTGACTGGGAAGGGTTCATCCAGGTTCCTGCCTGGAAGCAGGATTCTGGAAATGCAGGGTCCTTTTTTCCCCCCCATGAAAGGAACCCGGCTTACCCCCGGGGCACCAGCTGGTTTTGACTAAGGGAACTGAGGAGCAGAATCGCGTCACTGCAGGAAAGAAAAGAGGGTTAAAGATTTCCACAACGTGACGAATCTGATCATCCAGAGCACAAGCTGGTTCAGTACCTCTTGGTCAGTGCATCACTGAGGGGTTCAGAGAGGAGAACTGGAACCTGTTACATGTCTCCTGCGGAACGCCACGAAGGCTGCCGAAAGGTGCAGAAAGCCCCGGGTAATTGCAGCGCAGCCCGTGCGGCCGGACCCTTCCCGCTCCCTCCCCGCGGCAGGGCAAGGCCGGGCCCGCGCCCCTCCCGCCCCGCCCGCCATTTTCCTCCCGCGGGAAGGGCGAGCCCGGGGCCCATGGCAACGCCGGGGTGGGGAGCAGCAGCAGGAGCAGGAGGGAGCTGCTCCCGGCGACAGCGGCGGGCTCCCGGCCGCCTGTGCTGCGAGGGACCGCTGTGCCCCGCTCCGGCCGGTGAGACTGCTCCGCTCGCCCCTCGTCCGCCTGCTCCTTCCCCCGTCCCCTCCCCGCTGGCGGGGGGCGGCCCTGTGGCGCGGGGCGGGACGGGCTCTCCCGAACCCCCGGGTCTGCGGCACGGGGCTCCGCCGGGATGCACACGCAGCACCGAGGCAGCTCCATATCCGCCAGACGCGAGTGGAAAGGCGGTGGTCGACGCTGGCCTGCCGGGCCTTCCCCCAGCCCCGGGCCTGGCAGCTCCGCCTCCGCCCAAGCGGGATGGGCCGGGCCGGGCCGGCGGCTGCCGCGGTCCTGGGGCTGCTGCCAAAGCCGAGCTGCGCGGGCTTGGGTTTGTGGGTTACGGGAACATCGCAGCGTCTAAATCCTGTCTTTCCCTTTGATAACAGTTTTTGGTAAAAAAAAAATTGCACTAGAATTTTGGAGCCTCCCCTTCCCTTTGAACATCAGTGTAAGTTTTTACAGATTTGATGTTAACAGCTTTTTTCTGAGCTTTAGTCCCAGGCTGCTGCCTTTGTCTTGTGCCAAGAAGCCAGTGCAGCCACCCACCCTTGGCATTCGTCTCCGTGCAGTAGTAGGTATCTAGAGGGAGAGGGCAGATAAAATTCTTTTTGCTGGTGGGCCTTGTTGTTTGCTTTTCCTCTGGGTTAAGGGGGAAAAAATATTACCTTGAACTTGCTGTACTGAAACATTCTGTTAAAGACATTGGTACTTTTCCAAGTAGTGTAATCAGCCAGGCCTGCCTGTGATGTTGAGTTTTGTAACTGGGCTGAAGTCTGTAACCCTCACTTCGTATAATGAGCAATTACGTCCTTGGGGGAAAATTATGTCCTGGTGATACTGTTCTTTAAAATAACCTGAACAACTCAGACCTCAAAACATACTTAGATGTTTTGAAAATATTATTTGGAAACGTGAACTAGGCGACCTCTGAGGCCCCTTCCAACTGGAATTATTCTGTGTTTCTGTGCTGCTGCTGTTCGTTTGTTCAGTGTTTTGCAGGATGGACTCCTGGTTTTTAAATTTTCTAGGCTTTGTGCAGGGCAGTGATGCAGCCTGCCAAGCTGGGGAGGTGGACGTGGGCTGAGACACAGGCACAGGAGCCAGTGGTGTGTCACAGCACACACAGGGTGTGTTACTGTCAGCCTGGAATTACTGGAGCTTCAGCCCTCCCCTCCTCTCTGGGTTTGGTTTTGGCAACCCCAAATCTGCCCGAGCTCTACTATCACACTACAGATTACATTGAAATAGGCACTGGTAAACTGCAGAGGCTGTTTTTAATTGTATCTAGTACTTTTTTATAAATATCACAAACATGTTAGTGCAATATCTCTTTTATAGTCTCAAATAATTTTTTACCTTGAACTGTCTTAACAGCATTAACTGCTACTACCGTTTCTTCTCCACAGGTGAAGGAGCTGAGGCGCTAATATCTTGCGACCTTCAGTTTTATGCTTTCTTGCCTTGCTAAACAGTAGCCCAACTCTCCAGGACTTCCAGCGGTGTGAAATGTAATCAGAGTGTTAGTGCATTTTGGTACCGGAATGATGACTACTGTAGAAGGTGAGTATTGATTGGTTGAGGTTCCTTTCATGCTTGGCTATCTGAAGTTAGCCCCCTCAGCCATTAGATCTACTTACAGCTCATATTTCTGTTTACAAGTTTTGTCAAGATAGCAAGATGTTGCAAGGGGTTTGGATATGTGATTCTCGTTGTTTCCAGTCATGTAGTTAATCAGTGGAAAGGCCTGAAGGGAGGACACAGGTTATTTGATCCCATGGCCTGGTGACAAATGATTTTTTTTTTTTTTCTTTTACCCTACTGCTTCTACATTTAGAGTTTGAGTCTGTGCCACGAATATCAACTCTGATATTTCTTTGATTCATCACACATTTTCTATCTCTTAAATGTTGCTGATTTAAGCAATGGACTAATGCCCTTTTATTACTCCTCACTAGTTGTCAAGAAGAAGCAAAATTATACTAGTGTGCATGAAGCAGTGAAAGCTGGGGATGTAGAACAGCTTGCATCGATGATAAAACGTGGAGCCAGTATTAATGAGGTGGATGTAGTCCACCAGTTCACACCATTGCAGTGTGCTGCCCACTCTGGAAGTCTGGAGGTAAAATATTACCTTAGTGTATAGGCATAGCTGGACTTTTTTAAGTCCATGTTTCCTTCTTTGGGAAAGGCTGAACACAACATTGCTTTGATTAGACTGAATCAGTAATCTCTGCCTGTTTTTCTCATTAAATATTTTCACCAAGAGCAGGAATACAGGATTTTAGATTTTAATTTTTTTTTCTGAAGCCCCAGGCAATTTACCTAATGAACTTTGCCTTTGCGGGTGAGAAGTGACATGAAAATGTTCATTCTGCTTACCAATGTCCCATGCCTCATTCTCCATAGAAGTAGTCCTAATACATTTTATTTTAATAAATGAAAATGTTGAATAATGGTAGAGAAGTCAGCAGGTGCTTGCATCAATGTTTTGAACTTTCAGAAGGACTGAACTACTGTATTCAGCACAACAGTCACCACCTTCTTGCAGCCTCCTTGTTCATTGTTCATGGCAACTTAACCTCGAAGCAGCAAGGCCATTCATATCCCAAAAGAAAAAACGTGAAGTTATTGCTAAACTCAAGAATTGCTAAGTGCAGTGCTTCTTCTGGAATGTAGAGACACTGTCAGGAAAATGTTAATCATCGTGTCAGCCCCAAAACCAGGATGCTTACCCACCCTTTCTGCCTCTATAAGTTCTGCCATTTTTCATTTGACTCTCCTACTTTGCAATCAGTTGTTAGACTTTAATGAATTATCTGTCATCTGTTTGTCTCTAAGCTCCTTGGTAGAAATAGTGGAGGAACCAGGCTGTAAGATAGCCTGAAAGAAGATAATAAATCATAATAATATATAATAAAAAGTTCTAACTGTTCCTCTAGCTGTCTTTGGATAGTCCAGAAAGCTTTCCATTGCAAGCAATGATATCTGCTGGAAATAGGTGCATAAAACAAAACTAGGCCATGGAAAGATGAGAAGAGAGATGGGACTACATACTCCTAAGAAGCCTAATAAATTAAATGAGGCTTTAAATTTAGTACGTGATATTTTTCCTGCTGGTAATTGTAGCTGGAATTCATGTGAGCATGTTTGCGTTGTTTTTTTCCAATGCTTTTACCTCATGCCATGTGAATACTCCGACAGATTACATTTTAAATCTGGAAGAGTAAAATGAAAAAGTCATACTGTAACATCAGTGCTAGGATCTGAATTAGTAGGTTATTTGCACGTTTTGTACTCCTGGGTGAAACCTGGAAAGTATAACTTACCCATAACTTCCTAATATACAAATACCTGTTTAAGGCATGCTCTGGGGTCTCATATTTCCATAAGGAAGTATTCCAACACTGTTTTGAAATGTAACTTTGATGGTTAAATTCTAGTTGAAATGTGCCTCAGAGACACGATGCAAATAGTTAAACAAAAAGCACTTTGGTTTTGTTGAGCAGTGCCTTCACTGGTTGCTCTGGCATGGAGCTGACACCGCACACGTGACAGTCAGAGGCTGGACAGCGGCTCACCTCGCGGCCATCCGAGGGCAGGATGCCTGCATGCAGGTACTGTAAATAGTCACTCTCAAGCAAGAGTTAGTAGGGCAGACCTTAATTCTGGACAAATTCGTTACGAAGATCAGCTGAGGGAGCTCCTAAGGGAGCTATGAGTAGCTCATCTTGGTGTCTTGACATGTCAAATTAAGTCAGTCGTGTTCAAACCAGAGCACTCATTTGCGCTGTGTGTGCGAACAGATCCATTTTGTGCAATACCAGGCCCCTGAGGTCAGCCTGGAGTTATCCTGCTGGTCATCATAAACCATCCTGCTAGGAAATGTTTGCTTTTTCAGCTTGTGAAATGAACTTGTGCTTTGCATTTCTTTCAGGCTTTGTTACTGAATGGAGCTGATGCAGCAGCTCGGGACGAGCGCGGGTGCACGGCCTCACACCTGGCTGCAGCCCACGGGCACTCCTACACCCTGCAGACCCTGCTGCGCACTGGGGCGGTGAGACTCCTGCCTGCAGTCCTGCTGCACAGCCAGAGCCCAGCAGCTTTTCCCAAGCAAAACTCTCCCAACTTAAACTGAGACTTAGGGCTGTAGATTAATTACTGGGGGGGATTTTATTTCTTGGGTAAATTTCCATTTTTTTAGATTGTAATATACATATAGGGAAACGATCAAAAAATGTAGAGAGAATCAATGATGTGAGTAAATCACATGCCATTGAGGATGTCATTAAATGAACATCAGGTACTGGGGTGGTGGTAAATTTTTGCAGTTCTAAAAAGCTTCTGTAGTAAAGGAGACATAAACTTACAAAAAAAGAAAATTAGCCCAGATGCATATTTAAGGAATAATGACCAATGAAGGTCATTATGATGATAAAAACATGTATAAAATGCACCTTTTATAAGTGTATTAAGTTCTTCACATAAGAACCTGTGAAAAGTACCTGTCTTGAAACCAGAACTGCATATAATGCATGAACTTTGAAAAATGCTATTTGGTTTGATTTAAATAATTTAACACAATGAACAGCTGATTCCCATATATAAAATGTGTCTACGGTTCAGAAGTGAATGAATTAACCTGCTGCTTTCATTTTAGGATGTAAATGTTTCAGACAGGAATGACTGGAAACCTGTGCATTATGCTGCTTTTCATGGTCGCTTGGGGTGTTTGCAGCTTCTTGTTCGATGGGGAGCGTGTGTAGACGATGTGGATAACAATGGAAACCTTCCAGGTATATCAGGATAAATCGTATGTTTTTAAACCTTTGGTTTACAGTTGTTGTGAAATGTGATAATTGAGCAAATTATAAGTAATGCACAGCAGCAGCATTTGCTATTTGATTCCATGCAATCCACATAGATAGTCCATTTTTCTAATGATGGGAGGATTTATAAAATCCAAAGTGTTGCTCTGTTGGTGACAGTATACCATTTGCCTCCTGCTGCTGCTAGCAAGGATGAGAGCTCACAAGTGCTGGGATGGGGAGCAGGCTGAGCATGGCTGAGAGCAGGTGAGCAGCATCTCCGGTGTGTGTGATGGAGCTTCTGTGCCAGTGGAGGTCACAGAAGAAGGGTAGGTGGAGCAGGAGGCAATTTCAGTTGCTATGTGCTACTTTTTGAATTGGTGCCAGTGTGATGAGGTTCTGGTGTGTTTGTACGCAAATTTCTGTATCCCACTGTTTCTTAACTGATTTTGTAAAACACTTGTTCTCACTTTCCTGTGATTTCTTCATCTTGATTTCTGGAATACTGTTTTTTCTGGATTATGTGGAATCTGTTCTCTTTCCATAATTATCAGTGTATTCACTTTAGCACAAATATTTGGCAGTGATTGTTCCTTGCCTTTTGTATTTTCTCCAGTATCCCTCTCCCTACCATACCACTGCCTCAATATCCTCTGCAAGCTCAATGGTATTGTTTGTGTTGTGGGTTCTCCTTGCATCCTTTCCCTTTTAGCATTTTCCTTCTTACGGTTTGTCACATTATTTGTTCCAAAGAGCATATGTTTTTCTCTGTAACTTGTATGGAGTTATCTTTTTAAATCTCTTCTTGAAATCTTTTACCCTCTGTTAAGGACTGCTTGCCTAGGAAACGAATAGCTATGCTCTGTTTTGCAAACCTGGGTCTTGTGAAAGGATATGAGGCTCCTGCATCCCAGCAGATCTGGTGCATTAGCAAAAAGGGGTCATGATGTTAGGCACCCTGGGGGCAGCATGGAAGGCAGCTTTATTTGCATTTGGGAACACTTCCCTGATAACAGACTTTTGTGGAGAGAAAGCAGATGCCAGCACAGTTCTACTTAAATGCTTTGTATAAAATGGTTAGTAGAAAACTGGTTTTGTTGTATTTTGACATCTACAGAAGCTTGCTCTTCCAGCCTTTGTGTTCTGTTTCATTTGATCATATTATCTTCCAAAGGAAAGAGAGTATTTTGGAATGTGGCTAGTAAAAGATTAGTAGAAGTACTGAGCAAACCAGCTTGTTTGCTTGTGTAACAGAAGTGAACTTAAATTATCTTTACATACTTCAGCTTCGAGATTAGCTGAACAGTGCTATAATTTTTCCTAAGAAAATACTGGAAAAATTTTTTTGAGGTTGCAGTGCCAGGCACTTAAAAACTGGCTGCATCTTTTGCATGTGTGTGTTACAGCAAAGGGTCTAACTACCTTTGGTAATTTGCATGCTAATATTTTGGAAGAAAAAAAAATTGTGGCTCATTCAATGTACAGAATGGGCTGTGCTTATTAAGTGAACATCTCAATTTGCTTTCTCTCTGTATTCATTTTTGGACCACATCCATGCTTCTTTTATTGCTCACTAGTCAAACCTATTCTAAATATTTTTCACAGAAACAATTTTTTGACTTGTGGCTTTGAGAAGAGTGAATATTGTTAGTCTGATTTCATAAAAGACAAGATGAAACACAGAGAAGTTGGGATACCAGCACCAACTACCCACTCCCTATTTATGATGCCTGAGACAGGGTTTTTCAGTTCTTGGCACTCAGCTGCATATTTTGATGTTACTGTGTTAACATCACAGTACCCTCTGACTTTAGTCTCATCTTCAGGTGCTCAGCATGCCTGAGGGATGGGATGGCACAGTTACGTGTTGGGCACTGGCTACTGAGACACAGGTTAAAAGCCACCTATGAA
Organism: Eulacestoma nigropectus; assembly: GCA_013397775.1. Lineage (NCBI taxonomy): Eukaryota > Metazoa > Chordata > Aves > Passeriformes > Eulacestoma > Eulacestoma nigropectus. The sequence goes on from VZTE01005755.1 coordinate 4,153,271, forward strand.
AAGCTCCTTTATGTGTCTTCCACAGCATCCCACTGAAACTGCAAAAAGACTTGAACAGAGCACAAGTCTTTATTTTCCTTTGCTGTCTTTGCACAAAGTGTGGAGCTTTTCTGATTGCTTTTTGCACAGACCAGACTGATAAAATAGTTTCATCCCCTTTGGATGAAGTTTTCTCCCGAAGATTTTAGGTATCTGAAAATGGATTAGTAAGGGTTGAGTCAGTTTTTCACTAGCTGACTTACCTTTAGCATGGTACCCTTCTGTTCCCTTCTCCCTGAGTAACTAACTCACTGACTAAAATTCAGACAATGGGAAAAACCACCTTTATTTCAGTGAAGCTCAGATTTTGAGCAATCATCTCTACTGAGGTATTGACATGGTGCTGTAAAACCAGCGTCCATAACCTTTTAGAGCAATTATGCTCTGGAAAGCTGTGGATGGTTTGGTTTGCTATAGAGAACTTGTGTGTGCCAAAGATGAAGTGACATGGGTTTTTTGGGTCCTGGGTACATTGTTTGTTGATTATGAAGATAGTGAGATTCTTACCTGGAGACAAACTAATCCCTTCACCTCTAGAACATGAGCCAGCTGTTACAGAGCATTTTCATGGAGCGATAGCACATAATAAGCCTTTATTTGGCAAGTTCTTCTCATTAATGGGATTAGAGGATATTACTCATGTCAGACCAATCAGCATGTGTTTGGTACCTCTTACTTTGTTATAGGCCCAGCACTGTAGTAGTATTAAATAAATAAACCTCTGCATAGCCTAAAGGTTAGGTGAGGAATGTACCTTCAAATAGTTTGTGCAGCAAACTGCCTATCACTGTCCTCATTTTATAGGTGGGGTTACTGAGGGTGTGACATGACTTGTTTGTGGTGGCACAGCCTAAAGCAGAAATGACCTTAGCTACTCATCAAGGACACTGCTTGCTGTCCCCCTGTAAGGAGTATCCCTGGAACAGCGGGGTCAAGCAGCTGCTGAAGACAGAGATCCGTGTTCCTGGGGGAGGTGAGACCCCAGCACTCTCCGAGCTGGGGCTCGGTGCTCTGTTGGGAGTCTGGATTGTCTCCTGCAGTCAGCTCTGCCAGGAAATCACCTTTGCAGATCCTGTCCTTGGCAGCTTTACCTCCTTTGCCTAGAGCTGAACTTTGTCCTGGGTGGCAGCTGAACATCCCCAGTTCAGCTGAGGCTGCTCTTCCCCTTGTTCAGTGCTGGATGGCTCATGTGCTGGTAGATGACCCTGCTCTAAGCAGTGGTAAGAGCATTGCTCTCTCAATGGGTGGCAGGGCCCTGCTCTAACACCCTTTGTTTCACCTTGTGCTGTAGCACATCTGGCAGCAGTGGAAGGACACTTGCATTGCTTTAAGTTCTTGGTCGGGAAAATGGCTGATGTTACACACACACTGAAAGCCAGGAATGACCATGGAGAGACTCCAAGGGACTTGGCTGAACGGTTCTATAAAGATAATATTCTGCAGTATATTGATGGTGTGGAAAAAGAGGGAGAGCATCCAGAGACACAGGAAGGTGAGTAGGGGTCAAGATACAGTTAAAAAAGGCGTTATGTATAATTCTGTAGAAGTACACAAAGGTGTACTTGTTATTTCAGGTCTGTGAAATTAATCTCTTAGCTGTATGAGATGCCTGTAGCCATAACCAAGACATGTTTAGTGCAGTGTGTGGTGAGCACTGCTGGTTACACAGCTGCATTTCAGCTGATTGAGCTGCATTATCCGTGCTACCACTGAAGTGTCCATACATAAGTTGCTATGAGAGAGGCGAGCCGTGAGACACAAATACCAGCGTGTTCAGTAGAACTTCTGGCATCTGCTTGGAAACATGTGCATTTCGTTTTCAGTTTTAGCTTTCCCAGCTCATGATGCTGCTTTCAAAGGGGACTTGTTAGTGCTTAGAAGACTAGTGAGAAGTGGAGTAATCAATATTAATGAGCGGGACGATAAGGGATTCACTCTCCTGCACAAAGGTCAGTAAATATTATCTGTATTTCGGCTTGTTACTGTTTATTGCTGATTTATTTGCTTTGTTTTTCAAGTGGCTGCTTATCAGATAAACTTGATGCAAAACAGCATCTCATTTCTTGAGGGCTTGGCAAGGCAACCCCAAACCCCATATTTTGTAATGTATGTGTTCGTGGGTCATTTTAAAAACAATATAACCAAGCTCAAGTCAAGAAAAACTTAGAATAAAGAGAAATCAGCATCTAAACTGAAAACTAAGTAACTCTTGGCATTTACTTACTTACTATTTGTATATCAATATCATGTCAGCTTTGTTGGAATTAATCCTGATTTTCAGTGATGGAGAAAGAACAGATCAAGCACATGAATTCTGGCTTAGAGTGATAAGCAAAGCTGTATTGTAGTTGTAAAAGGTTTTAATTTTCACTTAATTTAATGTAACTAAATAGTTTTGGGTTTTTGTTTTTTATGAGGCAAGATGTGGCTTTTAGAAACATCTGGCTGGCTAGGTATAAGAATGATCTGTACTGTGGCCTGGGCCTTTATTTACTGAACACCAGTACTGTGGGGATATGTTGTAAAAACCACAACAAAGTCATTTGGTAGGATGCTGTGAAGAAAGGTAAATTTCTGGTTGATACTCTGACATGTAGTGGACTGCTAGCATTACAGAAAAAATGGTCATTTTGTGTTTGGGGGTTTCACACTATTGTCTGAAAGAAGAAACAGAAGAGGAAAGAAAGAGGGAAGCATTTTTGTAATATGCTTTTAACACATTTCCTACATTTCTTTTTGACTAGATATGTGGTGACTAGAATTTTTAAAAAAATAATTGAAGTTCTCATTGAAATAACTGATATGTAGTGATTTTAAAATCCCACTTTCTTTTCTTGGAATGATGCTGACCTACAGTTGTTTCATCCCCAGTGTTTACATGCTGATGTTGTAATTTCATTTCCTTATCTCAGTAAGAAAATAAATATAACAAATATCCAAAAGGGAGTCCTGTCAAGAAATGGATTTATTTTTCCTTGAGAAAATCAGTGTACAGTTTCATCTAGACTTGCCAAATACCATCTTCCATAAGTGAGACATTGTTCCCGGCACCACGTGGTGGAAGCAGTGGCCATGCCAGATCACATGAGTAGAGTTGTGTTAGGATGCTGCTGAGAGGTGCTGCCTTGAGTGTCTGCCCCAAGAAATGCTGTACCTTTAGCTCCAGCACAAAGCCCTGCTGGCTCTCTTCTGAGACAGCAGCACAGACCAGAGACTGGGGCAAGCATCTGTGTCTGACCCCTGGGAGCCCAAAGCCAGGGAGACGTGACAGTGCTTTGCTGCCAAACTGTGACATACAGGCCTTTCTTACTAGGGCAGCAGTTACTTGTGTGTCTTGTCTTTCGTACATGAGACCGGACAAGTTTAGTTTAACTCATGTCCAGGAAGAGCTGCCAGTACATTTCTAGAACTAGAAAGTCTCCAAACCACACTGCATGCTTTTCTCCAAAACTCTGTGTACCCAAGTGATGTGAGCATCTTGACACACAGGCTTCCCTTGAAATAGTATCTCCTTTGTGGCGTCTTTGTGACCCCAATCTCTGGCATGTCAAATAATGGCAAGAGGAGGACATTTTAGGTTTGAAACACTTCAGTTGTATATAACTGACTTGTGTGCACCTTCTTTCCCTTAGCTGCTGAAAAGGGGCATATCCATTGCTTACAGTGGTTGGTTGAAATGGGAGCTGACTGTGACATTACAAATGATGCTGGAGAGACTCCAAAGGATGTAGCCAAGAGGTAGCAGTACATATCCTGTAGCTCTGACACTTTATTTACTACTTGTATATCAATATCATGGCAGCTTTGTTGGAATTAATCCTGATTTTCAGTGGTGTTGAAAGAACAGATCAGGCCTATGAATTCCAGCTCTGAGTGATAAGCAAGGCTATATTGTAGCTATAATATTGCAGCTATAAAAGGTTTTAATTTTCACTTAATTTAATTTTCTTTTTAGCGAGGTCAGACACAAAAGAGGAAAACTAGCTCATTTGCAAAAGGACAGTTGTGAGCCAGTATGCTCACAGTTCGCTGTACAAAGTAAATGAGAAGTAGCAGAGGCCAGCTGGTTTTTGCATTAATAAAAATAATGCAGATTCTGATGAGATTCAGTTAAGAAAATCTGCAAAGGAAAAAAGGTGCCTCTGATGCAGGAGCCATTGCCATAAGGTTCCATCAAGGCAGAGCTCATGCCATAATAATACTACAGAAAGTAGATAGTTGTAGTGTGTGTACTAGTGCTTCCTTTAGTCCCAAAACCCCTCGGATAAATGGGAACATGGACAGTTTCAGAGAGTTTCTACCACACGTGTTTTTCCAGATTTTAACTGTTCTCTGTGCAGATTTGGCCATCTGGCAGCTGTGGACCTTTTGACACCAAGAACTGGAGACAGTAACTCTAGTGATGAAGAACTAGATGCAAACAACATAAAGTTTTTTGAAACTCATGGTGTGGAAGGGAGTACAGATACCAAAGAAGATTTAACCCTGGATAAAGCAGAGAAAAGGAATGCACGCAGTAAGCGCTGTATTTCCATCATTCCTTGTTCGAAAAAGTTGGTATCAAGACATTATAGTCCTAACTAGGACAGTTCCTGCCCACTGCTCGGATCTTTTTGTTGTAAGATGAGATATTTGACAGGATATCTGTAATACTGAGCATTTGAGCTGTTGCCTTTCCCTGGGCTTAGAATTAAAAGCCAAACACGGTTAGAGGGGAAAAAGGGTTTTACCTCAGTATTTATTTAAGGATCCTCTGGTGCACCACATCCAGGTAGAAAGCACCCCCGAATGCACATTGAAAATGCACACCCGAAAGATGCACGCCAGGATGCCCACCCCAAAAATGCACACACACGATAATTTGCGTATACAGTTATAGACCTTGCAAATTAGCATATCTATCAAAGATTCCCCCACGAGAGGCTCAAGAGAAGCCCCCATCTTGAGGAACCTTCCCCCTGGATGGGCTTATCTTGGTTTACAGAATGTGTTCTGGAGAGGACCTTGGTGTCTGGGGCTTTTTGACTCTGAGGTTTCCAAGATGTTTAGTCTTTTGGCTTAACGGAACTTTGGGTCTAAACTAGTTATCAGACTTAGGGAATTACAAGTATGTGGGCTAAAAGCACTAAGGATACATGCAAAGCTCTATAAAAGGGTATATGAGAGGGGTATATGAAAAAGCAAAAAATCATCATGGCATCAAAACAAATTGTGGAAAATTAGAATGCAAGCAGAGGGCAATCAGTTCATAATTGTTACACCATTTTAATCCATGCTGGTGCAACAGTGTTGGATTGCTATTTGTTTTTGAGATCTGCTTGCTGTGTGGGTGTCAGGTGTAGCTCAGTGTTTGCTGAGCAGTGTGATTTCTGCTCTTGTGTTTTGTGAGACTATTTTCCAGACTACTGGATTCCAGTATTACTGTCTTCTCCATGCATTTTACCTACCTGGAGAACTCTGTCTTACAGTAAGGGCCTATCACAAGATTAAAGAACTTCAGCGGCTTCTAGAAATTGCCTACAGCAACTACAGACAGCTGGGAGGAATAACTGAAGAGGAGAGGAAGACGAAAAAAGAAGAAAGGAAAGTTGAGAAGTAAGGTCATTTTGCCCTGCTAATATTTAGCTCTGTGGGGCCCATTTTAAATCCTCCTTTAAAGCTGACTTACACTCAAATTTGCTTTGGCCATTCTGTCTTTTCCACTTACCAACTTCAACCAGGCCAAAAAGAAATGCAGCAATTCGTCTGGCCATTTCTAAACTTCTACCACCAGGATCAGTCCCACAACACAAGTGCTTGATAGCTCCATGATTCTTTTGCAAGATCGTCTGTTTGGCCTTCAGGTTTTCCTGCAGATGTGTGCAGTAAGTCTGATAAGTTCTGGCTGTTTTGTTTCCAATGAGAATGCCAAAGACGTGTATGCTCTTCAGTAAATCTGAAAATAGGCAATAGCCTTAGCATAGCTTGGATGGATGTGCATATACAGCAGAGATTATTCAGTGACCTGCTAACATTTCTGTTCATTTGCAGTAGATTTCTGTGCTCAAGAAAGCATTAGCTTGTATCCAGACCACAGAAAAAAACCTATCAGCAAACCTGCCCTTGTGTGTGAAGCACTATTCACAATATCTGTCTAATTCTCAGTGTCTCCGTTAAATCAAATGGTTCTGTTAGATTGGCCAGGTGATTTGATGGACAGACTGTCTATATTTCAAAGAGAAGTCTGTCAAAGATTTAGAGATTAAACAATAATGCAGCCTCCAAAGACAGGCCTGTCTCCACCTCTCCCTGTCAAAGATTTGGCTACCCTCTGTCCTCAGTTTCTGTAGATAACCACCTCCAATCCAAAGCACTGTCTTTATTTGGTCACTGAGAGGAGACTGTCCTGAGCCATCAAGATGTATGCTGTCAAGAAGACAGCAGACTTACCAGTCTGTGTGGATCTGGAGCAGGTAGTAGGTGTCACAGATTGCAACTAAGTACTTTGTTTTACAGCCATATCTGAGCCAGGAAACTGAGGTCAGGATTTCTTTTGGTTCCAGGTCACTCCTTGACTCAGCTTATGCTGGAAGTCCATCTTCTTTAACTTGATATGTCTATTACAGGTAACAGATACCTGCATCTGAGTTAGTTACCTTGAGCTCCTTTTTCAACTTCTTGGAGTGGCATAGGTACTTCCAGGGCATAATTAGACATGTACTTCAGGATAAGAATCATCAGTTCCAGGAGTGTCTCTCCTGGTTTTAAAGGAGGAGGGTGACCAGCTCGGGCGTAGATGCCCACACAGAAAGGTTGGAGCAGTCTGGTTTTAATGATGGAAAAGTCACTGTTGACTAATGACAGACATGCAAGTTCATTTTGGATAGAGCAGCTGCTCAAAAGCTAGCAGTGTCTGTTGGAAGGCTCTGGTGGGGCTCTGTAAGGAGTATTGCTTTGTGTGGCATGTGTGGCTAAACTAGAAAAATTGTGAGGCTCTCTGAAGGGTCTCTCTCACCTGTGAAGGCTAGAAAGCATCCCTAACCCCAAACTATCCTTTTGAAAAGGAAATAGGGCTTCTCAGCATACCTACCTACCCTTCTCAGGGTACCTATCTGTGGATAAACCCCAAGATGCCTGTATCGTAGGCCAGAAAACCTCATTGTTGATAAAATACTTAATGGCAACACCATTTTGCTAGATGAAAAGCAGGAGTTGCCACTTGGGAAGGCCACTGTAGCAGATTTTGAAGATTTCTGCTTTAGTCCAGTTTTTTTTGCTGTAAGAGGCCTAGTGTGAACCACTTCACAGTGATTTATTCAGGGTTCAGTGCAGGAAATTGCCACCATGAGTGTGCCACACATTCGGGAGCTGTGCCTCTTTAATTGGAAGCATTGGAAGAAGTCAGCTGTCCCCTGAGCACAGGCCATTTTTGCAGTGTCGGTAAGGCTGATGGGTAGCTCAAAGGGCCTGAGTCAGGAATTCTTCACTCTGGGAAACAGGGAAACACAGTAGGTCTTGGTGAGAGCTTTCCTGCTGTGCTGTTGGAATGCGCAGGGCAGGTATCTTCGCTTTCCTTTTACTGATCTTCCATCTTTTTAGCTGTGATAATTCATCCTGATATAGGAGAGAGCCAGCTCAACTCGAGACTCATTTTATGTGTGAATTATGTGTCAGCTAAACAGTTCCAGGAATCCCAAGTAATTTAGGAGCCGTTGAGGGTGTGACCAGTGAGATCTTGTGCAACTGTGTATAAGCCAGTCATGCAAGCTGTCATCCGAATACTCCTCATCCGTGCCTAAGCCAGTCAATAGGAAGGATGTAGAAGCACCAGATGTCAAGGAGTCCCGACTTTTCCAGAATGCCAGCGTTGTGCGTTTTCTCTGTTTCATAATAACTTAGTTGCTGCTTGAGCACTTCTCCCTCGCCCGCAGCTGGAGCTTGGCCTGGTCACAGGCACCGGAGCCCGGGCTCGGTGTGTGGGCAGACGGCTCCATCTCGCGGTCACATTGCGCTGAGCACCGCTGAAGGATGCAGCGCTGTCACCGAGGGGCCGGAGCCTGAGCACAGCTGGCGAGAGGCATGCCGTGCTGCTTTCTGCGTGACTGACCTGTTCCCTGGCAAAGGCACAGCACCACGTGGAGTAGCCGGGGCAGGTTTGGATGTACTTCATGCTCCGCTTGTCTCGTTTGCGTTTGGCAGGGCTGTGAGGGAGCTGGAGGCCCAGCTGGAATACGAGCGGGTCAGGCGAGAGAAGCTGGAGAGCCAGCTGGATGATTACCGTGCTGAGATAAGCCAGCTGCGAGAGAGCCGGGGGAAAACTCTCACCTCCTCTGCTTCCTCCGCGGTGAGTGCCACACCAGCTCCCCTGGACATGGCACAGAGGCCACTGCCTGTTGCCTGTGCATGTTTGTTTCCTCTAAGATTCCCAGGCTTAGTGCTAGGAAAAGCTAGAGAAAATGTGCTACAGCTTTCAGCTTGTGACACTGAAGTGAGGAGGAGCCTTTGTCTGTCCTTGACAGTGTCTCTGCTGTGAAAGGATATCAGTTTCTTTCTGTACTCTGGCAGAGAAGCACCGGTATTTCATATTAACAAAAGGAGCAGGCCGATTCCTGAGTACTTCCACACTGCATATCCAGGCCGATTCCTGAGTACTTCCACACTGCATATCCAGTGAGTGGCAGTTCTCCTTGGCTGGTACCTGGTGACTGGGACTGGAATGGTGCTTCAGGAGGGGTGTTGTCACCACCTAAAGGGTTATCCAGCCTGCAGGGGTGTAGAGATTGCAACCATGGATCCCCAGAGGGGGACAAATTAAATAACAGGGTCTTGATTCATATCACAGTGGCTGGAGTCAGTCAGGCATACTGAGTGAGAGTCCAAGATCTCACAGAAAGTGCATACAGAGAATTCAGTCTGTTTGGGAAAGGAAACATGTGGCACTGTATGTTCTCAGGTTCTATTTTGAATTAAAAATTAAGCTCTTTTTATGTGATAGAGACATAAGAGGGAAGAGGACACCACCACTGCAAGCAGCCAATAGATGATGTTGTTTCTAATTTTTTACTTTTTACCTGTACAGGCAATAGATGATGCTTCTCTTCTTTCAGACCATTTCTTATTTCCCAGCCTGTTTTCCACCTTTTTAGTCAATTGCCTCTGCAGTCCCTTGTTTTTGTGCTTCTCAGTGGAATCTCAGGCTCTGAATGCTAGGTGCCACAGCTGTACTTCAGAGAGGCCAGCTGCACTTTTCAAGGATGTTTCTGCTTCTCAGCCTTGTGATTCCTAGGCTGGCAAACATTTTCTTTGTCAGTATTTTTCATTAGGCCATTTTTTTTTTGGGTAACTTTCCCCTTCTAACCAAGCTGCCTTTCTGGCTGAGTGACTGCTACAGCCAAGGAACCTTCAAATCTCACACTGCTGTGCTGCCATCCCATGCTCTGGGACTGTGCTCTGCCCTCAGCTTCAGTCTGAACACAGTATTCTGTGCTTACTCCCAGATGTAGATTTTTAAATCCCTTCAGTGGTTGCTGTTTAATGGCTGCAGTATTCTTTGTTTCAGGAAGCTGAGACAATGGCCAAGAGTTGCAAAGACAAAAATAAAATAAAGCAGCAGCCTGCCTGCAGCCCAAGAGGAGGGTTTGTGAGACCACGCTGAGGAACGACCCCCAAAGGAGGGGCAGCAGACTGTGGAGGTATAAAAGCAATATTCCAGATAATGCAGTGTTTGCACAGCCCCGCTCCACAGATGAGTTGTGGGTCTCTGCCTTTCACTGAACTATGTTTTAGTTCTCTAGCTCTCTGGCCTAACAACAGGAAAGTCACGGGCCCTCGTAGTTCTGAGAAAATTATCTCCATCCACTGGTCTATTTTGTACTACCTTAGGATGCACATTACCTCCTAGAATATTCACTGTGGAAGCTGAATAGTGGATGGGAGAATTACTTCTCAGCTGCAGACAGGTGCCAGGGCCCTTGATTTGCATCTTTAGTCATTCCTAAAGAAGGCAGGAAGTGACTCCTTTGTGAGGTGCCAGATGACCTACAGCACTCAGTCTCTTAACTCAGGGCTGAAGGGTTTACTAAGTTATGGGGCTGCTTGTGGTTAGAAATTGCAACCCTGACCTTTCCTCCACACCTAAAAATCAATTTAATGACTACACATATAAAAGTTTTTCTGTCAGCTGTGTGCTATTGTGAAATTATTTTCCCTCTGGAACCCTCATTTTGAGACTTAAAAGATAATTATTTTAGTGCATAAGTCCTGAACTGTCCTCTCCTTAGTACCAAAGAAAACTTAATCTCTGAGAATTTCAAAGGTACTGAAAAATAAAAATCCATCGTTTTGTGTGCACAGTGACGGAGAGGCACATTGACTAACAGCATAAGCCTTGTTGCGAGAGCCCAGTTCAGGGTGTGCGAAATGATGGTGGTGAGAAGCTGCAGCAGATGAGCTATTTCCTGCATCACCATAGGTGCTAAACTTTCTTGTAGAAACTCTCAGATAGCCAGACAGCAAATACAAGAAATTAATTTTATGTTTTTGAATGAAGATGATAAATAATTTAATGCAGCAAATATAAGAACTGGCAGAATACCTGCAAGTTCAACTGTGAACAGAATAAAACAGCAATAAAAAAACCTGCCACTAGTCAGTACAACATAGTCCTTAGCCCATAAAAGGCCTATTCTTACTTCAAAGTTAATCCAGAAAGACTTTTTACAAGTTATTACTTTACTAAAAGAATCAAACCAAGTATATGCATTTGCACTCAACAAGATGGAACTGCTTCAGTTTTGGAAGGCATCCACCTGTGTTGCAACTCTGCAACAAGAATTGTCAAGTCCTTGCAGAAGGCAGTGGGGCCAGGAGGGTCAGTGTGTCCCACAGGATTACAGTCTGGAGGACTGGGGAGGATGATCACCACCACCACCACCCTGGCACCACTGAGATGCTGAGTATTTCCATGTTAGAAGCCAGGTACTATGCCCAGAAAATATGTGCAGGTTTCTTGGAAATACTCTGTGCCACTTGAGGGGGGAAGTTAGGAGCACTTATCTGCCCCAGGGCTGTACACAGTTGCAGAGAGTGGAGGCATTTCCCCTTGTAAAGGCAAAGACAGAGAAGTTCTCCCATTCTTTTCATCTCTGGGCTTACAGAAATTGCAGGAGATACTAAATAAAATAAATCTATGGAGACATTTTAGTTGTGCATGAGATTTTAAATTCATGTAAAAATTTTTTTCTTTTCATGGGGGAAAAAAAAAAAAGAGTTCTTTAGTAAAGGCCTTGAAGAGTGTTTTTACAGATGTAGATAAAAAAAACAAACGGCCAAGCTTCCGTTCATCAAAAAAGTGAGGAACACTTTTTTGATGAATTGAAAATCCAGAACCTGTGTTTAAGATTAATTTACTTGGATCAGATTAGAAAAACTGAAGTCTGGTGTTAGCATCCCCATACTGGGAACTCTAATTTGGGAATTGTATTCCCATTTCAAGGACATATAAGATGTTTTATATTTCCATTTTGAAAAGAGATGAGAGAGAGAATTTTCCAAAAAGAAAACAAATTTAATTCTAAAAAATATCAGGAAACTTTCTGGTATAGCATAAGAAATACTTTGAAATAAATACAGTATTGAATAGGAGGCAATGAAATATTACTATCTGGCTACTTCCCAATTATTTTGATCTTTAGTGTTACATATTCAGAAAACATTTTTATTATACAGAAGAATATCAAAACAAAAAGGTACCAAGGTTATCTACAGCGCCAATGTGATCATCAAAGTGGTGTTGCCTGGGTGGCCTTTTCTGTCTGTATTTAATGCAGTCACTCCATGTAGATCTATTTCCAGAACCTGTAAAATCCCAGTGCTATTGCTAGGCAAGTGAACACTGAAGCTGTTAAAAAAAACCAACAAAGAAAGGAGGTAATTAGCTGAATGCTGTTGCACCACTTTATCCATAGAGGAAGTTAACTGCAAACAGATGGAAGAACAGTAACAACTCTAGAGCAGAACCTCCTAAACCTCACAGATTGCTGCAGGTGCGACAGAACAATTCCAGAATCCAATGGCTGGTCCTAGATGCTGCACCCTGCACAGCAGCACAGCTGCAGCACTGAGATGGGAGGCCCAATGCAGCAGCCTGAGGAGCCACGTTTTCAGGGACACATCCCAACAGCTACACTGGATACCTCAGAGCACCACAGGCTATGGGGGCTTTTACTGCTGTCACCCAGCTACTGGAAACTGCATTACAGGAGAGCTGGCTGCACCAGGGCTCACATTAGACACTGCAGTTTTCCCACAGAATGAAAATGACTATGAATTTGACAAGGAACTGTCAAACACAGCAGCATTCCTGAAGCCTGACAAGTTGTGCTTTGGATTTGTTACGCTGTTTTTTCAGTTAAGTGTTAGAATAAAGCTAATTACATTTCCCTTTGAACTTATTCTCACTTCCAAATATAAGCATTACTCTTTCTATCCAGCTCCTACAAAATAAAAACTTCAGTGGTTATGTATATATTGAGAAGACTAATCTCAAATCAGACTGAAATTTGTTCTCTTTGGCAGAGGAAAGTACAAGTGCTGCCACACTGAAATTGTGTGTCTGTGGAGACTCAGTGGGAGGCAGAACTGGTCACTCTCAGACCAGTCCTGAATGACAGCAAACCTTCAGGGTAATGTAAGTGACCTCAGCAAAACCTCTGCAGCAACTCCATCACATCACTGACTGCTGCAACAAGCAGGGGTACTGTCAAACTGGATAAGGTATTTAGGCTTTTAATTTTTTTTAAACCATGTCCATCTTCATCCTAATCCCAGTTCTGGGCACAGTCCTAGTCCTACTGTAGCATGCTCCCACCTATTCTGTGTTCTCTGTCACATTTCTTCCAGCTGGAGCAGGGAGGAAGATCTCCTCCACCCAATCCCAGTTGTCTGCTGCTACAGCTGACCTCTTTTAACATTTACCCCTGAACAGAATTTTATACACCCACAATCCAGTACCGGTACTCACCTCCTTGCCTGTCACATACCTGCCAAATAACGAATGGTATCAAGTTTATTCGATTCCATGAGTGTTTTTAAGGAAGCTATTTCAGTGTCAATTTTATTACTGATTTCTGAGATAATGCTGTTGGTATTTGCATCCTGAAATATTAAAAGACAGCATGTATTTGACAATGGTCTCTAGCTCCTTCAACTTTCCAAAGCTCAATGAAAATAGCATGCTACTAGAAACAAGAAACAATTTCCAACCTATCACTGCTAAGAGACATTAGAAGACAGAGAACATTGCTTCACACAGTCTGGGAAGATTACTGAAGGGAGAGAGACACAAAACGAGAAAACTCCAATGATCGTAGAATCACAGACTGGCTTGGGTTGGAAGGGACCTTAAAGTCCATCTAGTTCTAGGCCCCCTGCCATTGGCAGGGACACCTTCCACTAGACCAGGTTGCTCACAGCCCCATCCAACCTGGCCTTGAACACTGCCAGGGATGGGGCATCCTCAGCTTCTCTGGGGAACCTGTGCCAGTGTCTCACCACCCTCATGACACAAACTTCCCTGGTGTGCCAGGGCCTCCTGAAGGAGATATTCTACAGCACAGAGAACAGTATTCCTACATTTTTGAGAAACAATGGTTTAAGCATTCACAAGGCATATCCTAAAAAGGGAGGATATGGTCAAGATGGGACATGGTCCGTTTTCAGCCTCTTAGACTTTGATGTCCTCTAGCAGCTTTGAGGACTTCCAGTCCTTGAATGGCTTGGCTGTAGGCACCTGAACCATCCCTGTGGTACAGCTCAACACTGGGAAAAAAGCAGCATGATAGCTCATATCCCACCTGTGCCAGCCTGCGACAAGGTACTTGGGAAGTGAGGGACAAGGCTTGCATGCCTCCCTCTGCTGATTGGAGTTTAGCATGAATCCCACACCTACAACAGCCCAGAGTGATAGAGCCTGGCCTTTTGCTTTACCATATTAGCTTTCACCAAAGTTTGGGGTTTACATAACATGCAATGTGTAACTGTATCTGGCTTTGTTCAATACTTACTTTTTTATGAAACTCTGTAGTTGCTTCCATCAGTTTCCTCTCCTGATCTGTAAACTGTGGATAAAAGATAAATCACAGCTGTAGCAACAGAAACACAACACAAAGCTAATAAGGGCATCTTCACAGACCAACTTACCATATCTGTCACCCTGCTCCTCTCCAGGTTTATGTCTAGCTTGCTGTCAGCTCGGATTTTACCGGTTTCAGTCTTTAAAACAAATTAGGATTATGAAAATAGTTATTTACTCTCCCTAATGGGAGTGTGTAGGTACTTGCTGTTTACTTACCATTAGCTGCTGTTTAACTTGATCTAATTCAATTTTCATTTTCTAAGTGCAGAGGAGAAAAAAAAGATTCTTAAAAATTCAGGAAACTGTTAACCAAATGAATCAGTCATGTAAGTGTCATCACTGCACTCATGCAATTATTCTTCCCCCATTTTTCCTCCCAGTGGGGCAATTTGTTCTTGTTTAAATATCCTAACTAATGTGTTCAAATGTACAGGCATATATAATCTGCTGGGAATTTTGTTCAAAATAAAGGAATTATTTTGTAACAATGATGATCTTGTTATTCTGGGTCTAAAGATAGCAGACAAATACCAAAATGCCATGAAGTAAAAGCAAAACATGTCTCAATCACGAAATAAATTAAATGGTTGCAAAGGAATGGCTGACTCCTCTCCCTGCACTGTATGGTTAATGGCCAGAAACTAGCAGTTACCCTTAAATAAAATTACAGAAGATGAAAAACATGTACACATCTTAGAATTCTTTACAGAAGATCGGAGCAGGTCTTAGCATGTGAAATATATTTTTGTGTGACCTCTGAAGTTGTAACATACTCTTCAATTCTGAGAAAAGTATCCAGAATTACTTTTACATTCGTATTTTGTTCCACAAAAATGTACAACAGGTAAAACGCAACAAATACTGCAATTAAACTGCCTAATGAAAATAAGTATTAGTACCTCATTCTCTGCTCTCAAGTTTGCAAATTCACTTTTCTCCAGGATGACCATATCTTTTCGAATGGAGTCCAAATGTGCCATTATCTGCTGTAAAGTTATTTCCTTTGAAAAATGAAACATGCCATTGATTAAGGTGCACTCTTTCTGGCAAGTAAAGGAAAAATGCTGAGGTCTGAAATGACGAAATTAGCTACTGCAAAGCACAGAAGTGGGGAGTCTCTCTACCAAGAATGTGACAGAAACAGACAATGTCATACCAGCAATTTGTTTGAAGACTCAAGAGGTTTGTGCTTTTTCTGTTGCTTTAATACACCAACTCTGAATTAAAGCCAAAAGGCCAGAGGTATTAGTCCAAGTAGCAATGAAATGAAATAGACCTGAAACAGCAGGTCAGGACCTGAAACAGTCCTGCAGTCTCTTCCACTTTCAATGAACATTCAGTAGCCTCAGAAGCATTAACTGTTGGTCTGAATGCAACTCTTAATAAGCACTTCCATTTCTTGCCTACAAAGTCATCAAAAGCAAGAGACTTAATGATAGGAGTATCATACTGTCAGCTTCAAAGTCTGATGGACTCAGTAAAACACTGCTAAAAAGCACTGAAAAAAGCCTTCCTGGGGTTTGAACTAACAAGTTCAGAATTCAACCACTATGTATAAACACAGGAAAAAAAAAACAAACCAGAAAATAAAGGAAGAAACTCAGTATTTTAAAATGCTGAAAGCAATACTCCTTCACCCAGCATAAAGAAGTTACCCTACTATTTAGCATGGAAAATGACACATTGCTGTGGAATTCTCTGATACACAGTGATGGTTTTGATCATTGCTCCAGAAGGCTGTGCAAGCTCAAATTATGTGCCATTCTTCTTCAATTACGTAATGTAATTAAGCATTCATTGCTATTTTATTTTAACTGCTAAGCCTTCTAACAGATTTTTATCTTACTAGCATTTACTTGTAATATAAGTTGTCTACCTTTTTTCTTTTCCTCTAAATCTCAGAAGAAAACAAGAACTTCTGTCTCTGTGGTTTTTTTTCCCTTCATTAAAATGAAAAACCTTTCTCTTTGGAAATCCTATTATATGCAAAGAAAGTCAGCATCCCAAATAGAATTTGCATGGAATTGTATTAGGCAGAAACACTGGTTTTTATAGTGTAGTCAGTATTGACAAGGAATATTTTAAGATGGTATGAGGCATATTAGCTCCTTAGTGTAAATGCAACTGAAGTTTTCCCAGGAATTGTAAAAACTTCATTGTGTTCAATGAAGTAGTCAGACTTCAGTGGAAGCTGGTCAGGGCCTATAACTATCTGTTAAAATCCCATGTGAAACTTAGGAAAACCTGGCATAGTGAGGTGTTTATAATACTAGAGAGAGCTGCTCACTTGTGTTTTAAAGATACAAACATGAGCCTTTATAGCTACACAGCATAGAGGAGTTTTTACCTGCTGGGCCTGTGTAACCATGTCCTTATAGACGGTGTCTAAGCTGACATTGGACAGGCTTATCAACGCCGACACGATGGTCTGTGCTTGCTCCTTCCCAAAGCCTGGGGGACAATTGAAGGATGACAAGTTAAGGTGATATTAAAAATCTGGATGAGGAGCAAGAGATGTATAATAACCTGGGATGCTCAAGTGCCACACCTAACCACAGTGGCACATGGGAATTCACACAATGACTGGAAACTGACAGCCAGGAGCCAGTCACTGTGACTAGCCAGTCACTAGAAAAAACACAGACTTAATACTGCAAAAATCTGAAGCACAGTACCTTTTAATATACTGAAAGCCTATACATGCAGCTGAAAGACCAAATTTCTTCATACAAGATCCAGCCATTCATGCATTATAAAAATAATTTAGCAAAACTTTACTTCATAATGAACTTCAACAAATTCTTTTAAAACCAAACTTACCTTGAGCTACAAAGCATGCATTCTATAGAATAATAACAAGTAATTCTGTAGATATTGAAACTGTCTTGCACAAATAGGAACATATGCAAAACTGATTTTTAAACTGCTGCATCCATTGCCTGCAGAATGAACTCAAACTCGGATTTTTATTTTCTGATGATAAAAAGTACACTTTGTCCATAGCTTGGTGTGATTTTGAAGTGTTAAAGATTATGCGTGGTGAATAATGGGGAAAAAAAACTGTTCTCATTTTAGCCATATTTGGTCAAGTGCTGAGAGCTTTTGCCTTAGAGATTTATTTCCAGCAATCTGACTAATAGTTGTGTTTCAACTACCCCATTTTATGAAGTGGGCTAAATTAACATTGAAAAATGGTTTCAAGGCACATTATTTAGAGAACTATGCTACTGCTCCCTTCTAGACTACTGGTACTGTCCAGGTGCACCACTGGTTTACATGTCTAAAAAAGTCACACGTGCTTTATGACAGCTTCCTTCCACTACAAGGTGTGATAGTATTGCTTCAGTTTCTCTGAATTTTCAGGGTTACTTAAGCTCTTGCCAATTCCTTATTTTGCTCTTCCTCCACAGCAAGAAGCAACTGTGTTTTGTGAAAATTTAGAAAATGTGGGAAAATTTATATAAGCAAGAGACTGGAGCCTGAAAACTGCCTAAAGCTTGGGAAAAACTGAAATGGCTCTCTCACTTTCTTGCTTTAGCCTATAAAGACCTGTCACTGTGGTACTGAAGTATTTGTAGAAGTTATGGAACAAATTAAACTGAGTAACAACTGGCACCAGACAGACTTCACCCCACAAGTTCTAAAGGAACTTGAAGAAGAAATAGCTGAATCAGTCTCTGGGACAAGTAACATTTCACAGCCTACCATGGTTACCCATGGACTGGAAAATAATGCCAGGTTTTAAACACAGTTCTAGAGAGATGTAGGGAAGTACAGGCTGTCCAGTCTGACAGATATGAAAAAAATAAACATTGTTAGCAGACTATTTTAAGTCTTTCAACTACCAACATATATTATTATTATTAGACCCAAATAGTGGAAACAATCCTAACCTCTGTACAAAGTTCCTATTGTCCCTTGGGATTTTAAAAGATAGTTGCTAGTCTGATGAAGACATCAGCTCAATGCTTAGTAGGGATCAATAAAGCAAACCAAACCCTTTGGAATTACTACGAAAAGGAACAGAGAACACAACAGACACAACATTACTTTACTATTCAAATGCATAGGACATTCAGTTGTCAAGTAATGCGAACACTGTTCCCTGGAAATGTGAAATCGAATGGAATGTGACAGAAGCAGAAAATATTAAGAGAAGGGCATCATGAATAATCAAAAATATGGAAAATTTACTGCTTCAGGAAAAATGCAACAAGCTGGGATTCTTCTGTTTGGAAAACAATGACGGGGCAATATGACAGAAGTTTGCATAATCATGAGTGACATGAGCGATTAAATGTTCACTCCTTCCCACAAAAGAGCTGAGTGGGCATAAAATTCACCTCACAGATGCCAGATTCTGCATAAACAAAAGATGTGGATGTCTGAAGTTCCATGAGAAAGGATGTTTTGGATAGTAATCAGTTTATAGTGGCTCAGGGATGCAATAAACTTGTGAAAAGATTTCCACAGAAGGTTACTAAAACTCACACCTGATTTAAAATACCTCCAGGGTTACAGAAACTGGAAACTTGGAAAGTACAAGGGGATGTGTGACATACATCTGCCCTGTCATAACACTCCTCTGCAGGCTCTGACTCTCAGCTGCTGCAGGGGACAGAACCCAGGGCTGGATGGACCCTTCACCTGATTTCAGCCAGTTTCACTCACAACAAAAGTGGAGGCATTAAGAATGTATCACAGCACCATGCTGCTGAAAGTATTTCTAATTAGGAAAAAAACTCTTCTGTTACTATTAGCAGGCTAGTAGAAGGAATTTCTTTAAGAGCTTCATTTTTGCTATAAAAGTCTTAAATTGTTGCTGTTACTTTACATTTGCTACCTGTGTTATGTTCCTCAGCTGGAAGACACTACATAAACCTGCCTGCAGCTACCAGTGAGGTAAATCTAATGTAGTAGTTATTTGTATGGCATAGCATCAGATGCCTCTCCTTCACCAGCCTCAAGAGGCTGCCAAAACATTTTATACCACCAGGTACTGGTACTCTGGGGAAACTGAGAGTGCTCAAAGTTACACTACTTAATATTAAAAGTTTTCCTTTGAATTATTTATCTGATATCACTTACCATGGGCTTCCAGATCCTGCACTAAAGCATGGGTATCAAAAGTCACCTTCCTCTGATCCAGGGGAGTGATATCAACCCTTCTGACATCATATGACTTCCTAAGGAACGTGGCAGCAAAACCTGGAAGTAATGAACCATGCCTTAATCTTAACTTGATTGGCTTATTATGCAATACACTAGTTTTAATTTCTTTCATCACAGAAAAGCTGCATGGATGTTGCAACAAAAAGCTGGGTTACAGCACACACCAGAAACCATCAATCCCTTTTCCACAGGAAATTTACAGCAACTAGGACTCACAGATCTATCTTAAGTACATTCATGTAACTGTGCAACAGACCAGCATCCTGATACAACAACACAAATTAACTCCCACAGCCAATTGTCTTATAATATATAGGAAACATCACTTAAATAATTTTCTTACTTGTAAAATACTGAACGACTTCATGCAATTAAGCATTCATTGCGATTTTGTTTAAACTGCTGAGCCTTAATTCCAGCAGCTTTTTATTTTGTCACAGAATGGTTTGGACTGGAAGAGACCTTAAAGATCAGCTAGTTCCAACCCCCCTGCCATGGGCAGGGACACCTTCCACTAGACCAGGTTGCTCAGAGCCCCATCCAACCTGGCCTGGAACACTTCCAGGAATGGGGCAGCCATAGCTTCTCTGGGCAACCTGTGCCAGTGCCTCACCACCCTCACAGTAGAGAATTTGTTCCTTATATTTAATCCAAACCTCTCACTTTCAGTGGCTTGTGTGAACATAAAGCTACAACATTTTTTTTTGAAATAGATGCAAGTGTAATTTTCATGATGAATTAATTTATTACTTCACCAGGAAAGTAACTGGGCAGTAAAGGGATACAATGTTTGCATCTAATACCTCAGAGATTAGGTATACCTAATCTCTAAATAGGTATTAGTTAAAGATCCACTCTATTTAAGACATGCCTTCCCACAAGCAGGTTTCACTGCTTCTCCTACTTTTATTTCAAGCATATGTTTCCCTTCACCTTATGTTTGTGTGGCTTTCCATATTACAAATTCTGTTCTGATTCTTTGTTATCTAAGCAGCGCTGTTACTTCTTAATCCATGCTTATTCAAAACTTTATGCATTGCTGGTTCTCTGCCTTAAGCAAATTGTTCTGTCTTATCCAGACCTTTACTCAAAAGCTTTGTATCATTTAAACAACAGGGAATTCATATTGTGCCACTCCTAGATAAATCAAGTTATGTGCTACAAGTACTATAAAGATCTTGCTATAACTAAACCAGCCACAGCACCCAAATTAATGGCTGTATTAGAGTTAAAATGCATCGAATACTACTACTACACAAATAATGAAAACCAACTCAAAACATCGTTTTCATGAAGCTGTACCAGCTTTTAAACGCACTACTCTTGTCTTCTAAACGCATTGGTGGATTTTTTCCTTGGTTTGAACAGCTACATTGCAGAGACACTGTCTCAGGAAAGAGGATATTACAGTTCTGGTTGCCTCGCCACGCTGCTCGTCTCCCCGCTTCACTCCTGCAGTCTCGACTGGATGCCCCTCTCCCAGCCCGCGGCTAAGAAAATCACTCCACAAAACCCTACCTGAGACACCTTTCGGTGACGCCCTTCTGCAGCCCCTGGGTAATTCCCACCGCTCCCCCAGTCCCGAACACCCCTTGACAGCCCCATACGCCGCTCACCCGGCTGCTCCCGCCCGTGTAACTCACCCCTTGTTACAGCCCCGCGGGAAGGCGCTCAGCGCTCCCTCACACGGCGCCTCAGGGCCGGCCCCCGCGGCCGATCCCACACACCGAGTCCGGCCAGCGCCCTGTGCAGCCCCAGCGCCGTTCACAGACCCGGCCCGGGGTCACCCGACCCCGGCAGCCGCCCACCCCGAGGGGCCGCCTGCCCGCCCGCGCGCGGGGGCTGCCAGCGGGCCGGGGGACCGAGCACGGCGCTGCGGCGCCTCTCACCTCTGCGAGGAGCCGGGGGCAGCCGGGCCGGGACCGGGAGCAGGAGCGGGCCGGCCAAAGCGCGGACGGCTGCGCTGCTCCCGACGCCCCTCATGGCGCCCCAGCCCACCACTTCCGCCCGCTCACTGCCGCTTCCGGTCCGTCCCGCGGGGCATGCTGGGTACTGTAGTCCGCGGTCGCCTGGCAGGGCCCGGGCGGAGACGGCGGCGCAGCGTCCCCGTGTGGACGGGAGGAGCCCAGCGCTCCGGCCGCCATGTCCGCCCTCAGCCCCCGCCGCCCCGCCGGAGCTGCTCCGCTCTGTGATGCGCAGGGAAAGGACCTTAAAGATCAGCTAGTTGCAAACCCCTGACATGGGCAGGGATACCTTCCACTAGACCAGGTTGCTCAGAGCCCCATCCAACCTGGCCTGGAACACTTCCAGGGATGGGGTATCCACAGCTTCTCTGGGCGACCTGTGCTAGTGCCTCACCACCAGTAAAGAATTTCTTCCTTATGTCTAATCCAAACCTCTCACTTTCAGTGGCTTGTGTGAACATAAAGCTGCAATTTTTTTTTTTTTTTTTAGAAATAGATGCAAGTGTAATTTTCATGATGATTTAATTTATTACTTCACCAGGAAAGTAACTGGGCAGTAAAGGGATATGATATTTGCATCTAATACCTCTGAAATCAGGTATACCTTCTCTGGGCAACCTGTGCCAATGTCTCGCCCCCCTCACGGTAAAGAATTTCTTTCTAATAGCTAATCTAAACATGTCCTCTTTCAGTTTAAAACCATTGTCCCATGTCCTGTCACTACTAGCTCGTTTAAAAAGTCTCTCTCTTTCATAAGCCCCCCAAGGTGCTGGAAGGCCGCAGTGGGGTTTCCCTTGAAGCCTCCTCCAGCCTGAACGCGCCCAGCTCTCTCAGCCTGTCTTTGTAGGAGAGGTGCTGCAGCCCTTTGATCGTCTTTGTGGCCTCCCCTGGACTTGCTCCAACAGGTCCACATCCTTCTTGTGTTGAGGTCCCCAGAGCTGGACACAGCGCTCCAGGTGGGAGTCTCACAGGGGCAGAATCCCCTCCCTCGCCCTGCTGCCCACACTGCCTTTGCTGTAGCTCAGGACACAGCTGGGTCTCTGCGCTATGAGCACACGTTGCCAGGTTGTGTTCAGCTTTTCCTACATGACAGCTCCCAAGTCCTTCTCCTCAGAGCTGCTCTCAGTAAGTTCCTCTCCCAGTCTGTGCTCATATATGGGATTGCCCCCACCAGATGCAGCCCTTTGCACTTGCTGAACTTCATGAGGTTCTCATGGGCCCACGAGTCAACAATTCCTGTGTTACCGAGATACAGACATTAGAAACAAACCCCAACAACAGCAACAAAGAGCTGACACTACGGGAGAAGAGCCGCAGATCCGCGCCCTCTCTGCAGGGATGTTTTTGTCCAACGCTTACGGTGTCGCACGCAGGCTCAGGATGGCAAATGCTCCTTGAGCAGCACACAGCCTTTTCCATCCACAAAAGCTTCCCTGGCGGGGCAGAGAGGCTGCGTGCCCCAGGGTGCTGATTTTCTACTTCAGACAAACAGCGAGATGGCAAACTGGGTGTTTGGAAGCTGTGATTTCCGTCAGCCCGAACCAGCAGCTGAACTCGATACATTTCAGCAATACAGAGAGCTGCTCTGGGGATCAGGACTGCTCTCCCAGTTTGCCATAGGAGGGCAGCAGCCTACAGCCGGATGAGCTGGCGACGGGACTGTGTGTTCTGATCATCTCACACTTCTGCTCTGTTGTATTCTCATTTGTACACATTCAGTGGAGAACAGCTATCCCTGTGCCCTCAGCTGGCTATTTCACAGCTTTTGCACGCACACAAGTCACACATCTCTATTCTGGGTGAGGGTCTGCAGCAGGGTTTACTTCATGCTGCCATACTCTGCAAGGATGCTGTAGGGTAGAAGGCTCTCCTCTGAAACAGATGAAAATAGGGAAGGCAAGGGGATGTGGACCCCCAAGAGAAAAGTGTTGAAGTCAACGAGATGGCTGGAAAGAGGGAAAATAACAAGACACATTCTCTGCCTGGTGTTGGGACCATCCATCTATCATCCCTGCCCCAGCATCCACCAGTGCACCCTCCTCCCAGCTCTTTTCTTCTTCACCTGATGGGGTAAGAGGGGAGTATTGCTGGGAGGAAGAACTGGCTCTGATCCCTCTTTTACCACACTGGTGGTAAAAGCCACCAACAAAGCCAAAGTGCAAGATACAGCTTGGGAGGCAAAGGTCAGCGAGGTCCAACAGCCTGGAGTGGGACAGAAGATAACTTGTGTCTAGAAGATAGTTGCTATTAATCATAGTTTTGTCCTCTAAGTGTTTCAGCACTGGTTGGGATTGTATATATTTAGGAACACGAGACCTCCACAGGGTCTCTTTTACCATCGCTACTCCGGTCAATGTGTTGTGCTCTGACTCTTCTGTGTTACAAAGCTGGGCTGTGGCACTGCTGGCTACTCAGTGGGCTCTTGTACTTCAGCATCATACTAGCAAACATCTCTCAGGATTTCGCTCTCGTTTGCCAAAGGTACCTTGCAGCAGGAGGTTGTTACCCAGCAGCTCTCCAGAGTTGCTTAAGCTCTTTATGGGAAACACAGAGAAAAGGGCTGGTGCATTCTACACAGTTTTGAACTGACTGGAGCTTAGGAGCTTAACTGTGCTTCACAATCATGTGGAGACAAAGAGTGGGGAGCAGGCGAATAATTCCAGTGTAGATCAACAAAAACAGTACAATAGATTCTGTATTCGTCATACAAAAGAATTCACTGAGCCATGTATTCTGGAAAGCTTTCTTCCTCCTGAGGTACCTATCACAGTTTGCTTTCCAGCTAGATAAGCACATTTGCAGCAAATTAGATTACCTTCCAATGCAGGGTGGAGCACAGGAGCCTGGGGTAGGATAGGTCAGTGCTCTGCATGATTAATTTACTTACATCAGGCTCAGATAAATCTTACCAAATTAAATTTAGATGGAGTATGGGCTGTGGACAGACAGACTTTGAAGGCATAGTTGGCATGATGTTGATTTTCATCCTTGTCGGTGTCTTGAATAACACTGAGACCCCAGTGGGAAGGAATAATAGGAGAGTGATCACAGATGAATTTGATTAAGTCTTGTCTAAGTCAGTGAGGTGGCTGCAGTAGATGGAACCATGCTGACTTGTATCATCAGAAGCTACTGCTTGTTCTTTGTAATCTTGTAGTACTGAGAAGCCCAAACCCTGCGTCAGCGTCTCACCGATGTGAAATCTCGGTATGTAGATTCTGCATGCAAACAAAGGCAGTACAATTCTAGTGTGGAAAATAGTTATGGAAAAGAGACTTTGGTGCTTGTTGCGTGATGCTCCTCTTGTCAGTCAAGGTCACTCCAGAAATCCAGATAGATTCTGCTCCCTTGTAATCTGATGATGTTAGGGTATGCTGTGCAGCAGTGTCCAACAAAGCCTTCTACTTCTGTGGATCACATACCAGGCCATCAAATCAGCCTTGGATAGGTGCTTTGTAGCAGTCGTCTTCCTTGTAGCCCACATATGTGGGTTTCTAGATTTGAGGTGGGCACATTGTTCCACTTCTTAATCCTCCTGATTGTGCACAGGAAGAACCATAGGCTGGCATGGCATGCCCTGGATCCCCCTTTCCCTGTAGCAGGACAGAGACGACTCTGTGGGGCATCTCTGGCAGCCGAGATGTAGACCTTTGGTCAGGGGAAGGAGGGGAAGTTCTCTTTGAACCCCGGGAGCCATTTGAACAGCCACTCCACAGTTAGGGGTTCAGGGAGTCATTGGAACAGTCATTCCAGTTAGTGGTTCAGGTTCTATCCGGTGCATCAGCCCCACGATGTTGGCATACAATACTGGTGAGTTACATACACCTTCTGATCATGGACTGGGCGCAGTCCCACCGCCTCTACTTCCCTCAGCGTTGGATGCCTTTTGCAGTGCTGGTTCACTTGCCCAGGCATCGTACCAAGTCATCCTTGAAGGGGTAACTGGCTTTCATTGTCACCAGGAACCGTGTCCAAAGGCTTCCCTTTGTCAGTCCTGGTGTCTCTACTTAGGCATCCCAGCTACCTGGCTTGCTGGCTAACTCCTGACAGCAGACCCTAGTATCCTGACATTGGAGCAACCAGGCAGCAGTCCGCTCACCTGGCTTGTGGCTGTAATTTTTCCACAGATCTTGCAGCTCCTTTAAAACTTGGGGTTTATGGCCTGAGCTATTACCTCCTCCTGAGTGACTTTGTCACTCCCTCATCCTGCCTCCTCTGATGGTGCTGGGCTGAGGCTCAGTAGGCACAGACCAAGCCCAAAAACATTGCCAGAACTCGTTGAGTCTCATTGAGTTAGGCAAGGCACCTCCCTTCAAGTGGCGTGCCAGTTCAACAGGTTTATTTGCCTGTTCAAGTGTGAAATCTTAGGCTATCGAAGGTGATAACTGCTCTAGGCACCTTCCCAAATTCTCCCACAAACCCTGCCAGCGTCGCCTGGCCACTTTGGTGCACATTTCTTTGTCACCTCACAGACAAGTTTACTCTTGCGCCAGGACCAAGCCAGGTTCCACACAGCAATCCAGTGATGCTAGAGAACATGACCAAACAGCATGCATGATGACGTACAGGGAACTTGGGAGCCCATGTGGAAGAACTGGACACATCCATCCCAGAGGAGCACAGGGAGGTGTAATCCCTAATGCTTCCCACAAGGGAGCTCACACAGAACAAGAAGAGCATCAATGCTAGGGCTGTACACCAGCCCTGGCACATGGCCATTGCCTTTATCAAAAGGTGTCCAGGCACAGTGACGTAAAGCAGTAAGCACCATAGCAAACAGCAGAAGCAGCCTCGGACTGTAATATACAGTAAAGAACACAAGCTGCATGACCAGCACAGGACCTGCCAGTTACCAATTCTGACTGCTGATAGAATGCTCAAATCGAACTCGTTATCTCGGGCCCCATGCTGCGCTTGGAACAGACTGTTGTGGGTTGACCCTGGCTAACAGACACCTACGCAGTTGCTTGCTCACTCCCCTCCCTCGTAAGATGGGGAGAAAACAGAAAGAAGGTGAGGAGGTCTGTGGTTTGAGCTAGTGATAGTTTAATGGGGAGAGCAAAAGCTGCATGCATAGGCAAAGCAGGGAAAAAGAAAGGAATTTATTACTACTTCCCACTGGCGGGCAAATGTTTTGCTACTTCTTGGCAAGAAGGACCTCAACTTTAGTTGAGAAGACAAGTGCCATAACCACAAACATCGCATCACAGAATCACAGAACCACAGACTGGCTTGGCTTGGGAGGGACCTTAAAGACCATTTCGTTCCAACCCCCTGCAATGGGCAGGGACACCTTCCCCTAGAGCAAGTTGCTGAGAGCCCCATCCAGCCTGGTCTTGAACATTTCTAGGGATGAGACAACCTGTTCCAGTGCCTTACCACCCTCACAGTGAAGAATTTCTTCTTAACATGGCCCATTCTTCCTCCTTCCTCTGAGCTTTTACTGCTGAGCATGATATCACATGGTATGGAATATCCCTGTTGTCAGCTAGAATCAACTGTCCTGGCTGGGGCCCCTTTCAACCCTTTGCCAACCCCCAGCCAACTTGCTGGATGAGGTGGGCAGAGGAGAAAAGAGAGAAAACCACAGATACTATGTAAGCTCTGTGCAGCAATAGCCAAAATGTTGTGTTAGCAACACCATTTCAGCCACAGCTTCAAAGCATAGCTCCACACAGGCTGTTAGGAGAAAAGGTAACTCCATCCCATCCAGGCCCAGTACGCTTGTCTAGCAAAGATCCTGAAGGACACAGATGTACTGGAGAAGCTGGCAGAACTTCATAAACAAGTTCATAAAAGTCACTGTGATCTTATTTACAAGTTATTGTGGAAATGGCTGACAGCTCCCAGGGAGACAGTTTTTCATGTCTACTGAAGTTGCGCAGAAATTCTGATGGAGTCCAGAATACTTTGCCTTAGATTACACAGTGGGGTTTTAGTGTTTTGAGACCACACAGACACTGATGCATTGCCACGTAGGCATGAACAGCACCCGCTCAACCCCAGTGGTGTGTATCATGGGAACAGCTTGTAGACCATTGTTTTCACAAATCTTCTTGCTTGAATAGGTTATACAAGAACTAAGGGCTTTTTGCAAAGCGGTCAAGTGTTTATGAACCAGGAAACAGAGCAAATATATTTCTTTTAAAGTTAATGTAAATCCAGCTGGGATCTTAAAATATTTAACAGATGAGCTTCAGAAAGGTACACTTCTTGCTTCAAGACAAGTGGAGACATGGCAACATCTCCACTTAGAACTCCCTCACACGCAGAGGGTACAGTCATCCTGGCTTGGCAAGGTTTTGTCAAGGGAGACATGTCACTGTAGCAGCTGCTCATTTCTAGATGCTCATTTCATCCATCTGCCCTGCAACCCATTGTGCTGTTAACTACGTTTGCCTGTAAGGACATTTGTCTTCTCAGCAATTCTGTAATGGTTAGACACGCCACAGCCAACTGCTAAATGCCACAGACCATCAGAAATGACTGCAGAGAGTCATATGGGCGGTTGCATAATGGAGTTAGATGAGGTCACTTTTCTCCCCTGTTCCAGGTACTGCAGTTTACACTGAGGAGATGTAATCTCACACAAAACTTAATTAAACAGGAAGTGTCTAAACTGCCAGAGTTAGAGAGCCCACACCTGACCTCCAGTCCCCAGGAGCCACTCTTGCTCAGTAGATAGCTGAATGATGGTGTTTCTGAGTTTATGATACAAACACGCGTTTAGGTAAATTCGGTTCCCGTTAGCATGGCTATAAATTAGGAGTGGGTTTACTGCAAAACTATCAGACTCATTTGGCAGCAACCTCCAAAGTGCTTTATGCTAGTTGAAATTCAGTTGAAATAAATCTCTGCTGATGTCATTCAAGTTTTGATTGTTTTCCCCAACAAGAAACTTGTCCCCTCTGTTGGTACCATGCATGAATAAAAGTTCTTTTGTTCCTGGCCACAAGCTCACAAACCAGGTGAACAAAGGCTTTCTGTGTTGGTGACCTCCAGCTTGGTTTGCTACAGGGATTGTAAATGGGGATGAATAAACAAATGCTACAGATTCGGGTTTTATTCTGTTAAAGAAGCAGAAGTTCCTCACTCCAATGTTATGCTGATTCCTCAGCAATCAATCCAATTTAAGGCTATAATGCTCCTTTTCAATAGTTTTACTATTGAATAGTTACTGACTTTAGGTAACAGATAGGCAGGATATAGAATTAATTTCTCTGACGAGGTTGTTATGCTATTTCTCACACGAAGGGCAGTAGGTTTGTCCCAAAAAAGGATAAAATTTATAGAAGCAAGTTGTAAGTCTTTTTAGTAACCAGTTTTTGGCTATTTCAGCTTCCCTGTCCAGGCCAAATGGAAGTTTGGGTATTAGAAATTCAAATGTACAGTCATCTGCCCTTTCCGGTTTGCAATCTCAACTCCTTCTAAAATGAAAAAAAATCCCAGGTTTTGGAGTTGTGGAAGAGCTTGAAGCTATGAAGCACCTTGTAACTGCTGTCTCAATTTACAGGATACATGAAGAAGTTATTCTGAGAGAGGTACACAACAAATTCCTATCAACACCACCTGTGTATGGCCAAGGGCACAAGGAACACATCCAACCATGAAGAAACAGCCTCTCAGCCACCAGTTCAAGGTCAGAGCTGCATCAGAGTTTCAGACTCCCTTAAGATACCTCTTTTCCCTTTCTCAGAAATGAAATGATTCTCTGTATCTACAGGTAATATCCAAAACTGAACTCTCTCTTACCCCAATAGACAATTCTAATTAAGACTTACGTAAGATGTTCAAGGTGTTCATCACTGGAAATAATGGAGTTGAGGCTGGATGGGGCTTTGAGTGACCTGGTCTAATGAAAGGTGTCCCTGCCCATGGCAGGGGAGTTGGATTAGGTGATCTTTAAAGGTCTCTTTCCACTGAAACCATTTTGTGATTTAATGATAAACCTCCCAGGTTTGATGTGGCAGGAGAATTACTTCTGAATACATGTTTGGTAGATCATCACTTCTAGTCCACAAGAGGGAATCTGATGCTCAATATCAAAAGTGAAAAAGATCGTATAAGGTGATGCTAAGAGAAAACTGATTTGAGGCAGGCTTGAGGTGGAGTTCAGACTCCTTTGCATAAAATCAGAACTTTGGTCATGGCTCTATAAAATAGATGAGGTCTTTTGTCAGGAGTAGAATGGAAACGCTGCCTGCTTGTATCATTCACAGAGAGAACAACTGAGGAAACAAGGGCACGACACTGCTCAGAGGTCTGTAGTTGCTCTGTGGCAAAGACAAGAGTACACAGAGGCGTTCTGGGTCCTGTGCCAGAGTCTAGTTGCTTCATGGTATAATATCTTTTTCCTTACTACAGTTTAATCATTTGAGCTGAAGTATTCCAAGTTGGAAAATCTGTTCATGGCTGAATTTGAAAACTTAGGGCCGAATAGTTCATATCTTTTTGAGCAGGTAGCTCTGGTACTCCCACATCTTGAAACAACATAGGAATTTTGGCAGGGCATTTACTTGGGCCAAGCCCTTTGCTTTCTCCTTTATCTCTACATTTTATAATGAGGAATTTAGAAGAATCTACAAGTTCATTACAATTCTGTAAGTGGAGGGGTTAACCCACGCTTCTGTGAACCACGGAGATGCAGACTTAAGCACTGAATGATCACAGGTCTTTAGGAAAATACCATGTGATCTTGTTGTTTGGAGCTGACTCATAACACATGCACAGCATGAGCAGGGTAACCTTAAATCTGGCATTATGGTACTTGCACATACTTGGATTTGCAGGTTTAATAGCCTATGTGTAATATATATTTATCTGCATTTGTGTCTATATACACAATATATGTGTTTAAGCTTTGCTATGGAAAAGCAGCCAACCTCTGTTTCAGTAGCAACTGGGAATTACACAGAACAAAATAAATAAAATATATTTATTTTATTATAAATATAAATAAAATAATATAAATAAATAATAGAAATAAAGCTGCCAAAAGGATTGTTTTGATCTGGGATATTATTTCTGTTCTGATTTCTCTTCTCTTTTCCTCCTTTGCCTTAATCAAAACTATTAACCCAAGATCATACCTCAGAGCTAAAGCAAGCCCATGGGGAATTTCTGAAATGTTCAAAAGAAGTGCAAAGAAGCAATTTTGCTTTATTTTGCTATGATTGTAGATGTTCTGTGCCAGGTCTGGTCCCTCCCGTAGGCTCAGAAAAATTATTTAAACAATCCTAATTGATGAATACCAATTAACAGGCATAGGTAAACTAGCATTAGTGTGCCAACCTCTCCATGCATGAGATGAATCACCCCCTGGAACAGACCCAACCTAGAAATTGTGCTGCTCTGAGAGTTGTAATAAAATTATTTGAGTTTCCACATTCTAAAGTAACTCTTCGTCTCAGTGCTGATATGTGGACATGGCTAGCAGCAGCAATCCTGGTTGTAATAGGATTAAATTAAGGAGTAATAGGATTAAGTTAAGAAATGGAAAATGAAGCTTCCATAATAAATTTCCTGATGATGAGACTCAACCTGACAAGTAAAGCTTATCACCTGACACTGAATCACTTAGGAAATATACCGTATAGAAATTTGATAAGAGAAGGGATTAAATCTAATGCCTTTTCTCCATCTCAGAGTTTTAATGATTTCTATCTTCTTTGCAGGCTCATGTAATTTAGCATGAAAAAACAATTAAAAAGAACAAAAACTTTTGCAAGTTTACTTTTATAAATCATCCCCCTGGAGAAAAGGTGGACCTCTCCTGTTGTTGACTCTGAACAAAATGATCATGAGTTGAAAGAAAGGTTGGAGCAAAGCATAGTCTGAATGTTCATACAATTCACTCACATTTGCAAAGGAAGAGGTCCTAGACTCCTAAATATTTCAGGCTATTCTGTAAAGCTGCTTTCAATTTAGGCAAATCCTTTTTACTTATTTTAAATGCCTTTGGAATAGCTTTAGTTATTTGCGTGTTGCTTCCTTGAAAACCAGAAAAGGATGATGTGTGTGGATGATTCAGCTGAAAAAAAAAGTCTTTTAAAGACTTCAAAACTGGCTGTTCTCCTATTGCTGAGAGATAATGCGTTGTTACTATTTGCATTACAGAAGTTCCTATAGCTGACAAAATACTTACTCAGGAAAAGGTTAATCTGGGTCTAGGATTGTGAGTCCTAAATCAGAATTGTACCCAGCTGGTGGAACATGGGATATTTCCCTCCTGTCTGCCAACTTTATCCATAGAGGAGCTAAAAAGTAGGCTTGCAGACTTCCTTTCGTCCTCAGAAATGCCTGGAGAGCAAGGTAAAATACAGAACACATCCTCACTCACCGTACTGGCTGCTTTGCCTATGGATAAGTCAGTGGCCTGCATCCCATATAAAGCCTGGGGCACTTACAGGCACCTAAATGATGAGGAAGGATGGCCATGGGCCTTCATGCACAGGTAGACCAGGATAAACCTTTTATTTATTTTCAGGATGTGCTCAAAACTGGTACCTGAGAGTAAATTTCATATTGAAGCAGTTTGGATTCGAGAAGAGCATGGGCTAAGGAGATCAGTAAGGCGTAGATAGGATGGTTATGTGGCTTGAACTGAAATCTCTTAAAACCTGCACCAGTATCTTAACCAGGGATCCTATTTCCCTTTTGAATAAGTGGGATTTTATTCACCAGGGCCAAGAATCACTTTATTCAATGGCAAGCGTATGAGTTGAACCTACTACAGTTTTTATTAGCTTAAAGCCATGATTTTTTGTTTCCTTGCAATTGGGTTGGTGATGCAAAGAAGCACAGAGTAAAAACAGCTATAGCTTCCTTCTTCTCTACTTTCTCTCTCTTTTTGTGAGGAAATGAAGGGCCTCTCCTTTTGTAGGCTGAAATTATCATCTACCTTCTTCAGGAAGCCTTTTCGCACTGGGGACACTAGGACAGGCATGTGGACATTGTTTCTAGGAATGCGTTTGTGAGGCTGGACATGATGGCCACTGCCTTGTCCTTGGGCAGATCAGCCACACAGACAGGTCAGTTCTGATTGGGAACAGCAGCAGCATGGAGGCAGCATTGGGAGACAGTGAGCAATTCAAAAGGATTTGATGAACTTCCTGCTGCTGTTGTAGAGTCAAACATTTTTTCATCTGCTCCTGTGTTAGGCATAGATAATAAGTTTGAATAGTAGATGTAACATGGGCAAAACTGGTTACAAATTTCCATTTTCCTGTGAATCTGTCAGAAAAAAGTTCTGAAATATTTCCTAGCCAAGGAGTTCCTGGTACCTTCTGGTCTCTGAGAGCAGTAGAGCAGTACATCAGCAGAGCCCTGTCTGCTTGACAAACAGACCTAATGTTATTTGAATTTATATCAACCAAAGAGCAATTATGAGTGTTCTGGCTTGGCAGATATGAAGCCCAGGTAGGTAACTGGCTTGAATTGGAGAACTGTAAGCGTTGCATCATAAAACAATTTCCTGTCACCGATAGCAACTAAATTTGAACAGCTTCTTTATGCTGCAAGCAAATCCAGGAAGGTAACATGGCAAGGCAGTGGAGCGAGAGAAAAATCAATTTTCATTTAGCTCTGGTGGGAGTTAACTGGAGTGTGAAAATTTGGTGGTCAATTCCTGCTATAGAAGGAAACTGTTCTCGTTGTCCTGAGGGGCAGAAATGTGGAAACAGCTGATTTTTTGTATTCACAGCCTAAGTGAAAAATCACTAAAATTAATTTATTTGGGTTTGATCAAGAGCAAAAAGACAAACAACAACCTAACAGTAAAACCAAACAGCTTTCATATCAATTGGAGAAGTTAAATAAATTTTTTTAACAGTTGAGAAAATACATTTAGGGATGGGCTCAGAAACTTTGTTTCTGTAAAAAAAATTCCAAGTGTTCAATTAAAAAAAAAAAGGTGGAAACAAGATTTGACACTTTTAGTTGCTGAGAGCATCTGAATTCGTAATTTGTGACAAACTGTCTGATCAAAACATTTCATGCGACTCTGCTCAAGAAAGTCTGTAGTGGAGCTACAAGCTGCACAGGGACAGGTTTCTGCATGTCAGAACAGGGACTGCTAAACAATCCTTCTGCCTCACATGACAAAAAAGAAAATGTCCATGAAACTGGAAGCAGGAGTACAAAGGACACAGGCCTATAAAAGATGAATGAGCACTGGCAACGTGGTGCTTTCCTCATGATGTGGGTAGTCATGAAGGGCAAGTCTGTCCCAGGGTTGTCAGGTTTTTCCTGTGTGTTTGAAGTGAGCTGATGTGAATGGAGGGGCTCTCCTGGGTGTGGAGGGCTATGGCTTGTGCTATGCTGCATGTTCAGCATGTGTGGTGCTGCAAGAACCCCTACAATGAGCCAGGTGACTGCAGAGGAGCAGTCTGCCAGCCTGCCGGTTCTCTGCCTGTATGGTTGACAAGGGCTCTTCCTCCCAATGGGCAGAACTTTGTATTTGTCCTTGTTGAATTTCAGGAGGTTCCTGTTGCTGCCTTCCTCCAGCCCATCTAGGTCCCTCAGAACGGCAGTCCTGCTTCGTTTTGATTTTGTCCCCAGTGTGGTGAAAAGAGAAGGCAGATGAAGAAATAGAGATGTTGTTTCTGCTTCTCCCTTTTGTTCCTTGAGCTGCAAAGAGGTTTCTTTTGGGGACAAAATCAAGAAGCATTTACTAGAAAACTGTAATTCAGGTGAAAACTGATCAGTAAGCTCCACTTGAGTAAGCAGGTAAGCAAGAATAAATCTATGGACAGGAAAAAAAGGGTGCAGAATTTAAAAAAGCTTTCACTGAATGTAAACCAAGGTTAGCCTTCTCTTAAAAATACTTAACTTGGGATCCTTTATGAAAAAACATAATCTAAGTGTCATGGACATTTGGACCTAAGCCTGTTTCTTCTGGTCAGAATGAGAGCAAATCTGTGCAGTGCCCAGGAGTGATGAGATCAATGTTCCTGGCACACTTTGATACAGAATTACATTGAGCTGGTCAACCAAAAAAAGGCAGGGAGTTTTGACTTCGAAAGCTGCAAGTCTGGCTAATTTTAGCAGCCTAACACAAGCATGAAATTACTCTTCTGTGAAGATATGCTGGTGCGTACTAATAATCTCATTCTTGGGATGTCTCAACTTGGGCAGTGGCTGCTCAAAACTGGCTATGAAATGGATGGTGTCTAGAACGAATGGAACTCAGTCACACTTGATGAGATAAATTATGGCATAACAGTTTTCAGCTCCTAAAATGGGAAAGACTGGCATTTTGCAGTAGGGAACATGTTGCATCTTTTTTCCAGTGCCATCACTCTGTGACAAATGGGTGCCAACTGGGTAAGAATCAGTAATATCCATTCACAAAGAGTTCCAATTCAGGTGTTACTGCATAAGAGAGGAGAAAGTACCACACTCTTTGAATAGAAGATGAACTTCTTTCCATTGGAACACAGAGTGTTACCAAACAAGAGCTGTTCCCTATTCCCATGAGCTCAGACCTACTTTTATCAAGATAAATAACCAAATGAAAATTCTTAGAATTCCAAAGGGACGGGAAGGCTCAGGTACTTGGAATATTTGGCGGCTTAGAACAGTTAGAATTATTTCTGAACAGACTTGGACATAGTAAACCATACCTTTTAATGTAGAATAATCTCAGAAGACTTGAGCACAGGACCAGTGTGTCTAGCTCTGTGTTGCCAGCATCGGTTACGCATCAGAAAGGACAGCCAGGCTATCCTCACGTCCCAGCACAACAACCTGGCTTCTGCTGCACAGTTGTACTCCCTGCATCCCAGCACTCCCTCCTGCTTTAGCTTTTTTGGAGCTACTGGATGATGTGATTTATAGGCGTTTTCAGCCTTCAGTAAATTAACTGAGGGCTCACCTGGTCCATACTTGTAGGATTACAAAGAAGAAATTTATACTATTTTCATGGTGTGCTCTCAGAATGAAGCTGAAGATTGAGTCCAGAGGCTGCCTCTGCCTCCTTTGAGCCTGTGGAGACAATGTGACAACACACATGTACTTTCTGCTTATGGAATACAGGTGCAGCTTGTGGCCATCAGCACGGCTGGATAATGCAGGGTGAAGCACACCTTAGGCCTACGCACTGATTGCATCAAGGGCTTTCGAGAAGCAGCTTTTTGGATCAGCTGATTTCCTCATTAGCTCACCCAGCAGTTTTCAGCAGGAACAGCTCAGCAACCTCTGTAACCATTGACAGGAATGTTTCTTCCTCCTTGCAGGGAAGAATGTAAGATAATGTGTTATCATTCAATGTAAAAGCTAGATTTTTTTTCCCCTCCACATTAAGAATTGTGACATGATTTAAGTCAGCCTTAGGAATGCTGATTGCATGCAAATAAACAAGAGAAGGATATATTCCGTGCAACCCCCACTTGCAGATGTTGCTAATACAGTTTATGTGGGGAACTTCAATGCAAGAGTAACTATGGTTCATCTACCATCCATAACTTTTAATTGTGGTTGTAACTATTCCCTTGCAAATGTGTATATTGCTCATAAACTGGGAGCATCTATGCTAAAGACCACTAAATTGATGAGTTGATATACACACGCAGGAGGTTCAAATTACAGTTGCTGCGTAATTGAAATACCTATACATATACAGAGCTAGACATAATGGCAGATAGTGCATTTATTTATGAATAACCATTGTATTACTATTCAGCTTATTCCTTGACTCTTGGTAAAGTTTATAGATGTGAAACAAATTTGCTTCACTAGATGGTTGATATTGAATAGTTCAGTTTGAAATTTGGGTAAGGAAGAGGGGGTGGGAAAAAAAAAAGATTAAAAAAAGTCCAGCAACAACAACAATAATCAGAATCATTATGGTTGGAAAAGACCTCTACGATGATCGAGTTCAAACATTAACCCAGCACTTCTGTGTTCACCACTAAACAATGTCCCCAAGTGCCACATCCACATGCCTTTTGAACATTTCCAAGGGTGGTGCCACCACTTTCCCTGAGCAGCCTGTTCCAATGTCTGACCACTCTTTCAATTAAGAAATTTTTCCTAATATCCAATCCAAACCTTCTTCCCTCGTGCAGCTTTTTTTTTATTTTGGAGAGAGCAGCACATCCCTCTAGCCAAGCCTGTGGGGCTGAAGCCTACCCAGGGCATAAGAAAGCTGAAGCGCTTGAAGCAGACATTTTGTGGTCACGCTATACTGACAGAAAGAACCCAGTGTTCCGCCCCTTCCACAGAATCCACTCCCACTGCCTTCTAGTCCTTCTCTAGGCAGCCATGCCCTGCCTGGCCTCTGGCAAGTCCCTCTCCTCCACGCTCCCTCCTCCTTCCCACACCAGTCCGTGAATAGCCCACTTGGCAGGGCTCCAAGCTCATTCTTCAAGGGGCAGGATTTTGAGTTTGTGATCTTCTAAAAAAAAAAAATTAAAGTTCTTATGGTCTCTCTTTCTAAGCTGTTAAGAATAATGTTTCTGTCACTGCAGCATACATTTTCCATATGAGTTTGTAGATTACAGGCAATAGTTACATACTGTATTGTATAGTGTAGTCTGTTCTCTAACTACTGTATTGCAATAGCTATTAGCACACTTACATTCATCCTTTTTTACAATCCATAGCACCAGTCACAAGAGCAAGTCGTTGTAAGATTTACTGTCTGTGAGCACATCTTACTCTAAAATACCCTTGTGGTTTGTTACAGAGACATTTTAAACCATAATGTATTAATGTCTACAGTAATGCTGTTTTAATGCTAATAGCCCTATTATTCAATTAAGAAAAATATATGTTTTCTCATTCTGCCCATAAGGGCAGGTCTTACATTTATTTCTGTTCTGCTGAAGTTTTGTATGTGTGATGTATTCCCCCATAATCAGTAGTGGGAAAAGAACAAGTCTTGTTGTAGAAGAGATAGTGATGATTGTTTTTAGCATAGGTGAAGGGTTAATGAGGGTGTAGGAGGTCTGTGTTCAGGTCAGCCAAAGGGACTCCAAAAACATACCTCACAAGAGAATGGTTTTCACAGCCTAATCAAAGCAAACATTTTGAAATCTCTCACCCAATGCAGTACCACAAGGCTGCTATATAAAACGTAAGTGATACACTGGTAGGTCTCTCTTTCCTCCTGTGTTTTAAGCACTTACTTTGTGAGTAGGCTTTTGGCCTGTTAGGCACTCTGTGAGAGCATGTGCTGATCTGATCAGGCCTCTTAGGGGTCTGTGTGCTCCTTTGCTTAACTTTTGTGTCTGGCTTGAGTAGAAACAGGTGCCAATGTACTGAGAGGGGGGGAATATGCGGAATTCTCTGCAGCTGGGGAACTTCACAATCCAAACAGACCAGGTGAGCTGCATCGCTCCAATACAGCCATAACAAGAGCTGCCCTGTTGGGAATGGTAAGATGATTTTGGGAAAGGCAGCACTAAGGCCGGTTGTAAACTGTTTCACTTTAGCTTTGCACTGGGGATAGTCATCGTGCAATATTGCAATATCACTACAGAAACACTGGTATTTGCATTTATGAAATTCAACTGGAATGTCTCTTCACTTGGAAGACATCTAAATGCCTCTAGTCAATGCTCAGGAACATAACTCTGAAAGGTGAACCAGGGAGCAAGAGCAGGTTTACTATCCAATAGCTGATGGAAAAAGGTATGTCGTGGTCTGCTCTGAACATTTTG
This sequence comes from Eulacestoma nigropectus, assembly GCA_013397775.1. Lineage (NCBI taxonomy): Eukaryota > Metazoa > Chordata > Aves > Passeriformes > Eulacestoma > Eulacestoma nigropectus. The sequence continues at coordinate 4,191,220 of VZTE01005755.1, forward strand.
TGAGTTGTTAAGAGCAATCCTGGGAAGGGAGAACATCCCTACTGTTGCTCTAGATGCCTGTTAAAGACTATTAGTTACACAAAGGGTATTCCTTAGGGTGGCTCTGGTACAGGGAGCTCCCAAATCCAGCTCCTGGGGGTTCCCTGGTAGCACAGCATGCGGTCATAGGATATGAGGGTTATTTTGACACATGCTTGTATGGACTGAAGTCAGTCAGATGTCCAGAATCCCACAGCATTATGGTCTTTAGAGTCACTTATAAATTAAGGGAGTCTGGTATGATGGATGGGAATGGATACTCCAAAACTATTCTTCAAACTAAAATATCATCTCAGTGCTCTGCACAGCCCATAAATCATGACAGCTTTCTCCAGCTATTCATTTCTTGAAGAGGTCCACTAACTTTTTAGCGGAAATGCTGCTAAAGAGATTTTCCACACCAGTGGCCAGACCTTTGCTGGGTACCTTCTAAATCAGACGAATGTGTTGTCTCCTATGTGCTCCCTTTCTAAGACAAAATCCAAAGTGATTTCTCTTCTATGAAATGATCAAGAAACTGCATGAGAACATCACTTTGGACATGGCTAGCTGGCCACAGTCAAAAGCAAGCCCAGACCTGTGCTAACATGTGTAGGTGGTGTCACTGCACTGCCCACAGCCTACGTGGTCTTTCCCTATGCAGAATACCTAAAGATGAGCAGAGTTGTCATGACTCTGGGACCACACCAGAGCCCACACAGCATGAGTAACCCTGCCAGGGTAGCCAGGTTGTCTGCACATCACAGAGGTGCTTACACCACTGTGTGCCTGAGGTGAAAGCTAAAATAACTCCCAGTTTTGGAGTAAGGGCACCTTTTCCATTTTGCAGCATGTGCAATGAAAAAGATCTTGTTGCTCCCATTAAAGGTTTTTGCTGACTCAAGCAGTCCTTTGCACCTACAAAGGTTAAAAGAGTATTACTGGCTGCCAGATCTAATAGCAAGGGCAAAATGAAATGTTTTACAGAATTACAGGATAAATCAGTGCAGATATCTGATTTTCATTGAGAATGAGAGCTATAGGAGTTTAAAACTTCATCTGTGAAAATTCTCTCCTTAAACGTTAGCTGAATGTATTTTTCAGGCATTCACAATGTTTTAACTGAAATGCAAAATCATTATTGGGACAACAGTTTATACAATAATTAAATTTGCTATTATTCATTTTAGTGCAGGTATGGATAGAGAAACCCTAACCCACACCCTTGCTGACTCAACTGATCTGCCTACCTATATTGACATATTTTGAATCAGTAAAGCAGCTCCTGAAGTTTAATTCTGTTAATTTCTGTGGAAAATTCATATGCTATAGGAGAATGCACTGCAGTCTATTTTAGCTTTTGTATCACAAAATTGTTTTTGCTAATGGATGCTTTGCAAGTCAATAAAACCCAACCAACTTGACTTCCCAATCCTCTGCCGAATATGCTGTCAGTTAGGAATAAGACCAAATTGATTTTACTTGCAAATTGGACAGAGTTGATGTGGAGTCATTGATCAAGTACAAAGACTCCAAGACTTGGGCTTTTTTAAGAGAGGAATTATATTTCAAATTTAATAATGCCTTTTAAACATGCAATCATCATTGCGTTGTAAATAAACAAGCGACTATAACTACCTGGGTATTTCTCCCCTGAATTCTTGGTAAATAAAAGAGGGAAGAAGTTACTATAAGAAATGCCCAGCACATATTCTGTGTTACACTCTAGGCAGCATGCAACTCTGCTGCTTATTTTCTGCTTCTTAATTTCTAAAGCATTTTTGCTCAAAAAGGACCATGTGTTTGCTGCAAGCACATTATCTAGAAATCTGGCTTCCAGGTTACTGCTGGGTGCAAGCTTCTGTTTTATTCTGTGAGCTGGTAGCTTAAGAGGCTGAGCTTAGTGAAAAACAACAGCACTTATCTGAACTGTGGACTCCAGGGGACAATTAACATCAAGGCTTTTGTTGCTGGCAGCACAAAAGGAGCTGCTTTAATGAGCTTTAAAGTCACATTAGAATGCCATAAAAATCAGAGTTCTCACAGAGTGTACTTAGCAAGATCTCCTCCCTGGATAGACCCATGGTTAAGAAATTCCAAACTGGCTTTCAGGTAAAAAATATTTTATTGTAAAGTTCCTCTACTAATTAATCCAATTTCCCAACTACTTGTCCCTGGCACTATAATAATGCTGAGCAAGAAGTTAATAGGGAATGATTTATCAGTGGACTTTACTAGTTTTAGGTGCTGGTTGTTAACCATTTTCTCAGAGTTCAGTAAGTGTTTAAAATCCATAGATGAGTAATTCCAGAGTGATATTTGGTCTCTAATTAGTTGTCAAACAGCTCTTTGTGCCTCCTGGATGCAACTGATGGATAAGTTTAAACAGATGTGTGTGGCAAGTGGTTGGCTTATTCTTTCATTGGATACATTTAATAGGATAATTGTGTTCCGGTATAAAAAAACTGCATTTAATTTAAAGGTTATGGCAGAGTCCTCTGATCTTAGTGACAGCGGGAAACATCTGTGTCAGTGGGGATGTGTCATTTGTGATCAAAATTGACTATTGCAATGCTACAGATAAATAGCCCCCTGATTTCACATTTTCTGTTACTTTCTCTTCAGATGAGACTGAGACTTCATGGTTAGGCTTAAAATCAGCTTTTTGTGATGTGCATCTCTAATCTGGTTAAAGGGAAGTGGCCAGTGAAAGACAGAGTCCCCCAGAGAGGGTGTAAGGGCTCTGCTCTTCCTGCCTCTTGCACAGGAGGAAGAAGTGGAAGTTGCTGGCAGTGGGAGCTGCCCTTGCACACACAGCTTGTGGGCACCAAGGTATGTTGGGGAAACTTCAGGAAAAGCTTTATTTTAGGAACTGTACTTTGAGACTCCTGAGCTGCCCTGTGTTACCGCAGTGAGCAGTGTGCGGGTGAGTTGTGTGCTGACAGAAATGCCTCCTGGGAGAATACACAGCTTGTGGCTGCTATTTTTGGAACAGTCAAAAACCATTGAGGAAGAACATCCTCCCAGCTGCTCTCTGAGCTGTTGTTTTGCATCCTTTTGTGCACTGAGAAACCAGCTGAGGGAAGGCTGGCAGACACCTCCAGGGTGGAAGAAATGAACATTTTTGGCTTTTTAAATAATAGAGTAAAAAAGATAAGTTAACATTTCAATTCTTTTTAAGAGGCCAGGACATGCTTCCTATCTAAGTAACTTTGCTGATGCCAGATTGATGATGTTGCATGTGGAGTAGAGGCACTTGTTTTCCCTTGAACTCTTCATAGCCTGCCTGCCTCCATTTCTCCCCATTTCTCTCACACACACTACTTGTCCATACATGGAGCAAATCAGTCAATAATACCTGACTTGTCGGCTTGCCAGTTTATTAAAAATAAGAGTCATCCCAGTGCCAAAGCCCAGGACAACATGCAAACCTCAGATTTTATTCTGGGGGGTCTGGGGTCATGTGTGGTTTACTTGAGCTTCCTGCTGTAGAGCAGACTTAGAATGACAGCACCAGAAACTTGTATCACATAGCACATGAACTGAATCAGTTTTCTCTTGTCCAGGCTCTGTGGTTATCCACGCTTTCAGGTAGGTGCTGGGAGAGCAAAGCAATGGCAAGTGAGAAGGAAGGTCCAAGTGCAAAGATTGGGGCTGCGAAGCCATGCCATGCACCGTGTCTTCTTCCCCAGTTCTCTTGCAGATAACATCATGTAGCTGTCATTTGTCCCGCTCCTAGTTCCCAATAATCATTGTACCAGCCACAGTGTACCTGATGTCATGAATGCTGATAGCAGCCTGTGCTTTAGTGTCCTTCACAGTCTGCTGATTTCAGCATACCCCAGTGAGTGCCAGACCTTGCAGTTCGCCGTGTTGAACCTCATGAGGATCCCATGGGCCCACATCTTGAACTTGTCCAGATCCTTCTGGATGACATCTCATCCCTCAGGCATGTCAGCCTCACCGCTCAGCTTGGTGTTGTCTGCAGACTTGCTAAGGGTGCACTCGATCCCCCTGCCTATGTCAGTGATGAAGACATTGAAGACTGGTCCTAGTACAGACTCATAACTGATGTCCATTGGGACTCTGAGCTGTTGACCATTACCCTCACCCACCAAACAGTCCTCCCATCAAATCCATGTCACTCCAATTTAGAGAGAAAGAATGTTGTCAAAGGTCTTACAGAAGGCTGGAGACACGATATCTGCAGCTCTTCCACTGTTTGTAGATGTAGTCTCTTTGTTAGTCTACATATGCAGACTCATGTCAAATAGGGTTCTCAAGAACCCAGCTCAGTGCTACTGAGTATAGTAGGAATTGTCTATCCATCTGTCATTATCTAAATACCTTAAAAACTCATTAACTAATTGAGTTGCCACTATGTTTGTCAGGGATTAATTCAACTCATTGCCCTGAGGTAAGTTTTCCTCCTGTTGTTTCTGTGGCTGTAAACATTCAGCTCAACATGACATCAGCTCTTGTTCCTCCACAACTGCAGTAAGATTTATGACAGTGTTTCCAGCAGCATGTTTCTTCTTCTGTTAAAAAAGAGACAGAGAAGATGAGCACATCAAAGGCATGCCCTCATCTAGCACAAGGCAACAAACTTTACGTAAAGCAGCACATCATTTTTGTCTTCCATTTGCTGCTGATGTGTTCTTTAATGTGGCAGCAGCTGTGACAGGAGCAGTGAAGGTTCCTGACCCGTAACCTCCAATCAGTGCTGGCAAATGCTGCAGAAATGCTGTGGGATGGTGGACTTGCAGTCTCTTTAGGCAAAACATTATGCTCTGAAAAACCTTACTTACAGGATCTAATTTGGCTGCATAGACGAGGGACTTCCACACAGTTGGCCTACTGCCACATCTCCTTCCTCTTACTTGTGTAAAGGAGCTTCATTTACTTTGACAATGGTATCTGCTTTGCCAACCTATCTCCCTCATGCTTTTCCGTGTGCTGCCCCACAATGGCTTGCTGATGCTCTCCTTCGTCTTACCCCTGCACCAGATAGCTGCAAGTTAATTGACTTCACTCATGGGTCTTTTCAGCTGTCCATGAAATGTAAACCCCCTGTTCCAGATAGAAGATGAGATCACTGCAGATAATCACTGCAGTAGAGAACCATTTTATCCCAAGCTGTGACTGCAGATAAGGAGAAAGTATTTAGATTTGGCATTATGGGAGTCAGAAAATAAGGATGGAGAGAGTTCAGTGCAAACGCAACTCTGTCAGTGGACTAAGTGAAGTCAAAGCTTAACTAAGTGAAGTCAAAGCAAATAATGAGGCAGCCAACCTTATGGCTTGAAGACCATCAAGTCAAGAATATGGCGAATGAGGGGCAGGAAGGAGGCATCTGAAGACGAGAAATAGAGATCAGGGGGTATGTTCAGAGACAGGCTTCACACCTTGCTGAAATGCGATCAGTGTAGTTGCTCAAAGGTGAAGAGTGCTGATCATGATGACTTGGTGGGGTTAACACATGACCATAATTTGTTTCTCCCTATCTTTAAGAAAGCACAGGATCTCTTCAGCACAAAACTGAGGCATTTGTAGGTGTGAGGGAAGAATGCCATCTTTTCAATCAAAACTACTGCTTCCACTAGCTAGGTCTTCTGTCCAGCTCCTGATACGGCTTCATATTCAAGGAATAATTTGAGGTACTCTCCTAATCAACACCCCACACAGGGCCTTGTGTATTGGGAATTGTGGAGTTTCCCATTGACTGCCAGGGATCAAAGGGATCCAAATATATTTATTTAGCACCTTTTTTTACTTCTTTTGCTTTTTAACAATGGTCATTAAACCAAACTCATCAGTTATTTCCGCACACGTGTTGAAAAAAATCCATATTTAAATACTTTGTCATCAAGCAACTTTCAGTTTACTGGTTTGGAAATGATGAAAAAGAGACACATCAATTTTCAGTATTAGGCGTGTTATGACAATTTTTCTTTCTTCCATATTCCCTGTGACAGCTTTTCAGACAAGCATCAATCAATTGATGTTTTCCAACTTCAAAGGCAGTGTTTGGCCTATGACATCACAGACCTGTTCATCAAGCAAGATATCCTCAAGAGACAAGGTAGCATTTAGATGCTGTGACTTCCCTGGTAAATATACTTGTTCAATAAACAATGCAAGTAAATAGCGTCATGCTTGGAGCTTCCTAAAAGCCAAAACTATAAATTACTAGTAACCTTTGTCAAAGCTTAATTTATGCATTCCCATTCATGCAACAGTCATGTCTGACTGGATCTGTTTACAAGTGATCTCAGACTAATTTGTTCTTCAGTTCCACTGATGCATGCAGTAATAACCTCTATTTTTGCTAGTGCGTGTAGAAGGTGAATCAGCTCCATATTATTCTCAATCTTCCCTCCCACCCTTGGGTTAATTATGCCCTAGAGGGAGATGAAAGTAGGGACTGGGACTGAACAGAAGCGTTTTACTCCCAGCTTCAGGTAGGTATATACAGATATATTCCTTGAAATGCAAATTTATACCACTTTTTCCTCACAAAGTGTCTGCACAGAAAAACCCCCCAAAAAAACCAACAAACCGAAAAAACTAAACCAAAAACTTTAGGTGTGGTAAAGAACTAATCTCCCATAACACTCCCATGTTGTATTTTCTGAGGAAAAACAATAGTTAGAATATTTTAGAAAGGAAAAATGATTGGAAGTTCCAGACCTCTGCCAAGAAAAGCAGTTGGAAATCTTGGTCTCTAACTCTACACAACCCCAGGATAAGGGAGATCTATATGAAAGCAAAAGCAAAACACGTAAGAACCTTCCATGTAGGTCACACAGGACTTTTCCTGTGTAACTCTTCCAATCAGCACCATTTAATTCCATTTTAATCTTTTGATTAATAGAATAAGATGCATTCTTTCACCCTAAATTTTGTCCGAGTAAAACATGGGTAGCTGGTTAAGATAAGGGAGCACCATTCCCAGCAAGAGGTGAACATTGTTGTCAAGAGTGGGACTGCTCTGGATGTGTTGAGCTTACCATTCCTTGAGTCTGCTGGATGCTCTTCAACAGCACTGCAAGGGCCAGGCTATAGGTTGTTGGTCCTGTACCAAACCTAGGGTGAATTTTCCCTTGTCCTTTCTCATCTATAGCTCTTAGCTGGAGAGCAGGGAGAAGAGATGAAACTCTGGGATCACTCTGAGCATGCCACACTGTGCCATATATTTGAACAGGGAAAGCCTACAGAAAATTTCTAGGAGTTATAAGATTTTGTCCTCTGCTGGTGATACAATTGCCTTTAACCACCCTCGGTCTAGCTGTGCAAGCCCTTCAGGGAGTGGTAATTTATAACTAACACACTTTAGAAACCCATGAAAAAAGACCTAAAATAGAAATTCCATCTACAATGCCCTTTTTTTAGTGTCAAAATGTTAGAAGGGTTCAATCAGTTCCTTGTTGGAGAGGTGAAATCTCATTTTTCTAGTCCAGTAGAAACACAAGATATTGAACCTTACATTGTCACTGATGCAGGACTTTTTCCTACATCCATTATTTCCAGGTCAATGTAAGAGATGGTTGGGCTGGATATTTGAGGCTACTCAGTAGTTTTATATGGTGACCGTCAAAATCCCGAGAGAGTGTTTTCATATGCATGGGAAGTACCTGAAGCTACATGTCCACTCCTGACTCTTACCCATTTAATTACATTTCTGAACTGTTTTAGGATTTGTAATTCTTTGGTCTTGACTATTCTTGGGCAATTCCTGGAACGGAATTGAGGAGGAGGCAGCAGACCTCCCTTGCTTCTCCTATTAGCATCTTGCCAGCTGTATTTTAGAGGTGAGAAGTGAGATACGTATGCCTGGAGAAATCGAATGGTGGGTTGCTGGAACAGGCTGTTCAAAACTTCTTGTATTTGTACAGAGAAATGTTTTGACGGATACTCCCTGGTGAAGGACAACTTAGACTGATCCCCATGCTAATGAGTTACTCAGTGCTTAGATTCAAACAAGTTTGGTACCATTATTTCCACTCCCCTTTCAAAAATACTTTTAAAAGGTGAGCCTGATGTGACCAAGTGGAAACACCTACACATATGATCTCATCATCTCATCTACCTTAGTAATCAATGGGAAAGTAATGGACACTTCAGCTTATTCCAAAATAGATACTGAAAATATGCCAGATGTGTCATAACTTACAAGTGAATGTTTCTCCCTGTAGAGTAGAAAGAGAAACAATGGGGAATATTTCAGATACAGATATTGATACTATGGATATTTAAGGCTAGATTAAGATCCTTGGATGTGTTCTGGCAATGCTCAGCAAGACCTTTGGAACTGAGATTTACTTCTGGGTTTCTTTTAATTTTTTTGTTATGCGGTCTGAAATTGTGGTCATGAACTTTTCACAAAGGGAGGCAAAAGAGTTTAAAACACTTTGAGCACAAAAGTTGCATAATACTACTATACTAATAGTTGTAATGGCTTATAATTAACCTCTCCACCATGCAGTCTCTATAATATCTACTGTATTCATTGTAGTGCTTGCAACTGAGGCTAAATGCTGTCTGTAGACATACTTTCTTCACCACCTTCTCTGTGATTCAGAGGTATTCACAAAACAATGTGAGACATGGCAGATGACATTCTCCTCATAATTTGCGTGGTGCTGGTATACACTAAGTAAGGGGTAAGAAGAATGGAATTGGAAGAATTATGTCAATACAAACCTGCTGTAGAAACCTGTGTTCAAGACCAGAATTTGGCTCTTTATTTCTTCTGAACAGATAGGCCCCTATTTAGGCAAGTTCTTTTGCGGTAATACTGGTGGGAATAATATTGAGGATTGGTTGAATTTCTCAGTAGCTTTCTTACCAGCACCCTCATTCTTGGATCTATTGAAAGTAATGTTAATCGATATACTTTCCTACACTTAGTGTAATAACTCTTTTTTACTGAAAAATTCTTCTTACTGAGAAATGCTAGCAGATAATAATGTCCATGAGTGAGCTGTATATTTGAAAACTGAAAGAACAGCCTCACAACAGAACAGACATGGGACTTTGAATGAAATCCAATTTTTCCTTCCAAGCTAATGTTCTGTTTATTATCTAAAGCAGTGAGTGCTTACAGATCTTTTGCAGACATCCAAACTGAAAAACAGCAGAGTGATTCAAACATCAGAGGACGTATGATACAACAGCAAATACTGATACACTAATTGCTGTGCTGCTCTTGGGTTAATTGAAAAAAATCTGTCACTATTTATTCCTCTACGACTAATATCTGGCTTACAGGCAAGCTCTATCAGTGGCTGCTTTAAAAATTAATTGATCATATCACATTATTGAGAAAAAGCTGCACTCAAAAGAGTTGCATGAAATTTCTCATTGTATTTCTCTGCAAAACCAACAAGGGTAAGTCACTAAAGGACTCTTAAGGCCTTTTCACTCTTCAGTTGCATCCAGAATAGAAAGACAGGAATATAGTAACATTTAATGAAGTGACATGTCCATACTAATTCTTACACTGCAAACAGCTCGAACATTTTATGATCATAAAAATTCTAATCAGACCAGGAACCAAAATGTTGGATGATCTGAAGATCCACAGAAAACCAGTGCCTCCATTTGTAATCCTTAGCGGCCAGGTCTGACTTGGTCATGCCTTCGTTTGTAGAGGAAGAACTACTGACTTGCTTAGATAGATATTGCTTCTTCCATCACCTCCATTCTTAAATATCTGCTTCACTCATGGCTTGAAGGACCTCTTGAGTCCTGTGGTCCGAAGGCTGAGTTAGTGAAGCCCAGCCCTTCTGTGCCTGCCAAGCCGTCTGTGATTCAGTGCAGCATCAGACTGCAGGGGCTTCAGAAGAAGGGTTATGCAAACCAGTAAACTCCATGTGCTGGCAAAGATGTGAATGGAAGTGCTAGCCTAGCACTGCCCCTGGCTCTAGTGCCTAAGCATTGTGCTTTTTCATAGAGGAATGTGAATTCTCCTGGAACTCAGAGAACAATGAAAATGGGAAAGCATGCAGAATCATAACAAACAAAGCTCAGAGTAGCACAACAGGAGAGTTTGTTAAAGCCATCTGCGAAGGTTAGTATTCTGCCTCTTGGTCATGCTGTTCTCTCAAATATGCAGCAAATAGAAGACATCCCATTAATTTTGGGTTTACACCAGCACGTATACCAACTTCTGGGAAATTTTCAAAACCACTGCATTATATTGGTCCTTCCACAAGTAAAAGTCAAGTGTTTGAATTTGTGTATATTTTATCTCTTGGAAAGATTTCTGTGCTTAGTTTTCGTGTTTAAGAAAGACTTCTGTCTAGAAAACTCCTCAAAGATTTGCTTCAACTCCCTCTGAGGTGCAAGCAATGTTAGCAACATGTGAGTTACAACTGAATTATTGATAGTTCAAGAAATAACAATTGTTATATCAAAAAGAAATTAGCCATTTGGGCAGTTTCAGCCCTGTTAATGTTTCTCTAATCTAAGCCATAATTGCAATCCCCATAGCAACTCAATACCGTAACAAGCAAACCCAAATGTTTTCAGATCTATCTTGCATATTACACTGATCCAGTTCCAAAGCAGTTATTCTCATTAACAGAAATAAAATTATTAATCAGAATGCTTTTCATGTCCTTGTGAAATACCCTTTCTGATATATCCCAGTCTTTGTCTGCAGGAAAGGAAAGAAGAAAAGATTGCTTTCCTAATTAAAGTGGCCTGGTCAGAACAGAGTTGATAGCAAAAGTCCAGTTAATGGCAAGAGAGGCAATACTGAATTAAGACTCTCTGAGAGACCAGCAGAAATTCAGGTCATGTCACCCTCTCATTCCTACCATCCTGTTTTACAATTTTTAAGTAGTCATTCTCATGGAATTCTGTTTGGTATCCAATGAATGGAGGGAAATTGCCTATGTATTAAAGCAGTACTCATCCTGTTTTGGAGTCTACAGGTCCCTTTTTGCTGTCCTTGCTCTGCTTCAGCTTTTCTAGCTTTACTATGGGCATAATATTTAGTCACCTTTCAGGAGTGTTGTGCTTTCCAGCAAGGTAGCCCACAGGATGTAATGGTGCCTGGAACTATCCCACCCCAGGGACATGACTTTCTGTTTCTTTTTGTTAAACTTTATGAGGTTTTTGTTGTCCCATTTCCCCAGTCTTTCAAGATCCTTCTATCAATGGCAGTGCAACTGCTGGTGTAATCAGCAGCTTCTCCCACGTTATCTGCAAATTGCTCAGGGTGCAGCCTGTCTGATCATCCAGGTCATTGATGAGCATGTTAAGCAGCATTATCCCCAGTGTCCATCCCTGAGGTACACCACTAGTGACTGCTCTCCAGCTGGACATTGTGATGCCTGTCAGAACCATCTGAGCCCAGTTCAGACAGTTTTCAACCTACCTCACCACTCATTTGTCCAGCCTGTACTTCACTGGTTTGCCCGTGAAGATGTTATGAGGGTCATTGTTGAGAATCTAACTAAAGTCAGGATTAAACAGTGTCAACTTCTTCACCCCATCCACCAAGATAGTAATTTCATCAAATAAGGCTGTCAGATTTGCAAAGCATGATTTCCTCTTCCTAAATCCAGGCTAACTACTCCTATGATCACATTTTCATTCATATGTGCATTTGGAAGTGGTTTCCAGGAATATGAGCCATTTGTTACTATTCTGTCACAGAACATGCGTGGTGAATGTGAAGTTTTTATCTATAAATATTTGTTTATGCATATAAACGTGTATATACATAAAGGAAAATCAGAACACACAAATATGCAAAGCCATAGGTGGTAAAAATACTAAATAGTCATGGAAAGAGTTTGAAAGTAGGAATTTGTAAGAGAAAAATTGCTGATGCACACCTAGGGCTATAAGGTGCTATATATAGTTACTCTCCTGTTTAAATTTACATGGCTCTATTTTTTCTATCTTCTGTTCTGTTAGATAAACTCAAGGAGGAGCCTGAAAGTCGTCTCCTAACAACTGCTTTCAGTTCTCTGGAGAGGTCCACGGCTAAAAAATACCCTGCTCACGTATCTTGACACTGAAGTATTTGTACTTAAAGGAAAGAATAATAGCTGCAAGGTCTGTCTTTCTTCCTGTCCTCAGCACAAGAAAGGATTCCTTCAGCAGTGTATTCTTTCCCCTTGCCTGATCTATGAACTTCCCTATCTGTTATCTGTGGTTTTTACCCATTAATCTCTTATCCAGTAAATCAGTTTGATTTTGACATTCTTTGTCTTTTGAACAAATCCTCCAGGGTGGAATCAGATTTTTGCTTTCTAATTCTGGAAATGAGTCAAATAGAAAGGTTTCTCTAAGTTGTATGACAGTTTTGGGACTGTCTGTATAGAACTTCTTTAATCTTTTGGACACAGGGGACTTTTTTTCCATGTCTATGGCATACTGCACAGCTCTACTTGATGCACAGGGCTGTCTGTTGCCCTCATACCTCCTATGTTGGGCTGAAGCTCCAAGGAATTGAAATTTGATAATCTCTCTGACAAGACTGAAATTTGACAAACACTTTGGACTTAATGTGGTAACTCAGCAGCATATTGCTTGGTGGATTAAAAATTTAAGTTCAGGGGAGTCCAACTGCTTGATGGGATAGTAGTGTTACATTTAGGTGTCGCATAAAAAGTACGTGCAATAGTATTCCTGCAAAGCATGGAAAGAGCTTTTGACCTCTCAGGGTCTATTGCTACTACAGATTTCTGAGCTGCTGTACAAGCTGGAAGAGCTCCTTCCCTCAGCCTTACCCCTGCATCATGCTGGCAGATATTTGTGGCGTCAGAAAACTTTAGCGGTGGAAATTCAGCTCACTGGGTGGGTTTCCCATAACAACCCATGCTTGGTGTATTGACACAAATGAAGGGGTGTCTTGGGGACATGAATGAGCAGTCAGGGGCAGACTGTGCTTAGAACTGCAATGACACTGAGTTAAAAAATGACCTGGGATTGTCTCACGAAGGCATTGAGAGGAAAAACAAATATCTCATTCTGCATGGCATGTGGGGTTTTAAATCTCACCAGGATACCAGCTTGAATTGATGCAACTCCCCAAATAGGAAAAGAAGTCCCAAATAAACAAAATCAAACTAACCTACTTAGTGCAAGGCTGCACTTTAGAAAAATCAATTGGCTCCAGAAATTCACTGAGTCAGAAGAAACAGTGACCTTGTGAGCAAGACGTCAAAGTTAAACACATCAAATCCTGGTCTTATACAATAGCAGACAAGTTGTAGCCTCAACCCGTCTGTGAAAGATGACCATTCTGTGTCCCAGGTTTTTAGATCTGAGTTGTGTGCTGCGACACCTCTGCAGATTGTGGCATGATTAACACTTTAAGAAACTCACCTGTCAAGTAGTATACAGCTAAACAAATCCCCAAATAGGTGGAGTCACTCCCCACTGAAATTTGTATTTAGATAAGTGGCTCTCTGGTTTTAAGTGAGTGTCGTGAATTGGTGTCCTGTTTTGGTGTTATCCCAGCTGCGGCAGCCAGAGAGCAGCAGGACTCCCTCCCTGTCGGAGGGAAGGAGCAATGGCTTTGCTTACAGAAATCTTCCACAAATGGACTCCACCAGTTTCCTACACAGAAGACATAATCAGTAAACGTTGCACTGTTTTTGTTACCACTTGTAACCAGTGTCACCTGTCCAATGTGAGGCTGTCCTGTCCCAGGTGCTGCTGTATGACTGGAGCCCACCCATGGTAGTGATGTAGTGAGCTGGAATGAAGCCACATGCACCAGCCTTTCTTTTTGTTGGTCTCCTGCGATCTCTTCATTGACTGCTCTGACCTTGCCTGTGGCAAGATGGCTTGGGCAAGGTTTTTGGAACACTCCCTGGAGGAGTTCTTGTCTCCTGACTCTTTCTTTCCAGTATTTCTCAGCTATGTGTGTCTGTGTGCAACTGGAGAAACAATGGTGTCTCAACAACTTACTTCTCTCTTATATTTATTTTTCTAAAATCATATGTTTATAGTTACCTGAGCTGCTGGTGCCCTTGCAGGCTAGTGTGAAGTTAATCACTTCCTGCCACCTTTCATCATGCTGTTTTATCAGTGAATTGCTCCAAATGCACTTATCTTGCAAATTGCACAGCACGAATTCACTCTTCCTTAAGGGTCATTTTAAAAATAGTTTTCAAGAAGGCTTTTTTTCTAGTTCAAATTGCTTCTAGTCTCTTTAAAATAAAGGAATACTGCCTTTTGTGGCTGAGCACAAAATCCTGAATTTAAACACGCTTGTATTTCAGGCTGTTTCAAGTCTGGATCCAAACTAGCTGGCTAGAGCTTTTACATTTTCCTTCACTCCCTTAAAGATTCATATATTTTCCCGAGACTTATTTACTGGCAGTGAACAGAAGAAAAATGTACTCTCATGCAAGGGAGGGAACCTTTTAGTGAGTAATTCATATTGGGAATAATCAAATTATAGCTATTCTTTGAAAAAATAATGGATTCTGAGCTACCTTTTTGCACAGCCAGTGATTAACTTTGAAGAAGTAGAGATATTTATGTAACTCAAAGATTTGTTGCATTCTGCAGCTGATGCTGAATAGCAGATGTCACTTGTTTAAGCACAAAACAGGTTAGTCTTTTCCTTACCCTTTGCTTGCCCTATCTCAGAAAGACCAGGTTTGGGATTTATGTCCAAGGTGGTTGGCCTCCAAACATTCATGCACCCTCCATTCCTAGAAGCCCTGTGGCACAGGACCCAAGGCTGGTAGGATGGGACTTTTCTACTTACAGCAGCCTCTGCTGGCACTGAGCTGCAGGGTCCAGTGAAGCAGTGTGCTTCAGAGGGAAACTGCTCTTTGGGTGCCTTTCAGGCACCCAAAATGAAACTCAGCAATTAAAAGAAATAAAGAGCTTCTGTGTTTTGTCATTTGATCACAGCTGTGCTTGCTTCCTACCAGCTTGTCAAAGCCTAGTGACAGTAGAAGGATCCTGCCAGTCTTGCTGCCAGTTCCTCTAATAAGCAGTTTTAGATAAATTCTTCCTTAGGTTTTCTCCCAAACAGACCTGAAGCAGAACCCCGGATCTGAACATCTCCAAAGGCAGTAAGAGAGGAGTATTAGTGCAAATCTGAATTGAGTTCTGCTTGATTCTGGGTTGGAAGTAGTGTCAAAATGTAGAGTCAGCCTTCAAGGGACTTTGTGATGTCCAAAACCCAGAGCCAGATCTGGATCTGCACAATGTGCCTGAGCAGTCACAAAGCACTGGGTGACTGACTTGCCAAGATTTTGCTCATCTGATAAGATGCAGAAAATATGTATTCTCAGGCCATTGCAAATGTGAAATAAATTCCATTAGCACAGACATGCTTTTATGTGAGAAAGCACTTTTAGAGGGATTGAAACAACCACTTTTAGCTTCATATTTTTTTAAGGGGCTGAGAGCCATCCATAAGCTTATGGCTGAGTCATGGGCAGCAGTTCCTTAGGCATCAGTGTCTTGATTGCTTTTGCTTTGATGGGTGTTGCTGCTTGCACTTTGATATACCAATATCTGCATTTGCAATGGCCACATATGAAATGGCACCACAGCTGACTACCCAGCATTGTCTTCTACAGCCAGGTTTGATGGTCTATTTTGATAGTACTAACCCTGCACTTTGTGATTACTTTCTTCTGGAAGAAAAGTTCTTAAGTTTATCACTGAAATCCATTGTTAGAAAACATGAAAATAATTGCTTGAGACCCTGATTTGCACCTGATCTTTTCATGCTGAGAGAA
Source organism: Eulacestoma nigropectus (assembly GCA_013397775.1). Lineage (NCBI taxonomy): Eukaryota > Metazoa > Chordata > Aves > Passeriformes > Eulacestoma > Eulacestoma nigropectus. The sequence goes on from VZTE01005755.1 coordinate 4,206,969, forward strand.
ACTTGTACCCTCATTGGTAAGACTTTTTATCTTCTATTTTTATTTTATTATTTATTTTAACTTTTAATTCTATTTAAATAATTTCTATTTTTAGCTTCTAGCCCAATTGTAATTTAATATAAGTGTGAGTATTGTGGTTGATGGCATATAAAAATTCTGATGAGCTGTTTCTCTTGCTATTTTTAGCTTTAACTAATTTTGCTTTGTACCAATAACAGCCCATTCCTCAGATGTGCTCCACAAATGTCATCAGATATTCCCTTGTTCCAGTTTATGATACTCTGGAGATAAATTTACCTGCTGAAGTCTGAGTCATCATTTCAACTACGTCATGTTGTATACACACTGTCTTCTCCCTAACCCAACCATCCCAGTCTTCTCAGCTCTTCCTACGTGCCATTAAATATTTGCATTGCTTATCCCCTGCTTCCATTGCATTCTCTGCAATAGCAGAACTGGACAAGAACATACTATTTCAGGTAGGAATGTAAAGGAACTGGTATTTTTGTCCTATTTTTTTCTAAGTTGAATATTTGTTGACTTTTTCTTTTCTTTTCTTTTTTATTTTTTTTTTTTGACTACTGCGAGGCACTAGGCAAAGCAACTGCAGTAATGATGTACTTTCAAGTGAAACTGGAAACATGGCGAAGTAATAACCCAACAGTACTCATTTGCTTGTGAAGCCCCTGACCTTTGTTAGCACTGCACATTGCCTGTTCTCAGCACTCCCTATCTGTCCGTTCAGTAGTATGTGAAAGACTTGGGGATTTTAAATTATGGGAAGCTCAACATGTCCTGGCCATGTGTACTTGCAGCCCATAAAGCCAACTGTGCCCTGGGCTGCATCTTAAGCAGCGTGGACAGCAGGGTGAGGGAGTGGATTCTGTTGCTCTACTCTCATGAGACCCCACCTGGAGCACTGCATCCACCTCTGGAGCCCTCAGAACAATAAAGACATAGACTTGGAATGAGTTGGAATAAGTCCAGAGAAGGGCCATAATGGTGATCAGAGGGCTGGAACACCTCTACTATGAAGACAGGCTGAGAGAACTGATGCTATTCAGCTTGGAGAAAAGCAGGCTTCAGATAGACCTTAGAGCACCTTCCAGTACCTAAATGTGCTACAAGAGGGCTGGAGAGGGACTTTTCGCGAGGACATGTAGTGATAGGACAAGGAATAATGGCCTTAAACTGAGAGAATTTAAAGACATTAGATTGGATATTAGGAAGAAATTCTTGACTGGGAGGGTGATGAGCCAGTGGCACAGCTTGCCCAGAAGGCAAGTAAATGCGCATCAATGGAATCGTTCAAGGCTAGGTTGGATGGGGCTCTGAGCTACCTGGTCTAGTGGAAGGTGTCCCTGCCCATGGCAGGGAGATTGAAACTAGATGGACTTTAAGGTCATTTCTAACCCATACCATTCTGTGATTCAATGATTCTTTGCTCCTTGGCCTGCTGGTTCCTGTCCCCAAGCCTGTCCCCCACATCTGGTGGGAGTCCTTGTGCTCTCCCCTTTCTTCCATATGAAGTTTGTTGTCCTCTACCACTCTCCACAGGGTGGGAGAGTTTCATTTCATCCTATTGCAGGGTCGCATCTACAAACCATATGGCTTTTTCTTACCGAAGACTGAAGGTGACCCATAACCACCTGACAGCACCTTCCGGGTTCTCACCTCATGGCTGTTGCCATGACATTCATCTCCAGTTACATGCAGTTTTCTATTAGATCCTCCTTTGTCCTTGTAATGAGACTATAACATCAAGTTGCATTATCCTTTTACACAGAAGAAGAAGATTCAGACTCTTTCAAAAGCAAAGAGTTTATAGCAGTGGGCAGGTGCTCACAGCTTCTAATTTGCAATTTGTTAACACCAGTAGGGTTTTACTGGGAGGTTATTTCACCTTCCACAGCTACTGCCTCTCTGACAATAATAATTAAAAAAAAAACTTGGTTAGAACAGTACAATTTCTTTGCCAGAACAGAGAGGCTTTATATTTGAGGTTAATAAAATGTAACATTTCATTCCAGAGATCACAGCTTGTGTCTCATGCTGTAATAGTCTTTGCTTAGAAACATTTTCCTCTGGGGTGGAAAATGGCTAGGTGAAAGCATTAACACAGAAACACTACTTTAGAACTGTCCATGTCTATATTTGTTTTCATGCAGAGCCAAAAAGGGGACTCCTAGACTTAGTGAGCTACAAAGCTTCAAGAATTACAGTAAGATAATACAACAAGACAAAAATGGCAGAAAAATACATCTATTTTTCAGAGTGGCAAAAGAAAGTTCTTTTGACTCTTAAAAAAGTTTCTTCTAGTACAGAGAGATTCTGATTTCAGTACAGAGGGAGATGCTTTGTGGCATCTCCTCTGCTGTGAGCTTTAAACCATTAACTGAAGGACTCAGTTTGCTGTCTGAGTCCTTACCCAAAAGACAAGGTGCTCCTTGACTGCACTTAAATGAATACAGAAAATATGGACACAGATCTTCTGCCTTACTTGGAGTCAGCAGCAGCAACAGGAAATCCATTTTGAAGTGCTGAAAGCCAGTACAGCTTCATTATCATCTGATAGTCTCATCACAGTTTAGCAGCTAATGTTCTCCCTTGTAACCACATACAAGAACAACATCATACTTTGAGAAAAGAAAAATCTGAATGAACTCTTTGCTGTTCTGTTTATGCAAGGGATCATAACATTTCTCCTACACACATTGTAAATAGGGCAGTTCTGATCTTGTTCAACAGAATCACCTCTTTTTGGTAAGACCCCATTACCTGCCCAGAGGGCTTTGGGGAAGACCCATGCACACAATGGGGACCTGCTGTGGTGCTTGGGTACAAGGTGAAATGGGGGAAACCCAGTGAAGAAAGTGAGACATCCCACAGTGAGATTGCTTTTGTTTCAGTCTCATAACATCTTTTTCATCTCATTCTCCAAGGGGCTCCATAAATCACAGAATCACAGAATATTCTGAGCTGGAAGGGACCCACAAGGATCATGAAGTCCGACTCTTAAGTAAATGGCCTGTGGAGGGATTGAACCCACAACCTTGGTGTTATTAGGCAGATTATTTCTGCAAATCCCACGTTTGCAAACCTCCCCTGTTCAGGCAGTTGGGTTTATGCATGCCCTCTGAAAGCCATGCAGCTCAAAGTATCTCTCTTCCACAGATATGGTGTAATGCCCTTACTATCTTGTGGAAGGTTCCTAATGTAGGGGAGGAAGGAAGAAGTGGCTGTGGACTTTGTGGAGTCACTAATAGAGAAGAGCTTTTCACTGTTGCCATATCAACCCCCCTCTCTGTCTTCCTATGAAGCATCATGTACGATTGAAAGCACCTCAGCATTTCTTACCTAAGCTGAAAAATCATTGAATTGGGCATCTTTACACTTTGGATCATAATGTAACCCTGTACAATCATACCGCTAGAGACCCAAGGTCAGATCTTGGGCAATTTCCTATTTGAAGGCAGCAATACTACTTTCTCTCCTCAGAAAGCTGCAGAAGCTGGCTGGAGGCATGCATGCAGGCAACACCCTTTGTCATGCCTGTTATCTCTGGGTGCAGTCAGAGGTCTGGATTAATGCTGAATACAGGGAAAAGTGCAGTACAGCCTGTCAGATAGACCCAGCCACATGACTGTCACACTGGGCGCAAAGTGTAAGACTGACAGTACAACCTTGTTTCTGCACAGGGTGTTTGGTGCTTGTGGGGTTTAGAGTGATGGGGGCTCTGTAGTGCTCAGGTGTGATAATTTTCAGGTCAGTGTAGATCTCCAGCAGACATCTGGGTGCCCTGGAAAGAACTGGTCATGACATGAGCTGTTGTGATCTTTTTTGGCCCAGAGCAGTGGAAGGGTACAGATATTGCAGTGCAGAGTTCAGGACTCCAACCTTTTTTGACTTACAGGCTGATGCTGCACTAAGACCCAAGAAAAGAACATTTCTTGTCTGTATTTGGTTTATACCACTCTCTCAGTGATTTTTTTTTTCACATTCTATTTTGCCAGCGATTCATTTTACTGTGTTGTGTTATGTATTTCCTAACCAGGCTGATCAGATTTGTTTCTCTTATGCGCTCGCATTTTGGCAGTGAGGTGAGGCTATAGTTTTTACTTTGCAATTGATCTGCGTGCCCACATCTTTACTGTCCTCATCTGTGTCCAAAAACTGAGCCCTGTGAGGGCATTTGGGATGATCTTCCTGAGCCAGTAAGGGATAAGAGCTCAGGCTGTGGGATATGTGACACAGGGAGCAGGAGCCACCTCAGAGTCATAGCTTGGGGAAGGAGGAAGACTGCTGCTGCAGGCAAGGCTGGATAACTTAGTTTTGCATGCCACATACTGTCCCATGGGAAAAGTCATCTTCGTTTCCTGCAGTTTGAAGCTGGCACTGGTGCTATCTCTGGAGTCATGGCATATCCATCCCTGTCCAGTGCCACGCAGGAATTGCTGCCTAGAAGACAGTCGTGTGGATAAGCACCATTGTTGGAGCTTATGACCAGTGTGGGGTGTCCCCGAGCACAGAGTCTCTGCAGAAAATGCTCGTGGAACCATCAGCCTTGTGAAACTCTCTGGTAGATCAGCAACTCAAAGATGAACTCACTTGCTCTCCACTACTATGTCTCAGCTGAACCTTGAGTTAGTTCCAAGAGAAGTGCCTAGCAAAGTCAGGTCTCCTCCTCTGCCCTGGAGCAGGCAGGGTAATAGGGCTATATCCACACTTGCAAGTTGGGGCAGGAGGAGCCTGCATGCCAGGGAAGTGGCCCATGGCTGAGCACAGGAGGTACTGATGAGCTAGTGATTTCCCCCTGCAAGCTGTCAGTGTCAGGGAACCCTCCCTAATGGGGTATCACAATCTGCCCAGGCAGGAAGGCTGCAATTTGTTGCTATTCCTGACCAGGAGGATGATAGAGTGCTCCTTCTCTTTAGTTTTCCTAGTAAGAACTGACATTGTTTTCACAAGGGAAGAAACTAAGCTTGGCCAAGCAAAGCTGCATCAGGCCTCACTACTGAGGACTCCTTCAATCATCTCCTGCTCAAGGCTTTTTCACTTTTGCACCCCACTACCCTCAATCCCATGGGATTTCCCCTTCAGTCCTTGACTACATAACTTATCAAATCTGCAGTGCCTTTACAAATGTGACTGTTGGCAATGGTCTGCCTGAACGGGATTCTGCACATCCTCTAGTCAGTCCATACACAGAAGTGCACAGGTGCCCCAGAGCTGGCAAACCATGGGTTGCAGTGATGGCACCATCATCTGTGTCAGAGGGCTGAGCATTGTGCAGCTCTGAGCAGGAGCTTTGTGGGGGCTCTGAGGTGAGGATGTGATATGTGGGCTGTGATCTGGCACTGTCTGTGTTCAAGGATTGCCCAGGTAAGAATGACCATTGCTGTTTGTTCCTTCGGTGGCACAGCTGGACCCAAGAGCCAAACGGTGAAAATAGCCAAGGAATTTGAGCTTGCAGTTGATGCTAAGGCATCACAGTCATTGCCGTGGGAGTGGCATCGGCACAACTTCAGATGCAGACTCCATGTTTCTCCAGATACTGAATGTACCATGTCAGGCACTCCTGAGTGTTGGTTTATAGAAATAATCTTTCTTCATGCTGTTTTGGTTTTTGCTTTTTTAGCCTTTGGGAAAAAAATCCCTCTGTTAGAATCCAGAAATGAGTGTCTGTGTGTATGCAGATGGATATAATCCACTGTGAAAATTCAGGAAGAACTGGTAACAGGAGAGCTTTGCCTTCTATTTTAGATGGACAAAGATGTTATGAGTGGTTGAATAGTCCCAGCATTGGGGTGGGACAACCAAGGAAAACACTGAGTTAGCTGGGTGGGACTGTGGCTCAGAGTTGTAAGTCCTGCACAAGGCCCGGGTGAAGTTAGGCATTTGCTTTAAAAACTCTTGAAAGTGTTGTTCCACCCACCAGCGATTGGCTGATCTTGGGTCTTTTGCATAAAATGATGGGAGCTCACTGCTCCACCTGTGTTCCTGTCTACCTCCTTGAATTTCCTCTTTCTGGCAGAAAAATTGCTCTTCTCTTCCGGATTCTACAGGAGGGGGTTGGCTCCACCGCCCAAAACCCTACACAAGCTCTGAGCTCCAGTAAAGGAGTGGGCAGTGGGGGCGGTAGAAGCAAAGGCTTATTTTTGTGGAGTGCCACTCTAAGTGGTGTATTTCAGATAAGGTCTGTTGCTCTGCCAATTGCAAACTTAAGTGTACAGCCCCCACCTTGCAAAATGGTATTTGTGGTTTTTTTTCTTTAAAATTACCATAGTCTCCATCTGGTAGCTCCTGCAGGACTGAGCTGTATTTGTGAGGATGTTGGGATCAGGGTGCAGAGTACAGCCTCTTCTTGCACCTCCTGTTTTAGTTTTGGTTTTGTGTTTGTGCAGTAGAAATAAATGAATTCATGCCATCTGCCCCCACTTCCAAACAAAACACATCTGTGTTAGACAGCAGCAGAGGGATGTGTGGGGCTGGTGAGGTTTCCACCACAGACCCAGCAGTGTCAATGTGCTGCATCCCTGCACATCCCGAGGAGAGTGGCCAGGGCACTCTGCACTTCCAAAGAGGTGCCAAATGACGGATATAGGAGCCATACTGTGGACACCAAGTTTGAAAAAAGCTTGCAGGAATCTTGGCACTCGTCTCCTAGCCTCGCCTGGATATAACCAGCAGTTTTTGTCAAAAATCTGCCTACAGATTCCCCCTCTTCATTTTCTTTCCTGACTGCATCTCCAGATGAGAGCTTTAGTGCTTCACATTATTACAGGGTTTTTTCTGCCAGCAACAGCTCTTCTTAACATACAGTGCATATATAAATAATATTTATGGTTTTGGAGGTTTATAAAATTAGGTGGGTCATACTTCCTTTCTTGTATAACAATTTTCTTCACAAAAAATTGAGTGTGATTTTCTTTGAGAAGGTCTCCAGTCCTAGCAAAAGGAAAGGAGTCTGGACTGCTGAATGCCTATACCACCAAGACTCTTTTCCAGGCTTCCTGAAACACCAGCACTACAGCTGGTTTTGAGTTTTGCCTAAGAAAGCAGGAGAGCAAACGCCACAGTGTGCCGTTTAAAATCTGGCATTGGAGCATTTCGTCTCTTCTTCAAGTCCGTATTTATCTTTCCTGCTCCCTACTGCACTCGAAGTATTTCTTCTGCTGTGATGATTTCTCACATAACCTCTTTGGCAGCCACAGGAGAACTTCTCGCAGCTCAGACTGTATTGGCATTCAGGCCCCTTGAAACCACTGCGTTTGACTTAATGAAGCACATTGAACAAAATGGGGGGAAGCTGTTTGCTAAAAATAGGTTTTTTTGCAAGTGGTTCTAAGTTATATTTAAGCTGTCAGTGCCCAATAGCACGTCCCTGCTTCAGGGTCCTTGGGTGGTCTCCAAACTGAAAGTGAGGCTAAGACCCAGGGATGCCATATCTCTTTGCTTTGAAAAAAAACCCTGATGGATGGAGGAAGTAGGAGGTGCTCTGGTCTGTCCTCAGTCTCAGGGGGGATGAGATATATGGGTGTCCTGGCCCTATGGTTTCATGAGAGACTTTGTGTCATCTTTAGGGCTAAGCCAGGTGCATTACAGGAACAGAGAGAGAGCTATAGGGTAAAAGGAGAAGAGTAGTTAATGGATTAGTGCCTGGTGAGCTGAACTCAGGATCCAGCTCACGTATGGCTAGAACTTAGGGCTGCTCTCCAGCACACTTTCTTATGGGTAAGTTGGGAAGAAAATTGCTCTCTGCTTCCCAGGTGCATTGAGAGATGCCCAAAGACCGAATAAATAGCACTATGTAAGATAGGTCAATGTGTTTTGGGTAGCTTAGTGCAGAAAAAAGTAAAAATAAAAATAAGCATCATCTTTCCTTTGTGCATCTTAAAGCCCTTTAGAGATTCTGAGGTCTGATTTATATAAGAAGCATCCATAAACCTAATAAAGGCATGTTTTTAATAGGAATGAACTCTTTGTACAGTAGAACAGCTCACACTGTTTTCAGTCAAATCTTTACTAACTCCAATTAAAACCATATAGCCCACTGCTTAGCAAAAAATAAGAACACTAAATTGTTTTTAAATGGCTTTAACATAAACCATTGCACTTGTCATGGGGGAGATAAACCTAAAGAACAGGATTTTCAGAGGAGCTGATCGCTAAGCAAGCTGTTTTTGGAGAGGCAGCAGGAGATACTCAGTGCCTCCAAAATTGGTTTCTAATTGGCCTCTTCTCACAGAAAAACACATGTGGACAAGACCTTGGGAACAGCTCTGCTTCTATCACCAACAAGTAAATATGCATAGGCGGTGGCCGGATAGATGCCCAGGCATGCATCTCTAAATCACCATCTTCTTTTGTGCTTCTGAGGACCATTTCTCTGTTAAAAAACACTGCCTCAGAGAGGTAAATGATTCAATTGGATGCACACTCAAGGGGAAATGTTTTCACTAAAGCCATAGAGAGGTTCAGATTTTTAGCCAGGAGCTACTTGTTTACTCAGTCTTTTACATCTTTGTATATAATCCCTTTGCTATTACTAGAATAATTTGTGCATGGATTGTGCATAATATGGGGTTTGAGAAACTACTTATCAACACTGTGAAAATTGAAAATTGAAGTCATGCCTTGTAAGAATACTTACACATACAAAATGTGCATGAAGAAATCAAAATCTGTTGAAAGACAAAGCATTTGGATCCAACCTGTCTATCCTTTAAGATGTCTTGGTCTTTATTCAAAAAATGTGGTGCTTAGGAATATGGTTTAGTGGTGGGCCTGTCAGAGGTGTGTTAGTGGTTGGATTAGATGATCCGAGTGGTCTTTTCTAAACTCAATAATTCTGTGATTCTATGACTCTATTTAACACTTTCTGTTATATTATTGTATGGCAGGGAGAAGAGGCTAGCAACTGCAAGACAGTTCATCAGCTGTGGGCATTTTCTAGGCTTGGTCTAGAGTAGGGACCAAGATTTAGAGTTGTCTTGGGGAGATTAAGAGGTGGGACAATGGCTGAGAGGTGTAGGGTTCCAGAAAAAAAGAGTGAGTATCATTATCAAAATATCTTGTTCATCTCCATCTTCATTTTCCTTTCTCAGATCTCACTGTCCCATCTGGTGAAATTCACCTGCTCATTCTTCTTTTCCAAAGCAGTTTTCCTTAAGGATTAAAAAAATTACACCCGTTTGATGCTTAAAGATTTTTTGCTTTATATATTTTATATATTTTTCATATAATATATTAAATATATTTCATATAATTTATATATTTTTCATATACTCTGTAGGCTACTATTACATAGTTATATAGCTCCTGGTATTTTTCCTATCCTTTCTTTTAGATTAATAAGCTAACCTTCCAACACATTCCTGAAATACTGTTTAGTCTTATTTTCAAGAAGTGACATCAGACAAGGACATTTTGCTTTCCAACCAAAATCTGAGGAGATGCAACAAGAAATGGGGCAAAGAAGCCTCTGGAACAACAATGGGGCAGAACCCAGGGAAAATTACCTAACCAACTACTCTTCTAATTGGACAATATTTATTAGATATGCTAATTTGTTAGACTTATAAAAATTGTAGAAATCCAATTTCAGGTATGCCTATGGCCACTGGGACACCTGGGAGCTTCCAATAAAGGCCTGCTTTTTATTTTACTATTTTAACACTGTGCAAGAGTTTTTGTCTTTTGATATTAGGCAACACATTGAAACATCATGGCTTTTCTTTGATTATTTATCACTTGACTATTTCATGTGCTAGTTGGCCTGAGAGTTTCATGTTTGTCAGTTGCAGTCAGGAATGGGTTCTTCATTCAGCTCACTAAGATGTGTCCCCTCTGTTGTGGGGACAGCAGGAGCATTGCAGCAAGTCAGGTGTGTTCACAGAATTGTAGAATACCTTGAGCTGGAAAGGACTCACAAGGATCATCAAAGTCCAGCTCCTGGTCCTGCACAGGACAACCCCAAGAAGCACACCACATGCCTGAGAACACTGAACTTTTTGGATTCTGTCAGGCTTAGTGCTGTGACCACTTCTCTGGAGACCCTTTTCAGCTAGCCCTTCTCATATATCCAGTTCTGACCCATAGGTTTTCACCTTTTAGGATCCAGGGCCTTTGCATGGATACACCTTGCGAATGTATTTTCACTAGATGGACAAGACACTGTACTGATGTTTTGCAACAAACACTGTTGTAACCTGCTCTCTGTGCCCACCAAATACAGTCCAAACACATGAAGAACTCAGTGTCCTCTATTGAAATGGTGTGAGGAAAGGGGAAGGAAAAAGGGTCCATGCAGAGGCAGAATCAGGCCACTGAAGTGGCTTTCACTCTCACCATGAGCACACTTAGGAGAGGAAAACCCAGTCCCAGAGCAAAGTGAGGCACCAGAGAAAGCTTTGTGGATATCAGCTGTTGGAGTTTGGATGCAAATAGCTTAAGTTTTATAGGTAAAAGATGGCCAAGCTACTTCCTTGGGAGAGATTTAAGTAGCAGAGGTGTGGATGATAGACAAGAAGATCTGGGATGTGATCCTAAGCTGCTAATGTAGCAGGATCGGTAGGTGAAACGATAGTGGGGAGAGGAGGCAATGAACCAGTGGTGAGGATAACATAATTGTCAGAGATGAGGGAAAAGACAGTGATAGAAGGCTTAACAAATTAGAGTACTTATCCTGAGAGTATTTGCTCTTGCAGGTCTGGGCAACTGAATGCATTTGATGCAGAAAATCTGCCTGTCACTCAAGAACTGTGTTTGTGACACTTAACAGAGGTGAAAGTGAGACTGGCTGTGATTATTCTGAATTTCCATACTACTCATCATTCAGGTGAGCATCAGGGATTTCAGAAAGACCATGCCTCTGTCCTTGCCTGTCCATATGGTATGTGCATATGCAAAAAAACCACATTCCCTAGAGAATTCACAAATCAGATAAAAAAGAAGAAAAACTGTTGGTTTTTTTTTTTGTTTTTTTTTTTTTGTTTTTTTTTTCTCTCACTGTGCTAATTACCATGGTATCCAAGTGCCTATATGCTAGGCCTGCATAAATCAGGGCTTTTCTAACAGCCTCCTGAGGGAAGTTTTGTCTAATTTATTGGGACTCGCATAGAGAGACTAACACCAGGCAGGCAGGAGCAGGCTGGCAGGCATGTGCTATGCTCCAGGAGTCCTGGAGCATCCCAGCTCAGGGCAGGGCTGCAGAGGAAGAGATGCGAGTGTGGATGAGATGGGTGAGGGATGATGTCCTGCCCTGCAGTGGGGAGAGCTGAGAAGCGCTGCCTGCTCCTCCCTCCTGGGCTGTGGCACTTCATGGCCCAAGGGTTTTGAGGAAACCTAGCATGATGGGACCAGTTTAGTGCCTATCTCCTGCACAAAGCTCCCGGGACATGAGTGCTGACAAGCAGTATGATAAGGGTGCAAAAGGAGGAGAGGGTATATGATGGGGAGATGGGGAATGATCCCTTTGAATGCATGGCACAAGCCTTTAATCCTACCTGAAGGAAACATGAGTCTGGCTGATGGCAAGCGTAGCTAGAAACAGCATTCTTTATCCTCATATGAAACCACAAGACAAATTTTTGTTTGCTGACTTGATGTCTTACTTTAGCCAGACCCTTTCTCTTGGGTAGGTATGGCTTATTTTCCTCCCTGTGTCTTCATTTGTTTGCCTCTTGCAACCTCTCTGTCAGATGGAAGTGCCTTGTGCTCTTCATGCTTGCTTTACTTTTAAATGATTTTCTCAAGTCTGGGAGCAAAACTCTGCTGTGTTCAGGGCTACATGCAAATTGTCCAGGTGTCAAGGGATTTAGGGATTTGAAAGTATATGGGCTACCTCAAAGGTAGTCCTTTGAATGTTAAAAGCAGAAAACCTGCCAGGCCACTTTGCATAACACGCTGTATAATCTGGGAAGCAGTTCCAAGGTGCCTGTTACCATGGCACCTCTTGGAGAAGCTTAGCAATATTAGCAGAAAAACAGCGGTGGTGGGTTAAAGCAAGAATTGCAGCTCTGGGCTCAGGCACACAGTGGCTGTACCTCAGTCCGCTGCATGCTGAAGTTGACATGGCTGTGATTGTTTTCTTACTCCATCACAAATGCATGTTAAAACCCATCATCTTAAACCTCTTGCACTGAGACTTTAACCTGAACTTGCCTCATAACGCCCAGCCCACATGTGCTTCTTGACTGAGGTCACAGTGGTCCATCATATCTTTGTGACTTCTCTGTGTCTCTGCAGTGGATTTGAATTAATGTTGGATCTCCCTTTGTGGTCTGGGTCATTCCTGAGAGCTGGGATTCAGCTGCCTGACTGTAACCGCCTACTTCTGAGCTGGTCTCCTTCTGTTTATTAAGAATGGAGAGAAATCAGCTCCCCTGGATATGGTATATCTCATTCTAAAGTAAATCCCTAAAATAGGCCACTTGAAATATATCCTAAGCACCGATTTTCCTCCTGGTTATAAAGGAAATCTTGAATCATTAGCTTAGTTAGTATAGGCAAACATATTACTGACATTTCCATGGCTCAGCTAACCAGATGGAAGCTTTTAGCGTAAAGTGAGATGCTCTAGGGACCTGAGACATCTGCATGGGGTTGGCAGGCATGTCATGAGGCTGGGAGGAGACACATGTCTTTCAGGAGTGGCAGCTGGAGGCCAGGTTGTGGAGAGTATCTCAAATGGCATAACGTGAGGAATGCTGGAAACTCAATGAGGCACTTTGGACGGGGTACAGCTCCAGCCTAAGGCACTTCTGAGTCTTCAGGTAAGTGCATGTGGACTCAGTGTCTAAGCATTCAGGGTGAATCATTACTGTGTCCAACTCTGGGATCCCCAATGTAAGGACATGGACCCGCTGGAGTGTGTCCAGAGGTGGGTCACAAAGATGATGAGAGGGCTGGAGCAACTCTCCTGTGAAGACAGGCTGAGAGAGCTGGGATTGTTCAGCCTGCAGAAGAGAAGGCTGCTCCAGGGCAACCTTAGAGCAGCCTTCCAGTACCTAAAGTGGGCTACAAGAGGGCTGGAGAGGGACTTTTGGCAAAAGCATGTAGTGATAGGGTAATGACTTCAAATTGGAAAAGAGTAGAGTAGATATTAGAAAGAAATTCTTCACTATAAGGGTTGAGAGGCCCTGGAACAAGTTTCCCAGACAAGTGTATGCTCCATCCTTGAAAGTGTTAAAGGCCAGGTTGAAAAGCCTTTAAAAGATTTTGAGCAACCTGGTCTTGTGGAAGGTGTCCCTGCCCATGGCGGGGGGGGGTTGGAACTAAATGATCTTTAAGGTCCCTTTCAACCCCAACTGTTCTATGATTCTGTGATAAGAGCTCATTTCAGCAGCTCATACATAGGTGTGCAGTACCATATGAGATGTCCCACTGGTTCCCACCTGGTCTCTAGCTGCTGTTCCAACATGTGGAAATGCTGCATCATATTACTGCATGTCTCAGACACCCTAGGGTGTATCAAGTAACAGAGGACAACCTGATGAATCAAACCCTGGCCCTGGTTAACACAGTGAGTGGATCCTAACACAGTCAGTGGATTCCTCCAGGAATCATCTCATCTCAAAGCAGATACTGGGTATCTGGTCATCTGAATCACTCTTCAGGGGCTGTTGACTGTATGGAATCACTGTTTATTGATTGCCAGGGAATTTAAAGATCTCAGTTGAGTTGCCCACCTATAGATACTGCTGGTCTCTGAGGGACTCTAGGGTATCTGAGACATCTTCATGGAACTGGATAATATGACACAGAACATATGGAAGCCAGCAGGTAAGGTTCCGTGATTGACTTTCAAGTGACTCTAGACAAATATCTGTGACAAACTGCAGAAGTGTAGCCACCTACATGGAGATGGCTGAGTGTCCAATTAAGTCCTTCTCTTTAAGTCAGATGCAACAAGTCTCACTCTTCTTTCCTTACTTCTACTGAGCTTATTTTATGTGATGCTCAGCCTAGTGACAAACTTGTTCCTCACTGAGGCCTTTCAGCCTCGTCGTATCAATGATGGCAAGAGAAGGACAATACCACAAGGGCGGCAATGTGTTTTGATGGCTGTCTACCAAATTCTATGCCGCACTTCTTAGTGTAGAGAATGCCTTTCCAAAAGGGCCAAAGCCTGCTGGACCTCCTCAGCCACCACTAAGGAAGACTCAATTAACTTCAGATCTCAGTACAGTTACACGCAGGGATGTGCAGCATTTTTATATGAGCAACAAGCAAGCATGGATTAATTTGATATAGGAACATTCGGACACACAGTTGTTTGTACAACTCAACAGCCCCCCCCGCCACTATTTTGGTTTTAAACCCTGTAGACATGCCTTAGCTGCTAGAGCCCCAGCTTCCTTGCGTCCTTGTCTTTCATCCCAAGAGAAAAAACTTTTTGCGTACCCTCAGGGTTGCAGTTAAAGTACTATTATTTCCAGGGAGGGAGATTCATCTTAGCTGACTTCTTCTGTCTAAAACCCACCCAGAGCCTGTTCAAATTCCCTTACAACCACTGTAGCTAGAAAACATCGATCGTCCTGCTCTCAGCCCTAGTTACTCCCTTGTGGAATGAAAGCAGAAATATTTACTGTTTTCTCAGAAAGATTTACTGTGGTTTGTTCTGTGGCTCAAGCCAATACGGTTCGTAAAAGTAAATATGACCAATATATTGTTATCATGATTCATGAGAGAAATTGGAAAGATTCAGTTCTTCCCAACTCATTTATATTTTTTTGAGATGGTTAGTGACAAAAGTTTTGCCAAAATGTACAAAGAAAACACTCTTGGGTCTGTCAGAGGTGGAGACAATACATCAAACATCTGCTTGGATGGGGGTAGACCTCACTGTCTGTGCCATTATCTCCTGCGACCATTTGTGGTTATTGCCCAGTCTTGATTTGTTGCCAATCTGCCAACTTCCTCCCTTCTTTCAGACTCATTCAATTTTATTTCATCACCTTCCATGGAAAAGTCTTTGATCATAGTTTGTATATTGAAAAAGGAAGTGGCTGCCTCAGTCTCCCCTCTGCCACATTAGCTTTGTAATATTCCACTCACCCATGGCATCTCTTCCTTTCGTGCAGTGATTTTGGTGAAAAATCTACACCTGGCCATAATGTACAGTTACCTGCAACAGCCTGCTGTAGTGAAATAATTTGTTAATGACTTGTGTTCTAATATTTGTAACATTTTGACTTTCTTTTGTTTGGTTTGGTCCCTCAGAAAATATCAGCTTTGTTTGCAAGGTTTTATTCAATTGACTTAATGATGATTTTGAAATGCAAATAATTTGATATTTTTTATTTGAAATTTTGTTATTGATATCAATATTTGATTATTTAACATTTGCTTTCACCAGTTTTCAACAGATGGAGACTTTCCAGATGAGAAAAGGTGGTTGTAGAAAGTTTTGATTCTGTTAGATCCATGTCCTGAGATGTGCTATTGTGCTCCAGCATGAGCTGAAGCATTGCTGAATTATGAATGCTCTAATCAAGCCCACAGGGTAAATCAGCTGCACTGTGTCTTTTAAGAGATACTGCAGCAGCTCAGGCAGTCAAAGATTTTAAAACTTGTTCAACATTAGTGGTCCCAGTGAGAAAAGAAAATCTCACCAAAAACTTAGATTATACAGAAACTGATTTTTTTCTTCATCAAAAATATTTTGATGGAAATTCCCTACTGCTCTCCTGAGAAGAAGAGTTACCATGCTGTGGAAACTGCAAACAATGTTTACATACTGATGATGTGATTCAGAGCCAATGTGGATTTCACTGCAGATATTGCCCTGCCAGAGCATTTTTACTACGTTTCCCATGGTATAGAGCTTTTGTGATATTTTGTGGTTTTCTATTAATGAGGAGTCCTAAATTTTGCTCTAAGTAGTTGATTTAAGTGTCACTTTTTTTTTTTTTTTCCCCGTCTGGGCATTTAAACTTCTGCCTCATCTGTCCCAACCTCCTTTAGGCAAACTAGGTTCAGCTCAAAGTCTTGTACAGCCCAGATTGCTCAGAGGCAAAAGCGTGCTAATGGTGTGCGTGGAAATCTTCATGTTCCCAGAGGAGGTCAAGGACCAATTCCAACTCTAACTTTGTTGCACATGTTGCTGAGACACTGAATTTCAAATTTTGTTCTAAGTATAAGTGCGTTTTAGGACACAGAAAAACAGAGAGCTTATAAGTCATTACGTAGTAGTGGGGAATATCTGCTGGGTATGTTGGACATCAGCAGGAATTTCTTAATTGAAAAGGTTGTTAAACATTGGAGTGGACTATACAAGGAGGTGGTGGAGTCACCATCCCTGAAGGTGTTGAAGAAACGACTGGATGTGGCATTTAGTGCCATGGTCTGGTTGACAAGGTGGTGATTGGCCAAAGGTTGGACTTGGTGATCTCAGAGGTCTTTTCCAACCTCAATGATTCTGTGATCCTGTGATCTGATGGCAGACACAGTCACAACATGTGGAATCTGGAAAGAAGCACTGAATCAAAGTCTATTTTTATACTGAATGGAAAGACGCTGCAATATACAATAATTCCTCATGAATCATGTAATTGGCAGTTTGTGAAGCAAAATAAAAGGTGTGCTATTTTGTTAACAATGTGTAAAAACTAATTTTTACTTTCATAATACAGCACCCTACTGCAAATGTCATGGCAGAAGGTTTCATTAGTAGACAAAGAAAACTTCCTTTGCCGCCAATCAGATTTTTTTTTTTTTTTGCTTCTGAATGACACAGGTGTTTGCAGTGTTTTGCTGTGTGCTGCCAGCAAGCATCTCTGCAATCTCTGTTTACAAGAGGTAAGATGAATTTTTGCATCACCAGGGCAAGATGAAGGCCTATCCTTTAGGAGTAGACACCAGGGATGTCTTTCCATGTAAAGCTGTATTGTTTTCTTAATTTTTCTTACCTACCAGTACAGAAAAATTCTTGCACCAGTTAACAGCAGTATATGCTGATGAATGGGAGAATACGTTTGAATCCTTTACTAGTTCATCGACCCTAGCAGTAGATGATGCTTCTAAATAGTGGAAAATACCCTTGATGTGTCAGCTGTGCAGTGATGAGTGGGAAGAGATTTTTTCCTGATTCCAGGATGAACAGCCTGAAGGAAGAGATTTGACTGTCTTTATCCTACCACATGTTAAACATTACTGGTCAGAAAGTTCCCCAATACTTTCAGAAATCTGTTTGCAGAAGCAAGCATAAGATAGGGCTGGAGCATTTCCCAGAACTGATTCCTGACCATTATGAATTGAATCTTCTCTTTGCCAGAAGCTGATAAGCAGCTGGGTTTTCCATGTTATCAAGGAGGAGAGTAGCATGAGACAATATTCTGAACCTGCTCTGTTCCCTGGAAAGCCAAAGGCAAAATTTTTTTACTAATTTTAGATGGAGCAGTGGTAGGGTGTCAGAATCAATAATTTTGCTGTTGTTCAGCCCAGTCCTAAATCCCCAATGTGATATTAAAGGTCTTCTAATTATATAATTTTTAATCAATATGATTTACTTATTAATCAGAAATGTTCTATAGTAAAATTTTACTACAGCTAAGTTATTAGTACCACTAAGTTATACAATTCCATACATCTGCAGAACTGTATTCTTGCTGGAACAAACACTGGGGCATACCCTGACCCATCCTAAGGGCTTCCTGAAGGAAGCTAGGCTACCAGTAACAGATTTCTCCTTATCTAGCTGAATTTTTCATAACAAGACAATAAAGCAAAGAAATGTTTTCATAAATAGTTTTCACAGTTAATAGGTACAAATCATCTTCTCATTCTCTTAATTTAGTATTGTGATTGATAATGAACAAGTGCATTTGTATTTATAAAAGGACTTGTTTTCTTCAGCATGTCTTTGATTTGTTGGAGGTTCAAACCCCATCAATGATTTTTGTCCTTCAGCTGCTGTGGGAGAGGCAATGTCCTTTGGCCAACGCTGCTCAAGTGCACCAATTCTTTGGATGTACCAAATAGATGAAGGACCTCAGGGGCTCACTTCTTTCTCTGAGAAGCTGCAGAATTTGGGTAGGAGGTTCCCACTTAGCTGATTAGGTGTCTTTAGGTGCTAATGAGTGCTGCATTAACACTGGGGTGCCATTAGATTTTTATGTGCTGTACAAGTTTAAAGGTTTCTAGGCAGCCATTAGCTTAAGAAGTGCTCTTGGATTTAGGCAATAAATTCCACCTCGATCTTAGAAGCCAATGTAGACAGTTTGAATACCATTCAGTGTTCCCAGTCCTTACTTTCATGCCAGAAAAATAAAAGCAGTATAACGGATGGGGATCCAGGTCCACCTCTTAGCTGATCCTGTTGCCCATTGCCTAGGAACCTGTCTTACTAAAGTCTCACTCTGGAGCTGATGGTTTTGTCCTGGGCAACGTGAGGCTTTAAAAGTCACAACAGGCAGCTGTGTTGGCTTCTTGAGGTGGGCTGGGTGATTCAGGTCCTCCTCTGCTGCCAAGCAGAGAGGACTGGATCTTGTCTGACAGACATTGTACATTGAGACTGTAGCCCCACTTGCATACTTCATAGTACAGAGAATTTACTTTGGCTCTTCCTTGTTATCTTTCTCTATTTAAAACAGGAGTAATTCAGGGTGGAAATGTATTTCCCCAGACTTTACACAGCAATACAGAATAGAACTGTCCTACAATGAAGCACATAAATAATTAGTAGTGCTCCAATAGAGATTAAGTAAGGTGTTTCCACAGTTCCTTGCAAAAGGTAGCTACAAAATTTAAATTTTGAGTTGCAAAACAAGAAACTGAACCTCATGTTACATTGCTGTAAGAAAAAATATCCACCACTTCAATGTATGTGACTTTAAGAATCACAGGATTGTGGAATAATTTAGGTTGGAAGGGAGCTCTGGATATCATATGGTTTGACCTCCTGCTCAGAAAGGGACCCTGAGGAGAAGGTAGCTTTGTCAAATCCAGTCTTATTTGTGTCCCAGTTCCAGTGTTTGACCACCTTTGTGCTAAAAAAATTCGTATCTCTAATTGAAGATTTTTATGATGCAACTCTTGTCCATTGCCTTTTTGCATATAATTGTACATCTCCTGGAAAAGCCTGTCTCCATCTTCTCTATAATCTTCTATTAGGTAGCTGGAGATAGCAGTAAGATCAGTAAGAACAGAATTACTTCTGCTTGCTAAATCGAAAAATATTGGACTTTTCTGCCCTCAAGGCATTTTTCCTTACAGCTTTAGTGATATTCTGTTAGGATCCAATTATTATTATTATTAAGGTTCTTTGGAAATTCCTCTGCCCGAATTAAGGTGAAAACGAGACCATATGCCAGTCAATAGTAAGGGTTTTATTTGATGGTAAATATGAGAGAGAGAGAAAGAAAGAAAGAAAGAAAGAAGTAGGAAAGTAGGTGGGGAGGACAGAAGAAGAGGGTGATAGGGACAGAATAAGGAAAATATCACCACTCCGTGGATCCCAACAATGTTCTGTTGATCCTCTCCAGCTGGTCTTCTTGGTGGTGAAGGTCCCCGCCCGAGAAGCATAGAATCCGATGGATTTATACACTCTCGAGCCAGGTAGCAATGTCCAGGCACGTCCCCCTGGAGGAGGGGGGACAGTCTCTTACAGCAGACTCTGGGTCTGTTGCATCACGTGCAGTCCTGTGGTGCAAAGCCTCTCACGTGAATGTCCCGTGGATGTGGCCTGTGGGGCTGGGGGTTCCACAGCTGGGCCAGTTTGTGTAAAAGGGAGGATGGGTGTTTGTTGCCTCTGACCAGAGGTTATGCCAGCACCCGAAACCTCCTCCTCCCCCCTCGCTTGGGGGGGAGTCCATGTAAACCTGGTTTCTGTGAGCTGTGGTCTCTCCCCCACCCCAAACTCACCCGGGGATGATTGAACAATGGGTTTCTTTTTATCTAATCAGCAATTTGACTTTCAGTTTAAAGTCCCAGTCTTCAGGGAGTCTTCTTTGGTTGTAGCTTCTTTATAATGAGCAAAACTTTATATCAATGTTTGAGGCATGGACTATTTTCAGTCTCTGACATATTCAAAAGTGTCTTCGAACTAAAGCTTTCTGCTTTCTGAGGAACCTTTTATTTCTGAAAAGAAATCCTATTTAGGGAAACATCCTTGTACAAGGGGTTGACAGGCAATTCTGCTTATCGTCACCTACTTTTCACTTCTCATCCACAAACTGAAGGTTGAGAACTGTAGTTGTCATTCTGAGCTCATGATAGCAGCAGGAATTTCCTTTACCACCCACACATAAGAAACACTGCAGAGCTGACTGGGTAAAATCTTTGCCATGCTCCATGACTGTAAGAGGACAAACTCTAATTTACAGGATTTCATTTCAGAGAGAAGTGAAAACTGATGGCCTGCCCCTTTTAACCTCTCCCTTCTCTGGTACCTAAAGGGAAGCAAGGCATGCTTTAGATTAGGTGCTGCCTTCACTCCAGCTCTTCCTCACACCAGTTACAAGTTCTTTGGTTGCACTACTGCAAACCCCTAATGTGTTTGCAGCTGAATGTATGCCTAAGCAATATGCCCGGGCTGAGTTAAGCTTTAGTTAGGTGAATGAGGTCTCATTTTCTCAGTACAGGAAAGACATGGATCTGTTGGGGTGGGTCCAGAGCAGGGCCACAAAAGTGATCAGAGGGATGGAGTACCTCCTCTATGAGGAAAGGCTGAGACATCTGAGACTGTTCAGCGTGGAGAATAGGAGGCTCTGAGAAGGCCTTTTAGCACCTTGCAGTACCTAAATGGGGCTTAAAAGAAAGATGGGGACAGATTGTTTGGTAGGGCCTGTGGTATAGGACATGGGGCAATGGTTTTAAAATAAAAGAGGGTAGATTCAGACTAGATATAAGAAAAATTGTTTACGATAAATGTGGTGAGAGAGTGCCACAGGTTACTCAGAGAAGCTGTGGATGATCCATCCCTGGAGGTATTCAAGGCCAGGTTGCATGGGGCTCTGAGCAACCTCATCTAGTTGAAGATGTCTCTTCCATGGTAGGAGGATTGGAATAGATAGCCTTTAAAGGTCTCTTCCAAACCAAACTATTCTATGATTCTGTGATCCCACCACCTCCTTCCTGCCAGAGGGGCACTATGGAATACACCCAGGAGCAGGGAGCTTGCTTGGCCTTTGTGCTTCTCTGGAGCTACTACTTGAGTGGGCCTGTCACCATATGTGCAAAGTCACCAAAGTGACCTCATTGGCCTTCAGCTGAGGAGCAGCACAGGCCAATTTGCACAGCATTAGTCTGCTTTGGAAACCTGTGTTCTTCCTGCTCATGTTGAACAGCTTATCAGACTCTGAAAAGGTGACTTAATTTGTATCACCAGATAAAGACATCAGTGTAGGAATACAAATATTTTTGTTCTAAGTAGAGTCCAGTCTGTACTCCCCTCATTGGTTTTATGTATATTGCCAAGTGTGACCAATGATATAAAAAAATGGCATATGGATTCTGAGCAGGTGAAAGAAGTATTCAAGATATATCACCTTTATTTCTGAGCCATTTTAGTTATACTGGAATTAAATCAGGAATAACTCCATGTCAGCCAGGAAATCAGAACTAGGTTAACGTGCTAGATGAGGCCAGCAGATGAAATCTTATTACTATTCATGTCACTCTCAGAAACTCTCCTTTTTTTTCCAGGTTGCTCACTAGGAAGCTTTTATTGTTAGAGTAAAAAGAGATTTCACTGCTTCTTACACATTCTTCATTCTTAGTCTTCATCTGAAGAAGTGTAGCAGTAGTGCCCTACTTAGATAGATAAGAAGATAAGAAAATGAACAGGAAGAGTCAGAGCTCAAGCAAGCTTTATTGTTTCCCTAGTCTATCCTCCAGGAACAGAATTCTTTTCTGATACATTTTCCACTACTTTATCCAATCCACTTTTTAAATAAATCAAGCAGTTGATCTACAACATTACCCTGGAAACTGAATCGACTCAAGGAAACTCACTATACAACTGAAATTTCCTCTTGTTGCTTCCCTGCTATCACCAATTTCGCTGCTTCACAGGAGCGCAGCAGCTTGGGTTTAATCAGAGATGGACTGGTGGGAATTGCTTTGAGAGGAGCAGGTCCCCTGCAAAGCCTTTAGGAATGACAAATGTTGAGAAGATAAGCACAGATGCTGATCTGAGGTTAACAAGTCATCATAATTTACCAGTTATTTCTGCCCGGATATGTTCCATTGCCACTGCATTTATACAAAGCATTGAGGTAGTGCTGCAACATGCAAAGAAAGCAACAATAATTCAGCCAGTTTTCATAAGTCTTTTCTCTCTCAGTGAGAGATAACAACTACAGGCAGTGCATGAACATTATCATTTCTATAACAGTGGTGTCTCCTGGCCTCAGCAGAGGTCACGGCCACATCTGCTTGGAGCTATGAAAACATGTGCTAAAGGTCTATCTCTGTTTCACAGTGTTTGTGCACTCACATAAGAAAACTAAAGACATGAGGAAAGTTAGTATTGCTGTCATCATTATATAGGGAGGAGGTGGAGGAAATAAAGCACAGACAATGCTACCAAGTGCCCTAAAGCCCCCTAAACTCCATCTTGGAAACAAAATACAACCAGACTGATGGCCACACATTGATAGGTAGTGACAAAGAGCAAGACCCAAGGGAAGATAGGCAAGTCATGATTAGTTTCAAAAATAAGATCAGTGACATGGAATTAAATGCACAAAGTTTTACCTGTGTAAGAAAGGTTTTAAAAATCGGTAAGGGCAGTATAAACTTACAGAAATCGTATTTTAAAACAATAAAGTCACATTGCCTTACTTACAGCATTTTGAGCTTTCACATGTGTAATAAACTAGATGTTGAAATGAGAGGTAAAAATATTGAAAGTATTTCTGTAAAGGATCAGTATCTCTGGGATGTGCAGCAGAATTACAGATAGATAACCCAGCCTACAGAACCCCTCATTTTCCAGTTATGACTATTTGCTCATCTCCTGGCTTGCCTTCTGCTAATGAGGTAGCAAACAATAGAAATTACAGCACCTAGGAGCACTATAGCACACAGGAGATTAATATTGGAAAATAGTTGTAACCTTCCTATCATATACCTCTGGCAAGCATTGATTGCTACTGATTATACTCATGTACCTGAGCAATAGTCCTGCAAAATTCACATCAGCACCCGAGAAAGCACAAAGGTGCTCAACAGTAATAATAAATCAGCAGTGAGGCTGTTACTGCTATCTCAGGCTATTGTGGGTTATAAAAATCTTAACTCAGTCCTTCTCCCATGGTTGTAAATGGCTTCTGGGATAGTGAGAAGTTACCCTCGTTGCCTTATCATCCCTGATTGTGTCTGGGTTCAAGGTGTCATCATCATCATTCTGATCATCAAACAGTTTGGGTTGGAAAGGACTTTAAAAGGTCCATCTCATTCTCAGAGAGACAGTGGCAGTTCGTGGGCACTTCCTGCCCCAGGCCAGCAGAAGTGGAGCCCAGGTATGACCAGGTAACTCCCCCTTCTCCACTCACTCAGTCTCTCAGTGCTTTGGACAATGGAAATGGAATTGATTCCTCATGATAGGAAGATAGCTTTTTTGGAGGGGGTCTGTCTCTCTTCCTGACCACTGTTTCCTTGTCCCTCGTCCCATCATTCCAGTGCTGCAGCCTGCAGCACACTGTGCATACTGGGTATGCTTCTCCAGCATGTTTGTTTCCAAACCTGGATAAATGTGTAGCCTTATGGGCGATCTCCAACACTGAGTGCAGAAAAGGCCTTGGCCACCCAGTCACGGACCCTCAAGGGCACCCTGGGAGGAGATGCTAGGAGGCTGCAGAAACCTCTGAATTACTCGCCCTGCTCACCAGCCAACAGGAACAGCAATATCCATTGCTCTTCCAAGGCTGGAAGCCATTGCACTTGCATACACAATGAACTCTTGACTTCCCTTAATGCAATGCGGCAAGTGAAAATGAACACGAGAGCCAAAGTGTATGATTAGCATGAGCACCAACTAGTTAAGCAGAATAAGAGACCTGGATCATCTGTCAGTCTCAATGTGCATGACTCTCATGAACTTTTCCATAAGGACTTTGGCAAATAAAGAAAGAAGTCACAGCAGCTGTTGAATGGCAGGGCAATATTACACCCTCCCACCTTTCTTTTCCATTTTTCCCCTTTGTGTATTTTCCTTGGGAAAAAAAAATATTTTTGAGAGAAAGCTGCAGGAAATTTCCAGCTGACTCAGCTCTTGAGAATTTCCCCCAAGATCTCATTTGGATTTGTTCTGCTCTGCATCCCAAAGTACACTGACTGTGTATTTGTTTAGTGTCTGTATCTCTGCAAGTTCACTGCTCGCTGTGAGTGTTAACCTGTTTAATAATACATCTTCAACTGCAACAGCTATTTCTCTGTTCAGATCAGGATTTTACTTTCTAAAACCACTCCATACATTTGCTGAGCTGACCCCTTCTGCTCATACTGATCAGAAGAGTTATCATTGATTGGATCAGCTTGCATATGCTTTTGCTCATATTTGTTGATATTTCAAGGACTATTTCAAGGACATAATTCTCTTTTTGGATGATGCTGAGATAAAAAAAAATGTTACATCTGGTGAGAGTTAATTATATTTCAAATCTGTTGCAGTTGAGTTGGCTTGGCCAAAAAATACTAAATAGAATGTGCTTGGTGTTTGAAGACTGAGACTATTATTTCGTGTAAGTTAGTATTGTAAGTTAATGGGTCCATGGGAGGATAACAAATAAGCTTTTGAAAGCCAGAAACCCTCTGCCCTGTGCTGGGTAAAAGCCTGAATAGTACTGAGACCAAATGCAACTTAGGTTTATATTCATTCAAGGGCATTGCGCTAGGGCACGTGGTCTGGCACACAGAGCAAGGGAAGGTAATCACTGTCCCTCCTTACTCAGCATAATCTTACACGACTGTGAATTTGAAGCTCAGGCTTCCTTCTGAATAAGGCCTGAAATAATTTTGGATTTGCTTTTCTTTATATCACTTATCAGTGGGGAACCTGAGAAATGAAAAGAAGCCAGAATGGAATCAAGACTTTCCGAGCTTCAATTTATCATCTGCCTAAGGAGATTGAAGGTTTAGCTCCTCTAAGCCTTCAGCGGCCTCCTCAGGGGGGAGGCAGGCAGGTCAAGCAGAGGGTTTTTCAATAGCAAGAGAACTCCATGCTGGAAACAGCATCAGTTCATTGATGTTCACAGGCAAGAGACAAGAAGTGGTTCCCAAAACTCCCAAGAAGAGATACATCATTCTCTGGGTGCCGGGTGAAACAAACAAACAAAATCAAAAACCTGGATGCTCCTGAATACAGGAAGCATTGTGTTAATCCATTTTAAAATTAACTCTATAAACCTAAGAAATCCTTGCTTTCTGACCATACTGCTCCAGCAGCAGACTAATAAAATCCTACCCTGACATGTTCTTGGGAACAGTCATGGGTTAGGGTCACTGATACTGAATCTTTCCATACTCATGCTGCTTGTTAGTTTTGTGGTGAGCCAGTGATGACAGATAACTGCCCAGCCAGAGCTGGGCAGGCCAGACCAGTGCTCACCTCCTCCTTGACCATATACACCTCTGTTGATTTAATATTAATTTTGGTTTGGTCACTGGATGGTCTGTCTGCAGATCAACTGTGCTTCCAGAGGGGTCAATGACAAGATGCCTATGAATTTTCAATGGCCAGGACCTGTGGGAATTAAGAAATAACGATTGCAATTGCTGAGAAAATTTGTATGTGAATGCCTTTATGAAGTGAAGATAATTCTGAAGCAGTGGTACTCATCAGCATCCATAAAGTGCTTCCATAGTCCTGTTTATTTTCCTAAGTGCCTGTGTTTTGCATTTTGAGTTATCCCTACCAAGGTGATACCTGATGCATTTCCTGCAGGACACAATTACATCTTTGCTGCGAAGATGGGTTGAAGCAGCAGCTCGACTGCAAAGACAACTAGTCCTTAATAAGCCAGAAGCTGTTGAGGCCACTGGGAAATGAAGTTACTGAACGTGGTCTTGATCTTGTGAAAACACCCAGTAAGAGATACCCTGTCACATGAAGAACCCCACTGGTCCTAGGAAAACAAGAGACCAGGGATGTCTATGGGCTTGCATGAATGTAAGGGTCCAAAGTTACAGGAGAACTTGTATCAGTGTAAAAGCTGCATGAAAATGTCTTTCAGGATCAGGATATAGATGAATACTGTGACCCATTCTTTAATTTCAAATAATTTTTCTTCCTATGGAGGTACTTATACTTAGGTATTAGGTTTTTAGAGACTTTAAAGCAGGCAGCCTTGGCAAGTATAATGTCATTCAATGAGATTTGTGAAGTTAGAAGGAATATTGAGATTTCATGCAAAAAACATCAGTAAGTTTCTTTGTATCAGGTCTTTTATGATTGCTGTTGATTTACATAGGTATAATGTCTTTTCCTCATTCTGACTAGATGCTTCCTCTTCTCCCATAATCCTGTGGCCTATAAATATAAAAATTTGTAGATGGTGGAGTTTTCACCTCTCTCTTAAATCTTGCTCAGGCAGGAAAACACAGGCCTAATGGGTATTTCTGAACTTCTGAAGGAAATGGAGGGAAAAGAATACTTGTGAGAAATCAGGTCAACTTCCTTTATCCTTGAATCTTAGACAGAAGAATGTCTTTTCTGGCCAAACTGCAAGATCAGGTACAGCAGATGGGACTGAATTCCCAACTCAGCCCCAAAGAGAATCTTTTGTTAGCCATCTATAGATGAACTGATTTTCCTGGGGTTCAAGCACAGATGAGCATCTAGGGGTAGTTTGTAAGTCTTCATACTTTTTGGAGTGCAACAGCAGATTAAGTGATTTTGGTGAGATCCACAAAGTTCTGGGCAGAAGTTTTGTTTCTGCAAAAAAATTGGTTTGGGTGTGTGTCTGGGTCCCAGGGAAGGAAATGAGTTATAAATGCTGGATGCTCAGATTCACTGGGGTATCTAAATTTGGAGATAGATTGTCACTTGTAATTGTTGGAAGACCATATAAAGTCTACCTCAGCTTCTTCTCATGGTGTGAACCATTCTAGAGAGTCCTTTCATGTCAAAAATGGCAAGAAAGAAGGAGGTGAGAGAGGCAACTGCTTAAGCTGACACTGCTGCTGAAAGAAGGACAGTCCCAGGAGTTTGGTGGTCTTCACTGTTGAGTAGGTGTTTTGAGGAGACACAGATCACAGCTATTTTTTAGGAACAACCTGTTTTGTTGTTAACAAGATCAAACTCTAATGAGTGATAGCAGATTGTGAATTCACCCCGTGTACTCATGCATGTAGTTATTAGCCCCTCACTCATAGCTGAGTGGTAGCAGCAGTGTCTGGAATTCCCAAGCCCAGCTGCATACTCAGAAGTTTTGAGGTCAAACTGGCTCATCTGCGTACGGCAGCTGTCACACTCCTCGACAAAGTCTGAGCCATGCAACCTCTCATTGCTGCCAGGGGTTCCAGCAGACTCCTGTTCACTCAGTTTATTGATTCTTCTGGTCTACACAGCACTGCCAGTGTCTAGAGCAAATAAATCCCTGGAAGAGTTTCATGCACTACCTTCACAGTACATACCTTCCCTCTCTTATTTTCTGATGACAGCATCACCTGACCAGTGTTTTGTGACTTTTCATTACGACTGGATGTTTTTAAGAGCGAGCAAGAGAGAAGCATCAACAGAATCACCTTGAATTGCCCAGCCAGGATCAGTCCATGATGAATGGCTGGAAGGGTCTTTTTCTTCTGCCCACTGAGTTTAGACATCACATATCAAACTGGAGAATTTGGATTTTTTGAAGTGCTATTGCCTTTATTGCCTTTAAACTAATGAGTTATTTAATTAGAAAAAAAAAATTGATTTCCTGAGTTTTTAGCCTGCAACTAGAATTTCAACCATTTTTAGCCTTAAGTTTCACTGGTGAACTTAAATGAACTTGAAATATGCCCGCAGCTCTGGCACTAATACGTCACCGATGGGGAGCAGTAACTGACAAAAGACATAACCTGAATGCAGTGAGAACCATATTTCCTTAGCTAAAAATATGATTGACACTTTTTATTATCAGTTGAAAAATTCCACATCTTAAAAATGTGTGATAGGTAAACAGCAGTTTTTTGCTGCATTCCCAAGCTGAAAAAGCGGCTTGCCAGGCAATTTTTGGCAGAAAACAACAAAAGCTTACTATTACACTTACAAACCAAGTGAGAAACAGTAAAAGTGTACTGGTGTAAGAAAAACACATGCAGACTAAGTTTCACTTGATCCCTGATGAAAAATAGCACCTTATATTTCAACAGATATTTATTTTTATGATTTTTATACCTGTCATCTTCAATTTCTTCTTTTTCAAAACATCTTGCTGACATTATTTGAGAGTTTTTTCAAACTTCTGAAATCCCATCAGCATCTCTCACACTTTCATAGTCTACAGAGCTTGACTGACAGTATCACTATAATGTCGTCTTTTACATTCTTTTACCAGTATTTATGTCTGGAAAATGATGAAGTCAAAATTTATGATATTACCCCTTGATGACCTCAGATAAGAAATTTGAAATAAGACTTTTAGGGTGTCTTCTCAATTATTTTTTCTTATTCTTTATGACTGCAATACAAGTGAAGAAAAAACAGCCAAGAAAACATGCCTGGATTTGGTGTGGGAAGGCAAATTTGCTTGTGTTAGTGCTGTTATGCAAATATGAATCATTTTGCAGTGTAGTCTTTAAGTTATGGGTTTTTAAGTCAGAGAGGGGGAATCCCAAGGGCAATCTTTGCTGAGTAGGGAGAAACATCTCTCATATGTAAGAAGGACACCTTACTGCTAAATTCAAAGGCAATGCTGGGTGAGGGAGTGTGCACTGACTTCCCTTCCCCTACGAAAGGCATTTGTATTAAAGACTCTTGAGATGAGTTGTTGGGCCAGAGTCCTTCATAGAGTCACCATTGCTTTGTGGTGGCTATCTGAGGTTGTGCCATGGGACGGGGCAGAGGCTGGGCCTGTGGTGCTTGCTTTGACAATGGACAAAAAATAAATCCCTTGATTTAGCTATCTGTTATTAATGCTTAGTGCTAGTGGTCATTGTCAATGACTGAAGTGGTCGGGATGAATATTTCAAATACAGGTTGGCATCTATTGCACAGCTCCTTTATCCATTTTGAAAGAAATTTTAGCTTTGGGCTGGATATACAAATAGTGAATGTTAAATAGCAGGATTAGTAAGAAGCCAGAGGCTCAGCTGGGAAGAGGCAGAAGCAAAACAGTGAGATTTGGCTGCTGCAAGTATCTTCAAGTGGGTTACGCTGTGGTATCTGTAGCAAGATATTAAGCATACTGCCTGTTGAATTAGGCCTATGGGAAGGTCTGTGGGATTCCTGAGCAGAAAAAAAATGGGCAAGTGAAGACTCATAGCTCTGAAATGATTTTTGTGCTGTTTACTAGACAGCAGGGCAGTCAGGTATGGTGTCTTCTGAAGGTTTCAAAGGCACTGATTGCATTCGCAGCATACTGTAGAGGAAGACTGCCAGTCCTCTCAGCCCATCAAGCTTCTGGTTGCCTTTGTCTAGGGGTTATTCTTCAAACAGACCCATTTCTAGGCAGCCTCATTCTCTACCGCTACCCCTTCCTATTTTGACTGTGCTGGTTTCTAACAAATTAACCTGCAGTCCTATCTTACAGATTTTGTTTTACTGTTTATCTCCCCTTAATCCGACTGCTCTTTGCTGTCTCATAATTCATTGTGCATGTCTCATATGGGCCACCACCATGGATGGCTGGTTTCTATGAGTCCCTCTCTTTTGTCTCCTGAAGCCTGTTTTCCTGCAACTTGAAACATATCTGAAAATTTTTATGTGAGCTATCTCCATTTCTAGTTCTGCAGGCTTTATTTTTTTCTGGTATAAATATAGATTCTTTGAAAATATACAATTAGTAGAAAAAACCTTCAATAGGTGTTTGATTTTGGGGTGCTTGGTATTTCTCAGATATACTTGGTTCCAGCTCACTTGTCTAATAAACATTATATGATTGTCGTGGTCAAAGTCTGTAGTCCCTGCTGTATAACACATTTTTTATTTATCTCCTTCTGTCACTGTTGGATGGGAATTGATCTGTTTAAGTGTATGATATGGTCTCTTACTAATGGCTCATGAATCTCTCTCTGTCAAGTGAGTGCCCATATCACACAACAAAATTCATCTCAACTGTGGAAGCCTCTCAAGGGTCTGAGCAAAGCTGGTCACACTGTCTGGAATAGACTTATTTTTTTCTCCTTAGACACTGGTTTATCGCAGAGTATCTTAGCTGGACCAAAAGACAAGTATTTTTCAAGCTGTTTTTGTACTGAAAAAAGTAACCACCAGCTAGAATGGGTTTTCTATGGTCTGTCAGTCTGAAATGATCTGTTCTGAGTCCTGAATGTCAAAATACATGATATTTTTGAACTGACATTTTGGGGGCATTATTTCTTCATGGAAAGTTCAAGTACATTCAACTATCTGTCTCTTTTTGGCATGCAGCCAAACCCATGAAATTTCAAACTGAGCAGAAAACCTTTATTTTTCTTGTTGTTATCGTTGCTGTTGTTACTATCGTCATCCTTCTATTTAATTCTTCCCAGGACCAGCAGTGTCAGTAGTCAGTAAAGATACAATTCTGTAAGTTATGGAAAAGGTATAGGTTTAGGATAAGTCTCATTGCAGCCTTGATGCTGTTGTCAAGTCAGCTTTTCATAGCCCTTCCAACCCTTCAACTTTTTTTACTACTTTTCCCCTTCTGCTCTCATCTTGGCTGATCAGGACAACTTTAATGTAGCAAGACCCACCATGCCACTGTAACTGTAAACCTATGGAAACAGCATGAAGTGCCAAGGAGTACATGTTGGTGAAGAAGGCAGGTCTCTTGACGGAGTTAGAAAGAGTAGATGTGCTTAGCGCACTGTTTCAGCCAAATTCCAGCCTGACTGTAATTTAAGGTGTTACTGTAGCGCCTGTAAAGCTTTACTCGTGAAATAGAGGCTGAAATATTTTCAGAGAAGTTTCAGCCTTCCAGCTCAAGAATGCTGGGATAGGCCAAAATCAGGCAAGTTGTGCTGGCTCTTTTTCTCTTCTTTTTCCTCCAGTTTCCGTAACACTGCCTGGGGTTTGGATATATAACATATAAGGGACTCGATGCTGTGCAGCTATTCATCACTCACCCTTCCTTCCTGGTGGCAAATGGCAACATCACTATCGTCAGGTCACTGCCTGTCCAAGCATTAACCCAGCACCACCATGTTCACCATTAAACCGTGTCCCTGAGTACCACATCTCCTCCTTTTTTAAAAAACTTTCAGGGATGATGATTCTACCACATCCCTGGGCCTGTTCCAATATGTGATGACCCTTTCAATGAAGAAATTTTTGTTAATATCTAATCTAAACCTCTCCTGGTGCAACTTGAGGCCGTTTCCTCTTGTCCTGTTACTTGCTACCTGGGAGAAGAGACCATCCCCCACCTCACTAAAACCTCTTGATATCAGTATGGACTGTTGGCTTCACAACCCCCTTCCTCCCTCTTTGTGTATGGCCAAGCCCTTCCTCTGTCACCTGCTTCTTCATATTCTCTTCTTACATCTTTTCTACCCCTCCTCAAAATAAGGTACTTCTTACGGCCTTTGCAGTTAAACTTCACTTTTCCATCTTTTTTTTTTTTTCTGTTCCCTGTCTTCACTTCTTGCACCATCGGCTAAAAAAAAGCAATAAAGGTGCTGTAGATTAAATTATTTCTTAACTACATGGTCCTTGTACAACAGAGATTGTGCAGATAATGTGTTCGTGTGAGGTAGCATTATTACTTCCCTGCACCGTGGGCACACGTCATATGGAGAAGAATTCCCTTGTCATATAACAAATGGGTAGAAAGTGTCACTGAAGGCCAGCACAAATTTTTGGCTATTTTTCTATGGAAGATTTGGGAAGACTTAGTTCTAGCTGCTCTGAAGATAATTAATTCCTAATAAACTGTACCTCCAGCACTTCAGTGACACTGCTCCAGCAAACTCTCCATGAAACGGAGTGTGTGTATGCTCTCCTTTCCACTCAAAAGCTTTCCAGCCAGGCTGGGCAATTAAGGGGAACTCTAGCTTCATCCCACTGAATCTCAAGACAGCTATATAGGAAATCCACTGTATACATTCCTTGCCCTAGGCTGGGCTGTGATGGGTGCATAATGTCCAAGTACCTATGTGAGAGACCTTGAAGGGCTGCCCTGTAAAAGTTAAGTGATAGCATCAGAGTCCCAGTATTGCAGAGTTTCTGGGCTCTGCACAGGGATTTGAAGGTGGGAATGCAGTGCTTGCAGTCCATGGAGAGACATACAGCACTGCTGCCTCAGTGCTTGCCGCAGCAGCTCCTCTGATGCTGAGACACTCTGACTGTTCAGGTCAGTGATTTGTGTCCCTGGATGCTCTGTCTGTGCCCGTGTGTGTCTGTGTGCATGGGGACCAACTAGTCTGCAGCTATTCTGCAGAGCCAGTGGAGCTGGCTTAAGGGTGATGGGTTGGGACACGCATGTGGAGGGGCCCTTCAGAAAGCATTTGTGGGCAATGAGATGGTGCCTTGGCTGTGTGGGTCTCTCTCAGGGACTCACTGTTCTGTGGTGCCTCAATTCTTGCTTAAAGGAAGGCAGCTGCTGTATTTATGGGAGGAATTTGTGGTCACTGGGGATTTGTCTCCTTGAGCAAAGGCTCAATTAACAACTGGTTTCTTCTACAGGATTATGAATTACTGCTTTCCTGGTCCCTAGTGCTTTACTCCGGGTTCTTTAATGCATTGAAATTGGTATTTTCCCTGTGTAACTTTGTGCTCAGAGACCTGTTAGCCTCCACCTGTAACTCTGCTGGTTAATGGAGTGAAGTAGGCACTAAACAATGTGAGACCTTCCCATTCTCCACTTCTCCATTAGCTCTGTCTGGGGCCTGTGGCCTCGCTTACATACCTGCTATAGCTGACAAAACGACCAGCCCTTTTCCACCCCAAATCCAGCCAGCTGAGTAAGGCATGATCCACTTGTGTCACATCCATAGACTGTACCTGTTCCCCAAATCCAGTTACCCCATGGACTACGCTCAGGCAAACATCTAAGCTCATTTAGTTGGAAACAGTCCTTCTGCCGATTCCCTTGGAGTTGGAGATCAGCAAGGCTTTCCCCTGTTTAGCAGACACAGTCTCAGAATAGTGTTTTCCTTCTCATTTGGTATCTCTAAAATAGGACGATGTGGTGTCTGTTGAGAAAAGAGGCTCTGGATATGCTGCCTGTGAGATTTCATTGTAAGCTGATGAGCATACTTACCTACAGCAAATGCCAGTGCTATTAAAGAAGGATTATATACAGATGAGGAGTTAATAGTTTAGGAATATTTGCCTAATATTTTACTAGAGATGTATTGCCATTAATGAGCATCTGATTCCCAGCAAATCACATCCAGTTAAGCAGAGTACAGCCAATAAATACACCATCAGGGGAGGAAAAATGGTGCTTTGGTGACTCCTGCATCCTACAATGCCTGTCCAAAACCTCTATTTCAGATGACAGGAGCGTAAGACAAGCATTTGCCCTCAGACCCTTCGGATTTGTTCTGTGAGTCATCAGGCTGACAGTGCTCAAAACAGTATCTGTGAAAAAATAGAGAAATAAATGGGTGTTTGACATAGATTTGACACTCGCAGTACTTAAATATGGTGATGACTCTGACAGTTTTGCCCTGTGCTTAGATTTGAAGGTAATGAACAGCCCCATATCAGCTTTTACTGCAGATGGCACAGTGGCAACACCCTTTCTTGGGAAAAAGAAAGAAGCAAGAAGACTTTAAAGAAAATGTTTCCTTGGAGTCCAGCATGAGTTTTGCTCAGAACAGTCTTCTGGAGCAGGTAAGTCAGGCAGAGGTCAAACAGGGTTTGGTGGTGCCACCGATGAGCTTCTGCTTCAGACTGGGACTTCATGTGAGCTGTTAGGGATGGATTTTATTCCAGATTCCCAGCATTTTATACGTCTCTTACATATTTAAAGCCTATACCAGAGTTTTGCAGTTTAAAGACATCTTCAAATTGCCATTTATAGCTGATGCCCTATTGCATTTCTGTATTCTACTGCAAGGCAAAGTCTTTGGCAGCATCAGTGAGTCTCTGTTGGAAGGGAAGCCAGAAGAGCCTGCAGAGAAAGCTCTTTGTCCATACATTCCAGAGCAAGCCCTCCGGCTAGCTGCTTGCCCTGAGATATTAGTTAATCAGTTGGTGTGGTGTAAGGGCCAGCTGTGTATTGGCCTTCTACTGATGCTGTAACAACTCTATCACTGTTATAATATGTTAGACCTAATTAATTTTCCCTGGTTGCCACCACCTGGTTCTGCTTAGATCAAGCACTAATGAGTAGTTGACAGTAGTTAATGAGCTTCTGCAGCAAGCAATTCAATTTCTTCACTGACTAAAACTGCTTATTTCTTCTGGGCAC
This sequence comes from Eulacestoma nigropectus, assembly GCA_013397775.1. Taxonomy (NCBI): domain Eukaryota; kingdom Metazoa; phylum Chordata; class Aves; order Passeriformes; genus Eulacestoma; species Eulacestoma nigropectus. The sequence continues at coordinate 4,241,462 of VZTE01005755.1, forward strand.
CATGCTCCCCCTTCCTGGGATATTTGGCACCATTAACTTGCCATTGGGTCAGGCAGGATCCATCTCCATCAGTAAGAGACTGCAGCAGTGTGTGCTGTCCAGAACTGCCCTCCTCCACTGAGCAGGGGAGCTGTGCTTTTGTCCATAGCTTTCCACACTGGTCTGCAGACCAGTTCAGCTGTGTCTCCTACTGGTGACACGCCCAGCCAGCCAACACAAGCAGTCCATGCTCTGCAGCCATGGTGTCACCTTCCTTGCAGTGATGGGCTTTGTAATGGTGCTTTTGGTGAGTGCTGATCTGGTAGGGCTATTATGGTAGGTCTTCCTGAGTTGTCTAAGGTCATAGAATCATGGAATGGTTTGGAATGCAAGGGACTTTAAGATCCTCAAGTTCCAATCCCCCTGCCATGGGCAGGGACACCTGCCACTAGATCAGGTTGTTCAGAGCTCCATCCAACCTGGCCTTGAACACTGCCAGGGATGGAATTTTTGATAAATATTTCTGTGTGGATTGCTCATGGGGAAGAGGATCTGCTCTGTGCCCAGATATTTAGGACCTATATCACCATTTTCCTGCTTCCCCACAGGTGCTTTAGGTGTCATTGCCTTGCTTTGTGCCAGCTGTTAAGTGCTCTGATTATAGTGAAAGGAACAACTTGCTTTTGCCCGATAGACACTTATCTAATTCTTCTGAAAATCATGGTGAAATGCCTTAAGATGGATTTGGCACTTGGAGGTATCTGTACAACAGAAGTAATGCTCACCTACCTTGTAGCTCTGGTCTCAAATAATTTTCCAAACTGGGAGATAGCATCTTTCAAACCACAGGTTGTGAATGGACAACTGAGTCCAGATACTTGGCTGTCTGTGTGAAGGGACCATTAAAAGGTAGTGAGACAAATGAGAAAATGTGACCATTAGAGACATACTCTATGCCTGGCCAAGGCAAAAGGCTGGCAAAGTTTGCCACCACTGCCTGAACTGATCATCACAGCATGTCTAGCTTCCTGTAGTTTTAAGAACTTTCTGTCTCCAACGCATTTTAGAAGGATTGTTTTCTAAGTTTCTCTTGCTTCTGCAGAATATAGTCTGGGGAATTGGCTCAGGTTGACCTAGAGAGAAGATGAAGAAGAAAGTACTTTAATAAGAGACCCTGCTCCATGTCAATTGTTTGGTTTCTCTCCCTCTTTTGAATCTATTGGAGAAATCTAAAGCATCACAATGAATGTTTAGATGATTAACCATCCTTGTGATCATGTGTGTAAAATCCTGTGGACAGAGTTTCTTTCCCTATAGTCTCCCTTGTGGCTCCCAGAGCCATATGGAGGCTCTGTGGTCCTCTGCAGACTGCATATAGCACTGTCATTGTGTCAAAAGCAGTGTCCCCATCATGTTACTTTCTCCACTGGGGACTGACAATGTTCACATGGCCTCCCTGGAGCCAGCAAACCATCTGCAAAGATATTCCTGGAATGGCCAAACCCCAAGGTTCTTGAGCTGTTGGGATCCCATAGCACAAATGAGTTTATGCTCCACTAAGCTGCTCACAAGCAGCTATAATATAATTATTACAGTCCTCTTCCCCATGGCTGTGCAGTGATGTCATAAATATGGAATGATTATTTCATTATAAAAAATATTCTGATAATTATTTGCCAAGATGCTGATAATACTGAATTCACAGCAGAACTGTGGTAAGGAGAAAGTGGCTGTACTTCAGAATGAATCTTCTTGGTGGCAACTTCCATACAATGTGAAGTCAAAAAGAAATAAAAAAGGGCAAGAAGGAAAAATGTGTCCTATTTTCAGTCATTTTTGAAACCCTCCTACTAATTCCAGACTTGTTTCTGTCTTGTGTGATAGATGTGATAATGTCTCAAGACAAAATAAAAGCATAATATTTCTCTTTTACTATTCTGCTCCAAGGAAAAAAGACAAATTATGCCTTGTGAAGAAGCCATTTGCTATAAAGTGTAAAAATGCTTTAATATTAATATTTTATAATAAAATTCATGACATATTTATAAACACTCTATCAAGCATTTACAACTGAACCACAGCTGAGAGCCTGGACTGGAATAAATAAGCAAGGACACAGCTAGTATGAAATATACAGCTTAATTTTTATAATTGTGTGTGCTTTATTCTTTACACAAATGGAATGGATGCGCAGAGTATTTACACATAACAGGAGTGTAAGCTGGACAGGGTGTTTTGTAAACTCCAGATTCCAAGTACCCCACACTACAGCTGGACTGAGAAACATCCTGCTAAAGAGACACGCGCCGGACATTGTGCCGGAGGGAGCAGCTTGGTGCGTACAGGCTGCAGCACTCAGAAATTCAAACTGGCCAATTCAAATTTAGGAGCACAAATCCAGAAATTAAAAGGTTACTATCCCACTAAGAGCCAACAGTGTTCCCCATTTTTTTTTTTATTTTAATTTTTTTTTAAATGCTTTTTTCCCCCCTCGAAGATCTTGCCTAGGATGCTGGCTCCCATTCCCAGAAATGCTGTTTTACATCAGGGCAAGCTGCCTGTGCTGCAGGGCCAGAAGGTGTAAGCTGCTGAAGTGGTGTGAGAGATGATGGATCACCTCTCGTGCTTTTCACCTTAAAGTCTCAAAAGGGCCAATGAGGTGGTAGTTCCTATAGCTCTTGGTGAGATGTCATGCAGCTGAAGCCTTCTGCAAATCCATTTGGCCCTTGGGTGTCTTTTTGTTAGGAATTTCACAGCACTGGCCTCAAAAAGACCTTGGTCCATGACTTGGGTGTTACAGTGAAACAAACAGTAAATAATGATGGGAAGTGCTGAGCTGCTGTTTAATCAGGTGGCCTTAGTGTTTTACAGAGATGAAAAATAATCAGTGTGATGAGGAGGATAGATGTTTAACTTCAGGTAGTATAAATGGGATGGACTCTATTGAAATCGGAGGAGTGACCGTGATTTCCAGCGGCTGAGGATCTAGGCTAGCTATATGCTGGATAGATTTTAGACATTATCTGTTGTTAGCTTTAATGCTGATTTGTGTCCTAGAATGGAAACTTTCTTTTTTTAGCATAATGACCTCATTCTTTTTGCTGAACCAACTGACAAAATGTCTGATTTTTAATGGGAAAGAAAAAAAGTTTATTCCACCAAGGAATGGGCTTGCACACTTGAATGAAGTTGCACAGTGAACCACATGCATAACATGACAGGCAAAATGTTCAAGAGGGAAAATATTGAGATTAAAAGCTGTGAAGGATAAAAGACCACTTCCTGTGAACATGGCAGATATTATGGCTTTAAATCTGCATCTGAAAAAGAAGGTTGATACTTCTTTCATCTACACAGTTTTTCCTACAAATATCCTCATGTGTTTCCACTCACTGAATCCTCTGGTCAGGGATACAATTTGAAAAAAAAAAAAAAACAAAAACAACAAGAAAACTGAAACAAAAATAAAATTTGACTGAGTGCTGATGAGCAAGTAACAGTGAAGGTGTAACGCCAACAATTTCTCCATAGAAAACGAATGTAAATAGGTAGGTGGATGTTGTATACCTAGGACACTGTCGCTGGCTCATAGTGGTTATTAGCTCGGGTTCCACACTGCTCTCCAGGATGAGGATTTGTAATTTCAGTGCAACGGAGAGATTTCTTGTCCTTGACTTTCACCGAGTGGTTCCTAGGACCCTATCCACACCGGAGCATCAAACCATGCTAGCTACAAACACAATTACATCACAGAATATTGATCTAGAAACAGCCTTTACTACCAAAGAAATTACAAAGCGCTAGCACGGACAGGGTACCTCTGTAGGAAGGGGGATTAAGCAAGAAAGAGGCTCTTTCACTGGTTGATGGTCAGACCATACGACCAGTGAAGAAGTGCCACTCCACTGAGCCCTGTTAGCAAGTTCTCAATGAGTCAGTGCATGGAAGATTTTTTATTTTTTTGTTTGTGGCAAGGAAAAATAATTAAGTTGTAATATTGCACATCTGCACAAAGCTAGCAAGATGTCATTGTGATCATCCATGGGTGGACAAAAAGCTGTGATAATTTTGTTTCTGCTTAGACCCTATGGTGCTACACACTGTGCCAGAACATGAGCTATAGCACCAGGAGTGTGATCTGGCACTTTTCCTAAAGGGTCCAGCATTTGCATTTGTCTCATGGTTAGGCGCTCCCAAGTCTTTTAGATGGACAGAAAAGGAATCTGATTATGCTAAGTTGTGTTAGCACCAATATGGAGTCAGGTGCCAATTGCTGTGGGTTGTGAGTTTGGACTTTTTCTTTTTCACCAGATGTAATTTTGCATGAGTCTTATGTTTTTCTTCCTCCTCCCACTACCACCCAGTATGATCTCAACAGCTGCAATGCAAAAATGGACTGCAGCTCTGAGGATGCTGCAACATGGAATGCAAAACATCAACACACAAAACAAATGGGAGTACAAGTCCTAAGGGAAATAAGACCTCTCACTGATTCTTTTGACGATTTGTTTTTAAATATATGTTTTATTTAAAAAAAAAAAAAAAAAAAGAAGTGCAATGTCAACTCTAAAATGGAAGCACAAACAACAGACAGGGAAAAATAAATAATGTTACTACAGTAACCAAGGACTGATGGAAAAATTGATTGTACTCAGCCGTAGTGTTACTGTTCACCGTAAAGCACAGCACATGACAAAGCAAAACAGTTACTAGTAGGATAGTACCATAAAAGGCTGCATGCTGAACTAAGAAACAAAGAAGCAGATGTGATTGATTGCTTAAAAACAGAGCTGAAAATTAGAATGAAGTTCCTGCTTTAGGATACTTGGTTTTTCAGGTCTGGTGGGCTATTTCCCAACCTGGGGCAATAGTATTTTGCTAGCATGGAAAAATCCATGGCTTCCAAAGATCTGGGGTCACTCTGTGGACTTCTGCAGAATTATCCAAAATCAAAGCATTCATTAATTTATATTAAAAAAAAAAAAAAAAAGTGTTTCTAGCCCTTCTGGTTACAAAGCTCTTCTGGAGACTTAACTGAAACCCTTGTTTATAAATCTGCGCTGACCAGGCAAGAAAAATAGTTAAAGAAGTGTGAACTTCTCAAAGTTACCATAGTTGGGCAGTAAGCGTGAGAGGCCCCCTCAGGGCCACTAAAATGCCCATATTTTTAATGCTGTCACTGCTGGTGGCTTTTGCAAACATCCAGCTCATCGCGCTGTCCGCGGAAGTTGGCTGGGTAGACCTGTCAGCTGGACAGGGTGTAGAAATGTAAGCTTCAAATAGACAAGTACCAGAGGAGTCTATTAAGCATTTGCCCTTAAGCGTCAGGGTTGCTGTAGCCACCAGCTATAAGCATTGCACTCCTGCAATGCAGCAGAGGCAGGAGTGTGGGTTTTATAGAGAACATGGTCCAGCAGCAGAGAAGGCAATTCAGTTTTACTGTCATAGCATCTGTTGCAGTTGTCCCCTTGTAAGTCAGTGAAGAATGGCATCAGTATACAGAAGAAGGGCAATGTGAAATGAGAAAAAAATACCTCCTTCTCCCCTTCCATACACTCCAAACTGCAATTCCACAGACTTTCCCCAAATCCCTCACAAATGTCTATTGCCTCAGTTTTTGCTTTTAAGACCCTTGCTGACTGTGAAATGAATGAAGATACAAGTTAGTTGGTGACCTGCCTGAAAGGAGAGGAAAGATCAAATGTTTTCATTATTTCCCTGAAGGAAACAGGAAGAATCATAAAACATTTGGGGATTAAGGGTGCCTCCTTCCTAAGAGAGAAATTATTAACTACATTTAAGCACTGACATTTTGCTTCTGAATGGTTGTCTCTCTCAAAGATGCATTATCCTTTTGTGTTCAGAAAATTCCTACAGGGCAGTGAGTTCAAGAGATCTTTCCACAGGAGTTCATCATGATTAAACAGAGGCAAGGGAGAGGATTAAATTGAAAGAAAAACAAGATGACAACTACAATTTAAGGAATTATCTTGCTTGCCATTAATAATAGAGAATCTGTTATGGAAGAAGTATAATGCAACTTGATGGTCCTCTTTACATTTGACAGTCGCACAAGGGTGTAAATATTTAATCTTTCAATTAATTAATCTTTACAAAATATCTTCACAAAAACATTTTACCTATAGAAATTAGTTTCTATACATCAATATATTTTTATTTTTATAAATTATTCCATCTTTAAGTGCCTTCTATCAATATAAATGATAAAATAGACAATCAAAAATTTTAAAGCTTTTCCCAGTTGTATCCCTCCTTGTTAACATAGGTGCTGTGAATCCTCATACATGTGTGTGTCCACATGGGAATGTGTTTGTGTGCATGTGTGTGTGATGTGAAATGCTTCCATCCTCTCCCACCCCTAAACACCATCAAAATAAACCATATTGTTGGTAGTTCCTGATGCAATAGTGCTTCCAAAGGGGAAAAAAGAAATGCTTGACTTGGTTTCAGAAATCAAAAGATGTGCATAGTTACCAAAGTCGAGGTGTACCAACTACAAATGTGCAATGACAAGCTTAGAACAGGACCCACCTCCCAGTCAAGTCACAGAGTGTCCTAACAGTGACCTCAGTAGGAAGTGGACCAAATACTCTGAGCTTGATTTTGCAAGGTGCGTGTGGCCCTGATCTAGCAAAAATGCTTAAGCCTGTGCTTAGCTTTGAGCACGTGAATAGTCCTACTGGAACTGGTGGGACTGAGCGGCATAGGGAAGGGTCACAAGTGACTCCAAGTCAACAGGCTACTCGTGTAGGAATTGGGGTCAAGTGCTGAGCGCCTTGCAGGATCAAGCCCTATATGAGGTTCAAGAGCTGGGAACTTCTCTAAAGCAATCAACACACTGAGCTCAGCCATTGAAATTGATCAAAATGTCCGAGTGGGCACAGGAGGTGGCTTAGCTCCCCTTGACAGAGGGTCTCCATGAAAAAGTTTATACCTACAACTCGTGCTCTGAGCACACAACAGATTTGCTTAATATGGTAGAAGTCTTTTTGTTCCTACCCTTTGACCCATCAGTGTCCTTCATGGCTTCAAACACTTTGTGTTGTACATTCATCAAAATTCACATTGACTGCAAAGAACATAAATGCAACAAAAACAGGAAAGCCTCCAAATAGTATATTATAGTTTTCTTCTAAATATTCTCCCGTCGTAATCAGAGGTGCAGTGGCTAATTTATAATTTTTCCTTTGAAGGAATCCAGATGAAAGGCCCAGATTGTTCTTCAATTACAAGTTTGCATTGATTATATATATCTTCTAAGCTATCTCCTTGGACAATAGCTGCAGTAGAGAAAACATATCAATATTTCTTTTAATTGATAGATACAGCATCCAGTGTCAGCAGATTTTCAGCATGCTGATAGATACTGATGGAATGAGAAGGAATACTGGCATCCTGAGATGTTGATTATGGAAGTGTCATACCCCTGTAGATGACAACTAAGTTCAAATTAGTGGCACCTGCCTATGACAGAGACCCATCCCACTACTTGTGCTGAGAAGAGTGAGACAGGTTAGTTCAGAGAACTAGCAGTTCTGTCCTGGGAAGGGCAGCACAAGAGATTCCCACTGTTGGAGGTCAAGCTTTACATTTTATTTGATTTAGAACCTACTTCAGCAGTGGGCAGCAGCAGATTTACAACCTTTCTGACCTAGTCAATGAGTTCACTCTTGGCTGCCGAGGTTAACAAGATCAGGCCCAAGCTGACAGAAGGTAAAGCAACTGTAACACAAAGCACAGTGGTTTGTCCCTTAATTTGCCTTGGCATAGATACTTGTTCAGGACATCAAACTTTGCAGGAGTCAACTGCCTCAACTGCTCTTGAATTCCAAGGAAACAATACTCTCAAGCCAGAAATCCTTACTCTGGGCACACTAGGTACTCTAGGTCAAAGACAGAGTTGATCCAGTTATTTTGCAATAAAAGACTGTATCTTAGGAACAAAATTGATATTAATAAAAACATACCTGTGAAATATTCTCCAAATTCTTGTTCTAATTTAATTGCTCGATCATAGGTTTTCTTTGCTTGCTCCTCTGTAAGACGTTTATTCATTTCCCTAGAAACATGGAAGAAGTCATAAAAAAGTTTAGATTCTTGCTAGAATGGCTTTCAAAAGACACGTTCAACTGAATCACAGATGGATTGAGATTGGTACAAGAATAAAATGGTATAATTCTTCCAACAGCTCATGGACAGCTTCAGTATTTTCAATTTAATTTCATTCTTATGTAGTACAAAACTACTTCTTCAGACTATTTTCCATTTCACTTTTCTCCAACAAATTTTTATCATGGGTTCACTACTCTTCATTCACAAATATAATACAAGGCCTGTGTCTGGTAGCTGCTAACTGAGATAGGCTTGAGACATCAGGAACCCATAGACAGGTCTGGAATTCAGGATGTCCCATAGTCTGAGCACTCAGCACTCCTGCCTGAAGCTCCTTCAGGAACCTCTCTATCTCCCAGACTCAGCTGGTGGTCTCAGATGAAGAAGGTTGTACTGACTGCTTATTGGGTGCCAAGAAATATAAAAACAAGGACAGACAGTAACATTCTGGTTTTTTCAGTGTTTCGTTATTTGATGGAGCATTTCTGTTTCAACAGAAGCATTATCTAATGACTTCAAGAAATGAGTTGTCTTGCCTGTGCACGCTCAGGTGTTAATATCCCTGTATACTTGCAATGAATCAAATTCATGCTCATTCACTGCCTTATACTCATATGCCTGAAGATGTCCAAATTATCAATAATAAACAGACTTTGCTTGTTCTAGCATTTTTTCCCAGCATGGATTCATTTTTTCTTAAAACATGACAGAAATTTTCTGACGCAACTAGGAAAGCAAGAGAAGGGAGCATCTTGCGTTCTGCATAAATCTGATTTTATGCCTTGCACTGAATCATATGATTCTGTGGTAATGGACTGTATACAGTATGCCATGGGTGATGCAAGTAGGAAATAATGGACATGATGGTGCAAAAAAATGCTCTATGAAGTGCACAACAGTATGAACTTGCTACAGCTAATTCCTACTTGGCTTGTGAAAAATGCTCTGGAAGATGTCCAGGATGCAAAAAGGTATTTCTAGAAATGGCTTAAAGCTGCCTACCTATGTAAGTAACCATAACCATAACCATATAGCTGGGAACACTACTTAGAAAAATCTCTTTGGAAGTACTAATGCCATGGAGAAAGCAGGTTTATAAAATGAAGGCTAAGAAAGATTTATTTTAAAATTTATGCCAGTTATTTGTAGATTATTTAAATAGGTTTAATATAATCTGTGTGTTGTCCTGCTAAATTTGTAATACTACTAATTCTGTTTATTGGAAAGATTGCTATCTTATCAAGTTCAGGTGGACTTCGCATCAGCTACACCTACTTGAACACCTCTTTAGGTGACTGAACCAAAACCTTGTCTTGCAGTGGGAAGACACTGCAAATTCTTAGGCAAACTTAACATTTCATCTTACGGGCATTTAAACAATATTGTAATGCTAACAACATCCTCTCCCTTTCAGATCTATTTCTGGTAAATTTTTGAGAAGTCTTCCTCAAGATCTTTGAATAGCAGAAAAGATAATACAAATAAAACTATAAACAAGTGTTTAAAATAGGAAGTACTTTGAAACAGGTAGAAATTTGCATTACACTTTCAGATTGTAGATTTGCCTGGGGTATAAAACTGTGCTAGTTGTATTCCTGACTCTGCCCATTCTGTGCCCTTAGAAGAGAGGATGGAGAAGGGGGAGGACCATGATGTCCCTTTTTCATGATGAAATAAAATTGCTGCCATACTGCAGTCTCTTCTATTTCTTATTTCTTAGCCGGGGACCTGCCTAGGTGGTGAATTCAAAATATAGTGCATATTTTCCAGGGTTTTCCTCCTCTCCCAGTGAAAAGCTCACCCAGACAGGTTCTTTCTTACTTCCATTTCATCATCATCCTCATGATCTCACCACTGTCCTCATTCCTCTAGAGAGAGAGGCTGATTGAAGGGTATGAACAAGATTTTCATGCCTCTGGGAGTAAACCAGGTGGAGTCATGTAGGACTGGGAAGAGAGGAAGGGAGAAAGGAAGGGAGAAAGGAAGGGAGGAAGGAAGGAAGGAAGGGAGGAAGGAAGGA
>VZTE01005755.1:4251662-4288725 GCA_013397775.1 Eulacestoma nigropectus
GAGGGAGGGAAGGAAGGGGTGATGGGGCAGTTTGTTTACAGCAATGGCCATGTGTTCTGATTGCTTTTACATCCAATGGCACCTTATAGTCATTCACTGCTGTGGTGATAAGTGTTAATAGGGTATTTCCAGAAAACCTGCAATAATCAAGTTCCAAGTGCAGGTGCAAACCTGATTTATGCTCCCTTCGCTCTTTTTACTTCCACTGTCAGATGGGTGCAAACAAGCATATGCATAAATGAAAGACTACAACTTTATGTGCTAATTTTGATGAAAGATAAATCTTTTGTCTTTGTTTCTCTGCATCTTGTGATTAGAATTTTTTTGTCTTTTTGTGTTTTGACTTTGCTATTAAAGCAGCTTTCAACTCATTTGTATGAACAGGAGTAATAGTTATGGTGGCTAAACGCCATAACATTTTTTGTGTTGCAGTAGTTACGTACCTAAAAAAGACTGAATCACAGAATCATGGAATCATTTAGGTTCGAAAAGACCTCCAAGATCATCAAGTCCAACCTTTGACTGATCATCACCTTGTTAATTAGATTGTAGCATTAAGTGCCATGTCCAGGCATTTCTTGAACAGCCCACTCATTTTATTGCCCTAAGTGAAGTATTAGCATTGCTTTGGTTCAGTAACAGAATGATTGTCATAATATTTTGCATCTTCATAACACCATTCAGTCACTCTATTCAAGGATTTGCTGTTCTAATATCAAATTGACAAAGCCTTTATGTTATTGCCACTTTTCTGGTTCTGCCTGATGTATTTTTCAGAGTAAGGACCACTTCTATTTACTTTTTTAAAAAAATTACTCCAGAGGCAATGCCAGCATTAAACAAACAAGAAATATTTTATGAATGGGAAAACTGTACGTTAAGATCTCTGTTAAAACAATCAATGCAGAAGGCAGGCTATCAGACTACCCTTCCCCTTCTGTACAGCAACAAACTCAGAATATTATTGAATTGTAGGGCTGGAAGAAAAGTCAGGAAGTCAGGATGGTGCTGTGCAAGTACCACATATTGTGCATCATTCCTTGTAATGTGGCTGGACATACAACAAGCTCATCGCCAAAAGGCAGGGCCGAGAAGAATGCACATTCCCGGGATGGGTCGTGTTGGCATTCTCTGGCTCTGTGACCACTGGCTGCGGGCACACTGTTCCCATCACCAGACACGCATCTGTCACAGGAGGGCGAGTGCCAACATTTTAGCAGTCAAACACATACCTATGACGCTACCTGGCATTTGCAGAGCCTTGGGGGAGGGGAAGGCACAGAGTTCAAAATTTCACCCCTACCACAGCAAGTTAAGCTGATAGCTCTTGCATAACTATAAGTGTACATGGAAAACAACTTGAGAACTATGTATTTTATTCTGAGTTTTAGCTCAGGATGAATATCAATTCCATATTTCCTCCTCAGCCTTCTCTCTGTGGCACTAGATAATTCCTTCTCCTTTTCCACCATCAGGGTGGAACCCAGAGTCAGGCCAGCACTCCAGCTGAGGCCTCATCCATACCCAGTAAAACAAAATAGCTGTCTATTGTGTCCTTACACAACACTGATATGAATACAGCCCACAGTGGCAGTTTCTTTTTTTTGCAACCACATTACCCATCCATTCATGTTCCTGTGTGATCCACCCCAACTGCCAGATGCTTTTCTGCAGTGCTATAGCTAAATTATTCCCTGCTTGTACTCATGCATTTCATTTTCTCTCCTTTGTCTGTGCTGAATTTCATCTTACTGATCTTACATTGAGTTTTGATCTTATCCCCCAAAGTGCGTGCCACCTCGGAGCACTTTGGGGGATACAGGCAGCACGGAGCTGGTGCCTCCTCTTTCATTCCTGTAAGAGTTATGTTTGCCCCTCTCCAGTCCCATGGCTCCTTGCCTATCCTCTTACAGACCTTCAGGTAAATGAAGGGCTGGTGAAGAGGAACACACCTCAAGTCTGACGCAGGTTTAACCCTCTGGTTCGTGCCCTTGATCAGATTCTAAACTCCAAGAGCACTCATGGATGCATGGGACAAGCCAAGCTGTGTAAGTGAGTCCCTGGTGAACTTGTTGCACAGGTTGGAGCAAGTACACCAAGCACTGGCAGGCAGTCCTTCATGGTCCAGCACATAATCCCACATGTCCCAGTCTGAAAGGTTCACCGCTATGGCTTGTTCCTTGAGATACCAGGATACAGTGGATGACAGGCTCTGAGGGCACTCTTCCCACTTCCTCTCATTATTGCTAATTTTATAGAACAAGCAAAATGTAGACTCAGGACCTGTGTGGTGCCACTTGAGGCCATACCCGAAAAAATAACATGCTTGAAGAAGTTTATACTCACATCAGAGGCTCCCATGATTTGGGCTTAATGAAGATAGCAATGGGATAGAGTTGTGCAACTTGTAGTCGTTTGATAGCATTTCCTGACACATCAAGTATACAGTGCTTGCCCTGTTGGAAACAGATGAGAATGTGTTTAGTCGAAGCAAATCTGCGACGCAGTGCCCTGGAATGGAGCCATTACTGGCACACCAGGGAAGAGGGAGCCCAGGGCATGCACTTCACTATTCTGTGTTCTTTCCTTTGCTTTGATGCCAGTATAAATATACACTGGTGATATGGGAACAAACTTGGGATTTATTTTTTACTGGGACGAGATTTGCAGGGGCAGGAGGATTTTCTCGAGATAAGGAAAATCAGTTCATAAAAGTAATAGGATGTCCACATTCTTAGTGATTAATTCAGTTCTTGTTTACGCCAAAGACTCCCTGTGTCACCTGAGGCAAATAATTTAATCTTTCTGTGGTTCGTTCTTTTGCCTCTGTGAAAGGGATTTAGTTTATCTACCTATCTTACAGAGATAGAGTAGAAGAGGAAGAGTAGAGGCTGTTTTGAGGAGTACTTGAGGCACTGTGTTAGAACCCTGAATCCATGGCACTAGACACAAGTACAGAGAGTGCCAAGGATGATGTCATTGAAAGTCAGAGACTCCACTTGTGGAGTCATTAAAGAGCCTACAAATATTAGGATGCCGTTTTGCAGCTATTTTATATTTTTGGCATAGAATCATGTCTGAGGCACAATGTGGAAACAAAGTAGATCATGTTGCACTGGCAATAGAACTACTGCCAACCTACCCTTTCTGCCACAAATCTCACAGACTGGACACTAGTTCCATATAAATTATCATTGTACTGCCCAGCTTCTATAAATTTGTGCTCTTGGATATCTTTTTCCATTTGTTCTCTTGAAATGACAAAATGATAATCTCTCCCATCCACTTCATAGTCACGCTTTGGCCGTGTGGTATCTGCATGAAACAAAAGACAGAAGATCAAGAAGTCTGCAGAAACATTTAGTGCAAAAAATGCAGCTGTGGTTTGCTCAGTGGGAAATGCTGGGTCTGCTCTAAGTGAAGGCACTTCACATCTGAGAGCAAATCTTTGGCTACTACATATTGTTTTCAATGGAGCTATGACAATAAAGCTGTCTTTTTGTAGTAATACCTTCTGATGTTTACCTCTAATCAATACAGGCTAAAATAAAATTAGGGTTTACCAGAATTCCACTTTTTTCCGCAGAATCACACACAAACCTCAAATATAAAATGCATTTCATATTTTAAATTTAATGTTATTATGGTGATAAAGTAAACTGTCATCTCATCAACTCAATTTAGCCTTATTTATAAGCCTGATTCTGTTCTCATCTCTAGTAGTTTTAAGTCAGTGTATTGCCAGAGATAACCATTTAAAATGAAGTACAACTGCAATCAGGGCCTCAAATAAACAGCAAGCTCTAATGGTCCATGATATAAATACTTGGATTAATTCAGGGTCCAACATTGCTTTCTGATTCAACAGTCTATATCTCACACAAATCACAGATTATTCTGTATATTTATTGGTGGATGCTGTGCAATTGAGTTGAAACATTTTACATTTTACCAGTATTTAAAACTTTTATGTTATTTAAGAAACCATAGATTGATTACTAAACTGAGTTAGTGACTAGAAGGTTTCTTGTTTAAAAAAGTCCTAGAGCTTTGGAGAAAATTCTTTTGAGAAGTCTTTTCCAAACCTTCAAAATCTTTTTTTTTTTTTTAAATTTATTTGTTCTTTTCCCATTTTCTGTCTGATGAAAAAATGACTTTTGAGAAACTCAACTATGTATAGTTCATGGATGCTGCTTTCACAGAAATTTGATTAATGTGTGGCACCACGGGATTCAGTTCACTCATCTGCAGAACTAGGAGTAAAATCATACTTACGTGGTACACATGACCCAAACTTATCAGGGAATTCAGATATCAAATCATCGTTGATCCGATCTTTCATAGGACCCAGAATAATAACCGGCCTGGTGTAATTAACTGAAAACAAAAAGAAAGGCACATTTAGATGATCTTACTGATAATAATAAATGAATTTACCCAAATATGTGCTAACCAGATTTGTTGTCTTTATGTGTGAAGTGAAAACTTAGGTGCACATTTTATTAATGAATATTTTATTTATTGACATGAAAAAGGGAATGGAATGAGTACCACTGCAGAGCTCTGTGATGGTCCATGCACAAGTCAAATGACTATGTGGAAGCATAGATATATTTGCTATCGCTCAACAGGGCCACTCCCAAATGTTTGCAGATTTCCATGAGGCATGGAAAGGCTATTGCAGCATTTTTTTCTCCTCAAGTTATGTAAGTGCATCCCCCATGAAACCAGATGGAGGTGCTCCCATTTTAAGTTGCCTTTCCATAGGTTCGTCTACCCTGGACAGTGGCACATATCACATGAGAAGCAAAATAATAAAGGCTTTCCATGTAACAATATTGCAGTAAATCTAGAAAATCTACATCAATATTTTGTAGATTGATTAACGTACTGTACTAGTAAAGCCCGTGAGAATGTGCTGAGGAGAGTCCTGGGAATGTTAGGAAGTGGGGGCTTCCAAGGAATACCATAACATCAGGGATTTTTCATATGAAAATAGACTGAGTGTCCAAGAAAAAGAAGCCACAGAGAAACTGGGACTGGCAGAGCAAGGCTTACTGCTCTGCTGGCCCCCAAACTTTAAAACAAAAAATATAAGGAAGAGTGATAGAAAAGAAGATGAAACTTACTTTCCTGTCTTGTGACAGGTTCATAAGACAGGATGCAGTCTTCTTGGCCTCCTGATGAGAGAAGAAAGACAAGAGATTGAAGGTGATGAGCAACATGTCAGGTATTTAAGCTGGATAAAATGCTTCACATAGAGACAGACCAGGTTCAACACTTCTCTCTTGATAAGCCTCTCACCTGAACCATTCCAAAGTCCATCATAACTTCCATGTATGGAGACAGTTTTTTTCCTTCCCCGCCCTCCCCTTCCACGTGTTTCAATTCTATTTACTGAAATTGGGCTTTTTTATTGACAGGCAACATGTCTTTATTTATAATTTGATACAATGCTGTTTACAAGGAGAGTGCAGCAATTTAAGATGCAATGCTTTTCCTACTGTTAAGGCCCTAACATGTAGCTGCAGTGTAAATCAACAGGCTACCTAGACAGAACAAGTTTTATCCACAGAATATATATATATTTTGGTTGATTGTTCTCCAGTGCATAGCCTCCATAGTCTAGTGCATTCACAGCCTAACATCTGGCTGTGAGCTATTTTCTGATCCTTATCCTTTCCCTGAACACAAATCACAGACTCACAGAATGGCTGGGGTGAAAGGGACTTTTGGCTTCTGGAGATCGCCTAGTCCAATCATCCCCTGTTAAAGCACCCAGAACAGGTTGTACAGGATCATGCCTAGGCAGGTTTTGAATATCTTTAGTGAAGGTCTCACAGCATCGTATTTTATGCATTTTTCCTCCCTCTGCCCTGTTAGGACAGTGCTGTTTCCTCATGGCGACATTTAGGGACTAAAGCAGAGGAATTTGCCAGGAGAAAGAAGTGGCACTATATGGACCGTGACTTGGGTGCAGGTGTGCAGTCCCAATGCATCGCTGTCCTCCCATCCAAGGGAGTGCAAGAGTATAGGGAGGAGCTTTCACCTAAAGCATGAATGATTCCTGCTCATTTCTCTTTCTGGGTCACTGTCACATACTTGGTACCACACGAGGGCTCTGGCAGGTTCTAAATACAACTTAGCAAAGTTTAAAATGATTTTATTTTTGCTCAGTTCAGGGTTTGTCTCTGAGAAGATCCACAGATAGGATTTTGCAAATAATTTAGATACTACAGAAGAAAGAGTATTGTAAGTCATATCAGTGCTTTATAAAACTGACAGGGTTGCCTTCGTTTCATCTGCTTGCATGTACATGAGCCTGTGTTATATTCTGGTGGACTCCTGCCAAACCAAAGTGTGCACATAGAGGGGAAGAGAGCTGCCTTGCCTGATGATGGAAATACATGTAGGATTTAGAGGGGGATACACCTCACCCAGAAGTAGTCTGACTGCTGTCTGAGTTGCCCTCGAGGCTCCACTAACGATATTAACAAGCTTTGTGTTGGATACGATGCCTAGCTCCCAAGAAGGTACAAAATTCTTTGTGGTTAAATCTTAAGCTGACTCCCAGCCCATTAATCTACTATGTTGGTAGATTTTTGTGTGTGTGATATAGTATCTAGGCAGCAGTGACAAATGTGTAAGAGAGCTCTTCAAGTAAAAAGAATGTTGTAATTATTGACAATGACAGAAACAGCAAATAAGAAACTGTACTGATGTGTTAGGAGAGAGGGAGAACTGACGGGACCAATTCCAGCCTAGCAAGGGTGCTGAAGCAGCAAAGGAGAGAACATAATTTTTAATAAAAGGAAGAGATTAGACAGCATTTGAGGACAAGGCCACATAACATATGAGGAATGTGGACAAGGGATTTTCTTTTCTGTTTGCAAATGTATGGTATTGTAATCACTTTTCTTTGGCTTTTTGCAAAGTTGGAAACCTAGAATTACTGTTACACTAGCTTTTATGCATCAGATGTATTGGTTTGCCTTAAGTTTCTCAGTAAATTTTAGGGGTCATGTCAGGATGTCTCATTTCTCTAGAGGTGAAAAAAATCCACTCTCCAGGCTTTGTCTGTCCTCTACCCCACGGAAGCCAAGGCTATATTTTTCAACAGCCTGAGAAAGTCAGTCTCGGAGTGGGCGATGAAGCCATCACATACCAACCAACTGGAGGGGAGCCTGTTTGTACAAATACCATCTTAAACTTGAAAATATTTGTTTCAATAGCAAACAGATCCACAGCAGGAGTTTCATTTCACTAATTTCAGAAACCTGAGGCTTGAGTGCTTATGTCTAAGCTAGTCCCTAGATACCTTTCGGAGCCAATGGCTGCCTACAAATAGGCAAGTGCTTATTCTAAGACATAAGTCATCTGAAGTATTGTACATGTCTACTTTGCGAGGAGAGAAAAAGTCAGAAGAGCGAGTTTGTCTCCACTGTTCCCTAACAGCACTTAAACAGCAAGGTCAGATGCAGATATCTGCAGTTAAACAGCAGAATCTCATGGGAGTGACAGTGTCAATAGCAATTAGAGGCAAACAGACAATAACTCTGAAACTATTGTTCTTTTTTTTTCTTCCTGTGGACTAATACTTGGCTTTGGCACAGATTTATAACCAGCACTGATAAGTCAGCGCAGATTTTACTTTCTTTTTTGCCCAGTCTCTGGCAGACGTGTCCTCATACTAAATGTTTTGGTACATCCACACTCTCAGTAGGGTATAGGCTAGGGAGAAAAACAAACCTGGTTTCACAGAAGTCTTGTGAAACTGCGGCCAAGTTAAAGGCAAAGAAAAATTCTCCAGCCCACTCAAATTGTGCTGAAGTTTAAGCCATTGGAAACGGTTGGAGTAAGGAAGGAGAAACTTTGAGGCTGACTATGATACACAGGAACTTAAAGACAGACATCTTCCTGAGGTGAGGATCTTCAGCCCTCAGTTCCAGACTCAACATGGGAGTGTGGGGAAAAGCTGCACCATTTCCACTACTTTTCTTTTCTGCAAAAAAGACTCAGGAAGCTGAAATTTCTAAGTGAATAAAATCCTGCCAGGTACTGTCCAGACAAAATCCTCTAGGTTCTCAGAGGCTGTTTCGCATGTTAACTATACCAGATGGTACTCTTTAATGATCTCCACTCGGTCAGCGCTGCATAGTTCTGAAGTAGTCCATAAAGTATTAAGTATCATGAAGAGCTCTAGAGTCAATCAATAATCAGATTGCTATAACCTTGTGATGGCTTTGAGGTGTAAGACACAGGGTGAAATCCATCAGGACACAGGCTCTTATCATTTGCCTAAGCCTCATTTACCACCCACATTAACAGCTTAATTAGCACAGGTTAGCTCTATTGATCTGGAAAATCTTAGTGACATTTAACAGATAAAACTAAAAGAAGAAAAAAAGGGAAAGATCTTTCTGTAGGATTCTGGTATGTTCCCGTGTTTCTCAGTAAAATCCCATCAAGTCAAAAAGAGAAGAAAATAAATAAAACAAGGAAACAGAAGAAAGAAAAAGGAAAGTTACTTAAATGTAATATAATTATGGGTAAAATTACTGGAGAACTTTCACTTTCTCAGGACCACTCCCTGCTTCTCTTTGTTCTTGGTTTGCCTGATGGTGTTTTCTCATGCTTGAGAAGAGAAGAATAACCTGGAGTTTGTTATAACTCATAACCTCTATAAATAGGGGAGTGAGCTGTCAGATAAATTTCATAAGGAGTATTAATTTAATCTTTTTAAGGAATTTTATAGGGTTTCAGATGTGTTTTGAGCTAATGTTTGAATTTAGGTTTTGGGCTAACGTATGAATTACCTGAGTTGTATTTGCAAGAACTTGGAGAAATCAATTTCTTGCTTTGTTTCTTCTGCACAGACTGCACTAGACAGTCACTATCCCAGCCTCTATTTGGTTCAAATCTCTTTGCTGCGCCTCTATTTACGTGAATAAACACATGATTTTTGGAAACATATTGATAGCTATGAAAGGCTGGAAATCCAATTTGTAAAAAGATCATCAGTAGTCTGAGCATGAACTTATGACTGAAAAGTTGGGCAAAGATCAATATAGCTGTGTGGGTATAAAATGAGACTTCAATACTTGTGGCAATTTGAGTATACCTGAATAATACAGCAATTCTGGGGAGCTAATGCAAGTGTCCTTATTAATCAATAACCTACTGTAATAATCAGGACTACTTTAACCTCGTTCTGAATCTTCAGATCTCATTAGAAGAGTGACTTGCTGATTTGCTGACAGAAGGTAATTTTTTTTTTCTACCACTTTTTCTTATTTTTAACTTTTAGTTATGTATTGCCTCTCTAGGTAATTGGTGCAATCACAACCAGTTATGCAATTAGACTAAACAGATGCGACAATGTCTGTGTAATTTTGATGACAGCTGTAAAAATCTTTACTGAACTATGTGTAAGAGTGTTACAACACATATGCAGGAGAGAGACTTGAAATTCATGCCCATTATGAAAATCATGTCTCGCAAAATAAAAACTGATGAGTCCATGGTAAAAAAATCTGTCCTTACCAGCTTGGTTTGAAAAAGAAATCAGAACATTTTAAGTTACAGGGCTCAAAATAAACTTTCAATCATGGTTTGATTAACTGGTCCAGGGATAAGTCAAAATTGGCTGTATGTGTCCTTATCACAAAAAATACAACTTTCTGCTAGACCAGTACTTTATATACTACTCTGCAAACTTGGCTTTACTGTTGAGAACGGGAACAAATAAACTAACACAGACTTCATAATAGCATGGCTGTGTGATTCAGCAGCAGCTGTGTAGCAACTCAACTGCTTTAAGATCAAGGCAGCATTTGTTCCTGGCCTCAAAATACTATTCTTATTTATAAAGGGTTAGATTTCGCTCTCAAATGTGTCTGTGGTTCCCACTGAAATCAATGGAGCTGAAAGTTATCTTCTGGGAGAAAGAGTATCTCACTCTTTAGGCTCCAGCCCTATTTTTCATAACAAACCAAGTGTTGAGGGCACTGGAAAAAGAAATCTGGTTTACTTTTTGAAACTTCTTGTTGCTTAGGAATGGTCAAAGAATTTTCTCTTGAGACCACATTGGAGGACTTTCAATTATATTTTTGAAATAAAAAATATCTGACTTCTTTCAAAAAACTGGTTTTTAACCCTGGAGACATAAGCAATACTTCAGCCAAATACTCGAATTTTTATGCAATATGCTTTTCTAAAAATAATGAACACATCAGAATATCTCCTAGAAAATGCCCAGTTGATTTGTAACCCCCCCTATTCCTCACTGTCCAGCTCACAGCCTGGACATTTCTCAGAAGCCTTCAATATTGCTGGTTTGGAATGGTTCTAGGAATGATCAAGTACTACAGGTTTTGACACTAGCTACTTTTCACTAAATGCTCATTATGAGAAGCAAAAGTTAGAGAAACATGTTAAAACAATTGCCAGAGACCCACTAGAAAAAATTCAGAACACCTCACTCGACTCCAACTGGCCTCTTTTTATAGGGATATATAAGAAGGTCTGCAGGAGAACACCCTGCACTTGCCAGTTATTTCTTACCCACACACTTTTTCTTTGTTCTGGACAAGTTGTGAATTGCTGATTCCATAGAATCACAGAAGCACAGAATCATTTAGGTTGGAAAAGACAAGTCCAACTCTGCCAAGTCCCACTAAACCATGTTCCCGAGCATGTCTTTTAAATCTCTCTAGGGATGGTGAATTAACCACATCCATGGGCAGCCTGCTCCAATGCTTGATAACATTTTCAGTGGAGAAATTCTGTCTACTATCTAATCTAAATCTTCCCTGGTGCAACTCGAGGCCATTTCTTCTTCCTGTTGCTTGTAACTTGCGAGAAGAGACTAACCCCACCTCACTACAACCTCTTTTCATCTGCTCCTCATCAGACTTGTGCTCCAGACCCTTCCCCAGCTCCATTGCCCTTCCCTGGACACGCTCCAGCACCTCAATGTCCTTTTTGTAGTGAGGGGCCCAAAACTGATCACAAGATTGGAGGAGTGCCCTCACCAGTGCTGAGTACAGGGGGACAATCACTGCCCTGGCCCTGCTGGCCACACCATTGCTGATACAGGCCAGGATGCCATTGACCCTCTTGGCCACCTGGGCACACTCTGGCTCATGTTCAGTGCTGTTGACCAGCACTCCCAGATCCTTTTCCAGCAGGCAGCTTTCCAGCCAGCCACTCTGCCCCAAATTCCCATAATTCAGAAAGCAGTGGGGCAGGCAACCCTTTTCTTCCTGCTAATTTGATGGGGAAACAGAAAAGAGGGACAGGGTCACAACCCCATGCAAATCCCTTGATTCCTCCAGCGGTTTTCTATTTGCTCCTCAAGAATTTTCCTCACATTGAACACAGAGACTTTCCTCAAAGTGACACTACATCACACTGAAGAACAACTCTGCAATGTGGCTGGGTCCAAATAGAGTTAATACAAAGCTGGTTCTGTGGCAGTGGCTGATGCTGGGCTCCATTCCCAGCTACCCAGATGCAAACAAGAATAGCAGAAATAGTTAACTGCATGCTGTCTTGTTCTGCCAGGAATGTTACCCTGGGCACTCTTTTTTTTTTCCTTTCATTAGGAATAAATAAATCAGGAAGCAATGAGGAATACTTTAGGACATGTTCTAGGACTATGTCTGGTAATTACTCTTCCCACATCAGAGATGTCAATAAGCTTTTACAGTGTAGGGTCCTTTCTCAACAGTCCCACAAAGTGAAAACTGTAGTGAAATAAGAGAACTTCCTTTGACAGGCCTCATCTCTCTTATCTCCATCCCTCACAATTTGTTGACTTCACTCTCTGACCACCTGCCTCTCACTCTCATTGGACTTTTCTGGGTTCCTGACACATAATTTTTCTAGGGGAGATTTGCTGTGATGAGCTGTACAATGGGATGTACTGTCAACACAGCAGATCTCAGATCTCTTTGCCTGAAGTTTCAAAGACTAATCATCTGGACTCAGGAGGGCTTTAAGTCTCCACAGGAGATATGCTGATGTACCATGGCCAGATAGAAATTGAAAACAGTCAGATTAGACTTCAGGTGCCACCATGGCCATCTGAAACAGTAATTTCAATCTGGGAACCAAAGTTGCTAATTTGTCAAGGTCATGCCTTCAAATATCACATTAACACACACCAATGAATCCTTAGCAAATGAAATCAGGCTCTTTGGGCACCAGGTTCTGTATTTTAAAGCCTCTTTCATTTGGCATAATCTAAGATGGGCTTCCTCTGCTTCTTAATGGCATAGCTATCCTGTGGGCAGAGAAGAAATCACTGCCAGCATCTTCTCCACTAGGCAGAACTTGTTGGACATACCAGTAATGTGTGGGGAAATCCAGCCAACAGGATGCTGCTGGAGTGAGACCAGAGCTTGTCCAGATGGAAACGACTCTAGAAGGAGAGTGACTGCCATGGGCAGTTGTTACTCCAGCACTAGTTTTCCTTCCAAGTATCTATGTTCCAGCTAACTTTCTGAAATTGTTTCTATTACCTTTCTTGAACTTCAAAACACACACTTTTATTTTAAGCTATTACACAGCCAACAAAGAATTGGCTACATGGCCTGCCTTATGACCAAATTTGGTAACAGGCTTTTGTGGACATGCCCCAAATATTTGGCTGCAACTGGGCACTCCTATTAAGTCTGCTGTTTGGGGCAGTTCATCAGCCTCGATTCTACTCTGAGCTTTTACCCTGAGGTCTCCCTGAAATATACAGATCTGGATGAGATTTGACTTGTGCAAACTTTTGAAAATTTAACCCTTTGATTCATTCCTGACTGTAAAGTCAGTCTGGGGAAGGAGCATCCTATATGTCAATATAAATATAATCAAAAATAAAATCCTCCTCTCCTCCCAAGTAGAGGGCACATTAAAAATAAAACAGTTCAGAATA
Source organism: Eulacestoma nigropectus (assembly GCA_013397775.1). Classification (NCBI taxonomy): domain Eukaryota; kingdom Metazoa; phylum Chordata; class Aves; order Passeriformes; genus Eulacestoma; species Eulacestoma nigropectus. The sequence goes on from VZTE01005755.1 coordinate 4,264,591, forward strand.
CGATCTTGGCAATTCAAGAGTGCCTACTGTTTTCTTGTGACTCTGGCAATTGCTTTCCAAGGAAACCTTTTCAGTACAAGAGAATATAAACTAATTTACCATTTCTGAATAGGATAAGGTTAGCTGTTTTGCGGAAACAAACCAGTGTTTATCAACAGAGCTCAACTGCTATGTGTTATACCAGGAGTAGTAAACATGAGGTATGATACCATTGATTACCTGAATGTATGTGGGTGCTTAGCACAAGTGCTGAGTGACTGGTGGAAAGCTTGATTTGTTAAGCAAATGGCTTGAATAAATGAAACAACTGGGTGATCTAGCAAGAAGTCTGTCATTTTAGTTATCTTTTATTGCATTTCTAGTCATTTATTTAATGCCTTGGGGTTTTTGTTGCTTTTCAGAACTTCTGAAAAATAGTGATATTGGTTAAATTTATGGGCATTACTAAGAATTACCCAGAACATACAATCTGCCTCTTGGTTATATGATGACATGGAGTCTCTAAATCCAACCAAATCAGGTTGCAGGGTTGGGACCTCCACCCACATCGTATCAGTGACATTCAGTGGCAGTGCCTAAGCAGTGAAAGTCTATCTTACCTTTTTTTAAAGACTGCAATATGAATTAGGAAATCTCTAGTGTCAAAACTAAGGGCTCAACAAAATTTCTGGGACTATTTCTTATCCTTCCATACAGGCATGCAGCAATGCAAGTAAAAATTGTGACCCTGTAAAAAGGATGCCTCTTGCAGATTTGACTATGGCTGTGCAGTAACTTTACTCTTAAAAGATCATCAAGAATCTTCCTCCCGCCCCCACTGAAATAAACTTTTGTCACTAAACGAAATAATCCTGACTTGCATTGGCTACCCAAAACCAGGTTTAGTGTTATGTCTCTAATACATCACAAGTAACAACCTTTCTCCTTTCTCTTATAAAGTTTGCCAGTTTTCCTTTATAGCTTTGTACTCAAGACATGATCATAAATTTGAATTCCAAGCCATTTGCTCCAATGATCTTTTTAACATTAACAAAAGAGTAGCAAGGAGAGAAACAAAATAAAAGAAACAAACAGAACAAGCAATGCAAAGTAAAAGGACTCTAATGAAAGCAGTAACTTACTGTAGCTACTTTCACTATCGCTGGCATTAGAAGAAACATGTTCTGCAAGAACAGTACAGCAAATTAAAGAACACAGCCAAGCACCACAGAGCTGCAGAAACTTAAAAGAACTGCCACAGTCATGCAAAGGTAGTTATGCAGAGCGGAAATAAAAACTGTGCAGTGACATCACCTGAAAATGCTCAGATATTTTACAGAGGTAAAATGAAAGCTTTCTCTCTTGTGGCATTTCAGAAAGAGATTGTATGTATTAGCTACATGGCAAAACCATGTCTTATTGTGATAGACAGTAAATGACATCTCAGATAACTTCATTTCAATGTATATTATGGTCAACTTGGATCTCAGTTGACGTCTTGAGCAATTTCTTGAAATCCAAGTGTCTGCTCATAGTCTGCACTCTCAGTGATGTGCATCATTAATGCATTGGAACTATTCCTGCTAAACTTCTAACCTGTGTCCATCTTTAAACACTGTGCACTATCCCAAAGGATTGTGCACAGTGATTACCAGATTAACATGAAAGTTGTCTTGATATCAAATATTGTAACTGTACCTATTTTACCCTGTCCAAAAGGAAAAAAAAAAGAAAAAAGAAAAAAGAAAAAAAATACAAAGCCAATGAAAAAACTAAGAAAAAAAAAGGGGAAGAATCTTTTTCTAGACATTGTCTAGCCTCAGTATTTGAGCTGGTGTTTGAAAACCTTTACCAGACCAGTCTGGATGGGTGATCAGGAATATAAGACCTATCATGATGGGTCAGTCTGGTGGTTTGTCAAGTCAGGTGTCCTGTTGTCCTGTTCTATTGTCATATTCTTGAAAGGAAGGTGCAATCTGCATAATGTTGCTGTTTCAAAATTGTAGTCAGCAGACTATTTAGGGACAGCAAGATCATGCTACATGCTCTCCAGGAGGTCTGCAGGACCATATTAAACAGTGGTTTCTCTTGTAGAAATGCTGATTACTTTGCATCTTGAAAGGTCATTTGACAGTTGAAACTTTTCAGCTGGTCCAGGACATTTAGAAGCCAATGGCATAATGGCTGTACAGCTGGGAGCACCCTGGACTAATGAGAAAGACAGGAACAGTGCCAAGATCACCTATTCTCTGCAAGGTGCTGCCTTTCCCCCATGTACCAATCGAATGGCGTAGGGTTCACAGATAGGGAATGATGGGGCTACTGGAGCAGCAGAAATGAGAGCGGAGGATATCTGATAAAAACAGTAGTGGGAAACCTTGCTCTTGGGCTTAGGAAGAAACTTTAAAAAATTCAACTTATATTTTGAAGAAAACTGCTTAACGACTTTCAGACATTTACCAGCAAGTTAACAAGGGTTATCTCAAGATAATGTGCTATACAGGACCCTTAACAACTTTATTTAAAAATAGCAAATATCCTTTATAGTAAGAATTGTCATTAAAAAGCATGTCTGAGTTGAAAATTAACAAAATTTGGATGAGTGAGAATGTCTAGAGGTGTGCCAGTAATTTAAAACTAGGTGCAATATTAATACAGGCACTACAGCCTATATAATACCTCAGTGCTACCTTTTTCCTTATCAGTTTGCAGAATTCGGGTACCTTTCAAATGGCTGGATGTTATGGACAATTGTCTTTGTAAGGACACAGATATTCAGGAAGGTTATCAGATCTGAAGTATTTGAGTTTTCTCTAGCAGGGAAGGATCTGCTAGCATTTGTTGCTAATGAGCTGCTATGACACTTAAATGATCACAGAATGGTTAAAATTCAGGTGGCAGTGACATTTGCTGTCTATCACTGACAAAACCAGTCTTGCAGAACCGTTCTTTCTTGTACAAGAGATAAAGCTTTCATCTTTAAATTGTGAGCCACTGCTTGGCCTTAAGTTAAACCATTAAAATGCCCCTTCAACAAACCAGTCAGAAACAGAATGATTTCCAAAACTGTGTGCATGGATGTGCATTCCTGCAATTAAAAAGCACATAAAAAACAGTAGGCGATGCAGCATTAACACACATTTTGCTCCAATTACTTGGTGTTTAAGAAAAGGAATAAGAACTGAGGAACAAGTAGCCAAACACATGCAAGTGGCATTTTGTTTACATTATTTAGCTCTGGATACAGAATTTAATGTAGCTATATATGCAGAAATCAGCAGCAAATATTTCATTCTATACAGTTTTTCTGGTCTAAACTTTGAGGAAGAAAAATTGTTTCTGAGCAATGATCTGACATATTAACACATTCTGCAATGCCAAGTCTTGAGACAGGATTGCTGCATCAGAAAAAAAAAAAATTAAGGTTGTGTGAGAGAGAATATGTTGCTAATGGCGAAAATTGGTCCAAAATTAGCTTTGGAGAATGCATGATCTTCTCTAGCCTGCAAACGACTTCTTCCATTAATAACAAATACTAATCTAAAATCCAGCGAAGTAACAAACACTCCCATGCAAAAAGCTGAAAATGCAGAAGCAACAGCATAAACTAATTTTCTATTGATCTCCTCAGGATGTGATCATGTTAAAAGGTTTAACTTTCCCTTTAGATGGAGAGGGAAGGATTGTTGCTGAAAAGAACAGTCTAGGCAGCAAAACGCATTCTAGGTATGCTACTCTACAGAACTGCCATGATGGGAACAATAACATACTGTCAGAAACAAAAGGTGTTATTACAAAAGAAGTGAAAGTGTCTGCTTGATACACTGTATGTTATTTAATACCGTCATGCAGAACAGAACGATTGAAACATTTGTAATGCATTCACAGCTGGGTAACAAATAAAACTCTATCTTGTGCATGCTAGGAGTGGAGGGTCCTCAGAGAAGGAACAGAAGCCAAAACAAAACAAAACAAAAAAGGGTTTACAGTGACCATTCCTGGGAACTTACTCAGAGTCTTTGTTCCATAACCGTCGTCACCTAATCCGGGGATGTCCTGCACGGAAGTCCCCAGAGAGAGCAATGAGAAAGGAAGAACAGCCGCAGAAGAGGAAGGAAGAAGTCAGTGGAGTTGAAATGGATACTACCATGACTGACCATGTTGATTGAGCAATCTGGATCCCTGCTTTTTTTTTCTGAAACAAATTTAGACCCATATTCTATGGGAATTCAGCCAAAGAAAGAGGCAGTGACTGTGAAATGTGCCTTTTGGAGCTGTGAGGAAGAAGGAACAACCAGCGAAATAAAGTTCCAGAAACTACCCTCACTGGATAAATTTAGGCCAGAATTATTAAGAAAAAAAAGTTAATATCTGGGCTTGGAACTAGCAAACATTTTTAATAATGCTGGTTCTCTATACAGTTTAAGCAAGCAATACATGCTTGTGGTGGTACAAATTCCAAGATCCAATTTAGTTCTTCAAGTTGTTAACATGGGTGCTTCATTTAATTGTTAAACTTCCAGCGAAGCTGCCCATGGAAATCAACTCAGTGAAAGTCAAAGACAAAAAAAAGATTAGAAGAGATATTTTTAAAAGTAATTAGTTTAGTGTTGTGAAAGAAATCAGATTTGCCTTATTTTGAGCCAATTCTGATCTGGGAATATTTCCGAGAGACAATTTTGGATTTATGACAGATGTCACAACAACTTAGAGGAGCCATAGTTGCGCTTCCAAAAGTTAAGGTCACTGCTTTATTCTTCTGAAAATACTGTTTCCAGAGATAGAAGGAGAAGATGGATCCAAACTGCAGTCATACATTGGTCACAGTAGTAATACCTCTCCTGCCTGCCTATGACAGATATTTGCCTACATGTGTGGGATTCTGGTATCATGCGTGTCACCCATTTGTTGTGCTGCTGCATGTGACATCGTCTCCAAGAGGTTACTTACGTTCTGGATCACTTGTTTCCTGCTCACTCTGCTCCTTGCTCTTGTAGAATGGGAATTTTCGTGAAAAGATGAAGTTCTTTTTACGCTTGTCATTGAATGACTGTGAAGGAGAAAAGGCATGGGGCAAAAACAGGGACGTCTAATTGTTGTCACACTCATGCTGACAAAACAACTAGTTTGTAAAAGTGGAGAGAACTGTAGTGACTCAAATCAGCACAAAGCAAGTGGCTGCAAAGAATCAGAGGTGTGGTGAGGTCTGAAATTTGAAGGCAAAGCTCCTGAAGACTCGATCGATTTGATTCCAGAGGTCTTAAGTCACAATGTACAGCTCCTTACTTGGAAACTTGGCTTGTTTGGATGAAGGGCTACAGATGGTTCAGCATGCTTTGAGATCAAGCCATCCATCTTTAATCATAGCAGACTGTGCAAAGAATTAATTAACTGTCTGAAAAGACTAGGCTGTAGTGTGGAAAGCGGAAGACTTTGATTTGCTTGTAGTATGTGGATTCGGTCCCATGTCAATCAAAATAAAAAATTATTTACTGGTAGGTGCTGTTGATTTCATAATTTTTTATTTGGCCTCTTTATCAACACCTTCTTAAGTGTGTTTTAATGCTTTTTTTGGGCATAATTAAAAAATTGTTTTATTTTATAGATGTATATTTATTCATTAGGTTTCTCTGGATATACTTTTAGTTCTATGTGATTTAGAAGTGGAATTCTGCTTATAAGAAGTATTTTATTGCATGTCGGGCAACTAATTTTGTTGTAATTCTTCAAATCAGAAATTAATATAGAAGAAACTGGGGTTTCTTACATGATAAAACCTTTGACTTCATAGACAGTCACAAGGACTTACAGCACTATACTGAGTAAAAGCAGGATATGCCTACTTGGGACATTTATTTCAGATACTAAATAAGGAAATAGGGTCCCTATACAGTCAATAGAAAGAAGCTGGCATTTCTAGAGGGCACACAGAGCTGCAGCCAGTGTGTGTCTGAAGTGATCTGTGCTGTCAGTCAGACAATGACCTATAATGTCTCTTATACTGAACATATAGAGACACAGGACTTTGCAAGAGATGACCTCCAAGAGAGCAGAGACATTCTTAAATCATTTAAAGGACAAATCTCATATGTTTGTCATTGCTCAAATTGAATATAGCCAGTATTTGGGTCCAGTTCTGCAATGGAATATATTTAGAGTCTCAGAACATAATTTATTTTATTACATTTTGAAATCATGGTATAAAATGTGGTTTAGAATATGTGTTTCTGAAAGATGCATACTGAAAATCTCTGTTAAAATAGCTGGATACTCGTGTCACAAAAGTTTCATGCCACTTTTACATTTCAAGCATATTTAAAGTTTAGTAACTGAAAACAAAGAAAAAAATGCACATGTAGAATAAATGATCCATGAAAATCTCTCAGAGTATGTAAACATTCAATGTGAAATAAATGTGGAGGTCATGCACAAATAATACAGACAGCATGCAATTTCAAAACAAAGCAAGTATGAAAGAAAGCCAGAGGAAAAAAAAAAAAAGCACATGACGGATTAAAGTAATCTATGGATGAAAGGAGGACTGACATGTGCATTACATCACTTTAATGACCTAATGGATATAATTAAATTAAAATGTGTTTTCCGTGATAATTTCTTTTACTTTTCCAAAGAAAGGAATGTAGCATGTTAACATTTCTGTTTGTGAAAATGTTGCTTGTCATAATTTATCTGAATTTGACGTAGTAATGCTATTGGCATTACACTTTTAAAGGGGAAAAAATATACATAAACAATAACACCTCAAAAACAAGGGGGTTTTAAAATTACAAACACTTCATTACAGAATGCCATTTCACTTTGGACCTCAAGAGAATGTTATCAAATTGATAAATAAATAGCTGTATTTCACAGACATTATATGAGAAAAAACATATATATAGTTTCAATTTTTTTCCCCAACAGTCTGGAGCAAAAACTTCAGGAAGTACATTTTCAACAGAAAAGCATATATTATTTTCACACTTATGCATAATCTAACAGTATACACCAAATTAGACAGATATTTTATAGTGTTATATAAAATTTTCTCCTTCTGCAGTTTCAAGTACTGGCTTGTGTTTTTAATAAAATATTGTTCTACTTCAATTTGGATGATCAAAATCTGGCCATTCATAGCAGATGACTATCATGTGCAACTATATCACTGCATTTACACCAGTAAAAAGCCTTGTTCCTAAAATAAAGCTGATCTAGTTATAATAATACCCATAACCAAATATGTTTGGTCATTTGATAATTTTTCTATAGATTAATCAATGTGTATATTCATGTTAATGACCATATATACTACCATGGTGTATTCAGAGGGTTTATACTTAAAATAAAAAAGAAACTGTAAATTATTATATGGGTCTAAAATGGGTCTGACTCTGCAAACTTATAGAAATAATTAGTCCTTGGTATTAACTGAAGGAGCTTACCAAGTGTTTATTTTCTTAAATTAAATGCATATTTCTCCGCAAGAAATCAAAGACAAGAGCCTTGATTTTGGTTTTGTATCCAATATAAATGGGATTAAACTCAGGCTGATGGTCTCCACCTTAAGGATATGAAATCCTGCTGACACCCAGAAAATGCTTCTTACAGACATCATGATTTATATCTCTAATGTACAGAGACAAGGTAAAAGGTCATACAGAATAAAACCATTTTTCTATTGCACACACCATGTTAATTCCAGATTTTGCTCTATTGGTGGAAGAGCAGAGACCAACACTGAGTGTGTATTTTCTTTTTTAAGGAAGGATTATGCATATGAGGATCTGTGGCAAGGTTAAACTGCAAAACCCAGATGTATATTTGAGAAATTTTATTTCTATACAATGGAAACTTTGGACCTGTCAAATACTCTGGAGCCATAGGCTCCCTGTGCTTCTGGAAAGCTGTAAAATAGCTGTAGGATAAATGAGACCGAGGTATTTGCTTACATCTCTCTGCCTGATACAAAAGTTGCACGCAACTGGAATTGCAACTGTGATAGCAAGCTTAGCCTGATTCAACAGCATTTATGCAGGCAGAGTTTGTGAAAGTCAGTGAAAAAGTGCCTGAAATGGATTCCTTGTAAGTTGCAGGTTCTTTGCCATGATAATGTAAAAACCTGTAATGGCAAATAACTCAGGCATTTCAGTTGCAGTGAAAAACCTGTAAAATAGATTACTTCTATATGTCACTGCCATCACTTCACACAGATCACCACTAACCTAGGAAATGGCAGTAGTAGGCACTTTAAACAGACAAGTGCCTGAGACTAAAAGGCAAATGAAATTTCCAAGTTGTTCAACAATAGAACAGTAACATCATTCACAGCACTTGATCTGCGATGGAAAAGAGTCCCTTCTCAAAAAACAAAGTGGCAGAAAGCTTTCACTGATGTCCTGGCTTGAAACCTTGTTTGATACTACATAAGCATAGACTGTGTTTTGAAGAAGCCAAGAAAAATCATTGTCATGTGCACTGTGCACTCTTGCTTGACCAAGTATCCCCAGATGTCCCCAGTTACGTAAGCCTGGGTTACACATACCAACCTTCCCTGGTTGTGACAGACATTAAACTGCTGTGTGTTTCTTCTTCTCAAGAACTCATTTGGGTACTTTTTTGTGCCAATATCAGTTTTGTATTCTAAATGTTTTTCCCTAGGCTCAGCAGCCATATATATGCTACTTACCAGCTAACAGAGTAGTCGTTTTTAAAGGAAATTTTCATGTAACATTAAAGAAACTATCCAATTTCAAAATTTTCTTTATAGCGGTAAACATCATAAAAAACAGTCTCAGTAACTTGATAGTCATACCATACTACAATAGGCAACTATATTGTTGCTCACTTTGAGCTTCTTCCCAAATTTTTTTTCATTGTGTAGCTGATCCAACACATAATATTCAGTGCAGATGTGCTCTTGACAGAGGTTGCCCTCTTTATGCTTTGTAGAAGATGCTAATATGTTGGGGAAAGATTTTTATGGTGCTCTAACAGCTCTATCTTTTCAAAACCAGTAAACTCCCAACTGCTTTGGGAATGCTTTCTTTTGGTATTTCATTCAACAAATGCTAATCCTCAGTAATGAGTTGGGAACCAGTGTACAGGGATCACCTGAGAGAAAGCTGCTCCAGAACACTGGCTGTGAAATTCTTTTTTACAGGATCTAGATGAATTTCATATACCATCTAATTTTAGGCAGGTTTGAGCTATGTTTTAACCTAGCTTTTATGTTATATGTTTATGTATGTCAATTTTGTTCTCAGATTGGTCTAGCAGTGTATATGAGAAATTAATTTTACTGCTTCTTATCTGCAATGTGGTTTTCTTCTTCTTCTTTAATACCTGATTTTGGCCTAAGTTAAATGAAAATCCCTCACGTATACAGCCTTCCACAAAAACCTACAAAATTTATTATTAACATTATGTCTCTGCAACCCTTTTCTCTATATTTAACTGACACTTTTTGTATTAGAGAGATTCATTTAGTCATTTGAATGGTGACTTTAATAATGGTTTGGGCACTCAAACACTGTTAAATCCCTATATTTAAATATTTTAATTTTATAGATCTCCATATTATATATTTTAAATCTCTCCCGTCATACCAAAAATTTGCACTGACATCAGAAAGAAAATTTTTGGACTGTAACATATACTCGGTCTTATTTCTCTTTGGAAGCATATAAATCACCTCACTGGTTTTATAATGGGCTTTTCACTCGGCAGTCCCAAGCCATGATGTATTTGAAATCTCCAGGTTAAATGACTTGACCAAGTCTAGAGGATTGCCAGTGCTACTGAACCATTCTTGCTTTCCTGGTGTAACCCTAAACTTGGCCATGGCCTGGGTTCACCCACATAGAAAGCACTTCATGATGTCCGTGCAGACATGCTGAAGATAAACTGAGGAGTTGTTAGTGGGAACTGTAAGCCTGGTTGCACAGAGATCACAGAGTATATTCTTTGAGCTGTAGATTTTTCATTCTCAGTCTGCACACACAATTACATGCTGGCAAGCAGCACTTGTCAACTTCCCTATGATTTTTTATGAGATACGAGGGGAAGGACATCCCTATTCTGTTAAGTTCAGCCTTTAGCTTTCTTAGATACTTCAAGCCTGGGCTACAGTCATTCCTTATTGAATTTTTGCACCATGATCTGTTTTGACAAGTGATAAACAACAGGGGAGAAGAAGCTTAGATGAAAATAACTCTGCTTGCTTAGTTTTCCCATGAAGCTGTAGAGAGATCTGGGTGTTGGCAATTCAAAATGAAAAAGTAAAAGCCTGATTAAAAACTGCATGCTGCCTAGCTTCTCCAGACAAGGGTAGTGTGGCTTAGTATTCATGAGTATGAAATTTTAATAATCTTTTTTTTAAAGACTTATTGCTACTTGTCTGCCAGCAACTCAATTTTAATTCCTAACAAAACAACAGTTAAAACCAACATAAACTACCAGGGAAGAAGAAAGACTAAGAGACTTTCAAGAAGACATGTAAAACCAGTATTTCCAATTTTGCAAACCTGTATTTAACTTGGTGCAAGGCATGAAGGGAGTACTCTTCTGTGCTAATTTGCATGGTATCACTGTTAGCAAGATGAAACACCAACATAAAGTGTTGCTTATGTGACAGCCAAGGTAATTTACATGTATCTGAAGGTTGTACACCAAGATAGTGGGAAGGAATTGTTCAAACAGCAGCACTGGAACTGATAGTGTGAAAATAAGAAAGGGCAAAGCTCCTTGACAGTGAAATCAATTTGGATGTAGAATAATCTGCCCCAAGGGAAGTGGAAAAGCCTAGATAATTTTTTCACATTTAAAACAAATCTGCTAATCTTAAGTACTGGGGGGAATAACACTGCAATGCCTGGAGAGAAGAGGGCGGTAAAGGGAAAAGAGCTAAACAACAAGCCTCTCTCAGCTCTAACATCCTTGTTTCTGTGATGAGATGCTCACAGACCCAGCACCTCTGAGTTGTGCTGCGGTCCAGCATGGGCTCGGACCTAGCCAAACTCTCTGCAGCCATATGGGCAGTGTGAAGGTCTTCCTCTCCTTCCTCAAGTCTCCAGCTGGAGTCAGAAAATATATTTCATGTTTGGCAATGTTGTCCTAAATGTTCCTCTACTCTGGTCAATATTTTTTGCCAAAAAGAAATGTTCCCCTTTAGAGCTGATGTATATCATCAGCTACTCATCCTGCTAATAAATCTTTGCGCATGTGAACCTGTCCCAGCACCCTTTGTGCAACAACAATGTCGAAAGAGCCCCAGAGATCAAAGGTAGCATTGGTGTGCACTTGGCAAAGATTTGGGACTATCTGATCACCCAGACCCACAGGTTTTCCTACAGTATACTGTAAGACCTTTATCCCCTTGATCTTCATTCCTCAGTTATGATCAGGTGTTTTCTTACATCTTTTTCAGAACTCTGATTCTCAGTTGACCACTGGTGCTTCTTTAGGTTTTAAAATGAAATTGAGGATTTTGGTCTCTATGCAATCTTTAGAATTAATTTCACTAATAAATAAAGCTGCAGAAGGTGTTGGTTTTCTGTGCTATTAAAAAACCACCAACTTGCTAATTTAAAACTATTTTTTGTGGAAACATTCATACAATCAAGTGCTTGTGCACTTGTGCAAGTGCAAACTACTGCATTAAATGGACCATTGAACAAAAATAAGTTGCATAAAGACCTTTATTACTCTTCTTTTGTTATGGAGTAGTGGACAAAAAATTTAGAATACCTACATGCCTTCAAACTATACTTATGGAAAGATAGCTAGACAAGACAATCTTTTGAACTTCCCTTTTGAGTTAAAGGAAGAGTGACTGGTGTAGCAGGCTGAATTATGGCAAAGGTCTGGCTCAGGAGACATAAATCATACCAGGCTCATGGTTTTAATTTAAAACATTGATTTATTTAGGCCTTACATTTAAAGTTATAATAAATAAAGGCATGGGCAAACAAACCCAAAGTCAATCTCTAAGAGACTGGTTTGAGGTTCGTGTAGGAGGTGAAGCTCCTACATCTTCCAGTAATGCATCTCACACAACCAGTCTCACAGACAGGATATCAAGTTAGATGGACTGTGGCTTTGACCCAAGCGGCAGTCCCTGTGTCCCTATAACCTTCCAAACATGGTCTCTGAGTCACTAAGGCAATCACCACTGAGGTGCTTAAATTTAACTGAGTCAGAAATAAAGATGTGAAATATAAAGCATGTCTCTTCTGGATGAGTGTTGACGCCTAACTCCACACTTCTGGATCTTTGTGTGATATCTTACTAGAATAAAACTTTGTTCTCTTTCTAATTCTTTGACAATATCTACTGCCAATACTATAAATCTTTCCTTTCAACCAATTTTTTTAGAAGAAAACCCAAGTAACTATGGCATTATTTATACATACAGACAAACTTCCTACTATTTAATTCAGGATATTAGACAGCAAGTTATAAAAATAGACCACACAGGAACTTCAACTCAGCACAAATTTCTGCTGGATCAGCTTAGAAGTAAAACAATTAACTCTCAGCTGTAAACTTTAGTATTTTACCTGCGCTAGCAAATTTTCACTGTTTTATATTTAATCTGTGACTGATTTAAACATTGCACTACATATCTTTGTGTCAGTGACTCTCCTAAAAATTTCTCTTACCTAAGCAGGGATGGCACAAACTTCTTGTGGGATAGAAAGTACAGATACTTTAGTCCCTACCATTATGGCCACCTAAAAAACAATATTATCTTATAAAAAAAACTCCACACAATAATTAGGATTACAGAACAATTACAGAAGGATCTGTAAAATCTATTAAATACATGTATTTATATTGCTCATTAACTGAAAAAATTACTGTCTTACAGCCTTTGACAGAACTTAAATCCAACAGAGAGAAAACCACAGAAGCATAAAATATCCTGAGTTGGAAGGGACCCACAAGGATCATTGAGTCCAACTCCCAGTCCTACACAGGACCAAGAGTCGCACCATGTGCCTGAGAGCATTGTCCAAACACTTCTTGAACTCTGTCAGGCTTGAGGTGCTGTGACCGCTTCCCTGGGGAGCTGTTCAAGTGCCCAACCACTCTCTGGGGGGAAGAAGCTTTCCCCAATATCCAACCCAAACCTCCCCTGACAAAACTTCAGGCCATTCCCTCTGGTCCTGTCACTGGTCACCAGAGAGGAGAGATCTCTCCCTCTGCTTCCCCTTGTGAGGAAGCTGTAGCCTGCAATGAGGTGTCCCCTTTCCTTCTCTGGGAATGATGACCCTGTAACTACAGACTGAGTGCTAACGAGCTCTCCAAATCAGCATCTTTGTGAATGTACTCAACGATTGTGGATTTTCCTCTACTTCTATGTTTGCTCCAGTACCAATCACTTTAGGAAATCTGTTCATTGTGTCAAATATCTTTAGAAAAGAAGTGCAAAGAAAAGTTTGTCAAAATCCACTGCATATGTGGAAAACTTTCAGATTACGGACTACAGAGCTGCTTCTCCCTAAAAGTGGTGAACTTTTATACTTAGAAAACTGAAGCCTAGTAAAGCTCTGATGTTAGAAAAAGTCTTCATTAGGCGGAGAGAGGATATAGACAGCCTAATAGACTGTTAAGCTTTTTTTTCTGACAATCAGGGATTAAAGTGAGATAATTGCCTTTTTTTCTGCATTGATACACCCAGATCTGCCCTGGTGAGTCACTACCAAAGATACTGTAACCAAGACCAGGGCAGATGTGACTGCAGCTTCTGCTCAGTGACGAAGACAAATAATCCGGTTGCCATAGACACAGAAGAAGAAATAAAAACAGGTTTAAACTGCAGCAGTTAGGCCATTTCTAATGTTGAGGAGAGTGAAGCACTGAAGTGGGCTGTTTGGGAAGAATATGAAATATATGTTGTGGCAGGTCTTTAAGCAGAGATTAGATGAATCTGGGAGATAGGAGGAAGTTACAGATGACACCCTCAGGGCAGAGGCGACCACCTGAGGTTTCTAAAGACCACTTTTGCTCTGATTTGATGACTGCGGCTGAAAATATAATGATTTTCTAGAGCATAAATGGTTTGGAAATATGTGGGTTTATTTGTTTGGCTTTCCCCCCTGCCCCCCTTCAAATACTTATTAAACTGTGAAAAGGTGTCCTCTGTATCAAGTCCTGTCAGTCACTGGATTTTGACACTTGGAGGAGAGGTGCATTAAGTATGCAGAGGGTTTTGTTTACCCCACAATACTGAATTTGCTATCTCAGTCAGGTTTCTCTTTTTCCTTTCATGCCTCAGTGCAGTGTTGCTAGAATGACCATAAAGCTAGAGGATGACCTTACATTTCAGGCATCTGTGGAATCTGTAAACAGAATCTGCACATAAGAAATATTATTAAATGCTATCAAACTTCTGACTGTCATAATAAATTTATTCAGAGGCAACTGAAGAGGCTGGCTGAGTGTGATGTAGGTGATCTGACTGGAATCTGAAAAGAACTGTGGATGACAAGCTAAGTGAATAGAAAAAAATCTAATGGGTAGTGATGGAGCAGTGTGGTGTGGGTCACAGCCCAGGACCTGGACTGCTGATGAGCAGCAGAGCTGGGAGGGATTTTGGGAAGGATGGGGCAGTCTCTTTTCTTGGCAGGCATCTCATCCCTGTTCAGCACCCTGCTGAGCAGCCTCACTAGGGCAGGCACCCATCTGGAAATGCTTCCCAGTAAACACAGGCTGAATATCTCCCCACACCCTGACTCACATGTTAAAAATGGAGATTGTGGGAGACATCCCTTTCGTTTCATTGGGAAATGAAATAGAGTATTTGTCCATAAGGCAATATTCTGGAGTCACTGGCCAGATAAGGTGTGAAATGAAAAGGTGTGTGGTCTAAAAAAACCAGTTCTCTGTATAACAGTAAGTTTTATCTACATGTTTCCTGATATTTCAACACATCTGTGGAAACAGGCAACACCCATAAATATTAGCAAAAGTGAGATATTGCTAAAGAGCTTTCCAAGAGCTATGATTACAATGGTGGAATAGTTTCAAGAGACAGTCAAGGAAGTGTATGTGATCTGACAGGGAGAAAAGCAAAAGGTGCTATTTTTGTCTCCTGAAAGACCTGTTATAATTACAACAGTTAAAGAAAAAGCAGATTACTGGCTAATCTCTTTCCCCCCTGCAATATTTCCATCACTTGACACTTTGTTTGATTCACTAAAAAGTCTGAAAAGCCCTCAACAACTGTGGGTTTTAGGATTAGAAAAGGAAAGGCTATTTTTGTTCAGTCTGAAGCCTGTGGTAGGGAGAGTTACCAAGAATTCTGTATGCTGCTTTGGCAGATACATAACCCTGCTCACAGCTACTCACATGCTCTGCTCCTTTTGGTGCAAAGGTGAGCATCAGAAGATACCTGGGATATGATCTTGAGTTCAACATAGCATAAAACATACTTTTTAATGAAGTTTGTGATTACATAACTTCTTTGGCTTCCTCCAGCAAAAATATCAGACGTAAACCTTTGAGCTGCTCCATTTTCCGTTGATTATCCATAAACTAGTGAGCCCCAAAGACTGAGAAAACAAATGCTTAGGAAATCATAACTGTTATCTATCTTAATTTATCTTTTATTTTTTATGTTCCAGTGTTCTGGAAACCCTGTCCTTTGCTGCAGCAGCACAGAGTGGCCATAGGGAACCAGTGCAGGGGGATGGGTGGATTTGATGTGCCAAAAGCTGCTGAAGTTCACTACAACAATTATAGGAATGAAGACAGAGGCTGAACTTGGTCAACACAACAGAAGCACAACTTTTGCTTGGTGAAATGAAACTGTTTATACCCATATTTGTATTTTTTTTCTTACTACATAGACGTTAACGTCTCTAACTGATTTGATATCTTTAAAAATGTTAACGGGGACTGGATCCTGGTGGTATCTCTGAGCCTGAACAAATAAATTTCTTTGGGTTAAAATAAACAGAACATGAAAGAAAAGTAGCCCTATTGGGTTAAGCCAGAGATCCAGTTAGCCCAGTAGCTTTTCTGACACTGTCCAATAACAGGCATTTAAAAGGAAAAGTAGAAGTAATTTGATCCTTTCACTTTTATAACATTTCTTGAAATCAACAATTAATATATTCTGAGTTACACGACAAAAGTTTTAAAGTTGTCATTAGTTTCATTACTTGCTAGCTTACCTAATTCCTTTTTAACTTACTTATTTTTTTATGCAATATCCTGTAATAATGACCATGGGAATTTAATTATGCATTGCATGGAATGGTACTATCCGTTGCCTTATTTAAATTTGAGACCAGAAGGTTTCCCTAGAGCTCCCTAATTTTGATTCACATTCCCTGTTTCTGTATCCACCCTGATTTTGTAGACTTTAATTTCACAAGGCATGCATAGGAGGAGTCCAATGAAACAAATCTAAAGTCATATAAATATTCTAAATCACATTTTTAAAAAGTGCTGAACTAATTTTATAGATGAAGTAACATACAAGTTTGGCCTGAAAAAGAGGAACTGGGAGCCTTTGGAAAAATTACCCTTTAGCTCTCCCTACAAAAAGAGTTGTCAACTATATTGCTGAGCATTCTTAAAGACCTTTTCAGTGAGACACAAGGAACTGATCAACTACAAATGCCACTCTATCTGTAACACTTCCTTTATATCATACCTCCAGATTTGGGATTAAAAATGAGGTATAAACATATGAAAATGCTTAAGAATCTATAAACCCATAGAATAACTAGACAGTTTCTACTTTAAAATCATATTTATTGCAAAGAAATTTTGCTATTGTCTCAGGAAACATTTGCTCTGGGTTATTAGCTCTTGAGCTGTGCTTCCAGAGGGGAAGAAAGGAGTCAGGGTTAGTGAGATGATTCAGATAAAATTGCAGTAGGGTACACCTTTACCTGTTCAAAATCCCCAAGGATTCTCTGTATTCAGTTGGGGTTTTTAAAAAATTATTCTTATTATTCTTATTATTCTTATTATAATTATCTCTTTTTTTTTTTTTTAAATGCTTCCATCCACATCTCCTGGCCAAATTTAGAAATATTCCATGAAAAGATTTCTCTCAGTTTCATCTTTAGAGTAAACTAAGACCTTTACACTTGCCAACACAGTCATGAATGTATAAGCCAAAGGTGCCATAGACAAATGTAAGCTCATTCCTATCTGAATTTTAGCTTGATTTTGTAACAAAAGCATTTTCCGAGGCTTACTGCAGACCTGTTTACCTGGGCTAAATTTCTTCCAGAGTTGAAAAAAAAAAAAAAGTAAAAAAAGTAAAGCATGGACTCTTAGCTTACACAACTTGTTTTTTGGACACTGAAAGACCAAATGGAAATACTGACACCTAAAATCCACATACATACGTGTGTACTCAAGTATCTCATTTCATGTGGAAGGTTTGGTCCCAAAAGGGTACAGTGGTCTTGGTCTGTAATTACACAAATTCCTAAACAATGACTGAAACACTGATGTTGAGTGGCTGGAAGATTAATGTTACACTGATGACAAAAATGGAAAAACAATTTGGGGAATTAAGAGGTAATTAAATTCTTGACAGGATCACTTGGAAAAGGACCATTAGTTATATGAATGAATTATTCCCCTGCGGCTTTGATTATATACAGGAAATAGGCATTTAACAAGTGATTTCATTGGCAATAAAAAACTTATTATCTCTCAAAATAAGTGGCAACATTAATTTACAAGGTTGCAGAGAGTGGTCATTTCAAACTAAGAAGTGGAATTCTGACTTCTGAAGAAATGCAATGAGATGAATCAGTCTTTTCTTAGTGCATTTTATTTTATATTTTTTACCAAGTTATCTGCATGTGCAAATAATGTACAGTTCCATGTGCCTTGTAAGTCTGGAAAACTTGTTTCAGTCAGTACAATAATTCTGCATTTGCCTTGAATTCAGGAATTGTTCTGTAGAGCAGTAACAGGGAAGTATTTGCAAGTCTGAAATATAATTTTGCTGGCATGTGGAGACTTGGGAACCCCTGTTCTAGGAACTGTGTGCCCATAGCAAGAGGAACTTCTTACCCTGCTAATCTGTCTAAAAGGACAGAATTAACGGGCATAAGGGAATTATTAGTATTACCATTACAGAGGGAAACTGAATGAAGAAGAGATTAAGAATGAGAATTTCAAACTAGGCAGAAGACCACAGGAACAGCAGTTCTGGAAGGGACCTGCTGAACCACTTTCTTATTTCCCTTGCTAGCACCCACCTATGGCCGTGTCCACTCATCCCACAGTTTTGGCCCTGCTCTGTTTTCTGCAGCCAAGCAGGACTTTCCCCGGATGATTGCTGAATCTCTGTCACCTAGTTTGATCACAGAAGCCCTCAGTTGTAAATTCCAAACATGCCAACTGGACGGGTTTCAAAAATAAATCCCTGCAAATGTCAAGTATTCACTACTGCTACAACTGCAAGTTACACTTCAGCAGCAAAATATACCTTAACAGCCAGGACTGTGGGCATTTCTCATGTTGTAATACTTGCCAGCCAGATGGCACCAGACAGGATAGTAGCCATCAGGCTAACAAGAACTGCTGACTTGGGCACAGTAAAGCAGCTCTGTGGAGTGGCAACAGCATGCTGTTCTGTCCGGGCAGCACTGGTGGAAGGGAACTTGCACGTTTTGTGTTGTTTTGGCCATTGTGCCTGGCGTGAAACACACCTGTGTTCAATGTCTGTCACAACTGTCAAAGCAGAACACCCAAAGCCTAATTTTTTCTATCCAGGACTCCTTAACTTACAACCTTTGGTTTGTGATTTAAGAGCTTTTGAAGCCAGGGATTTTACACTTCTGGTCCTATTTCATTAAACTGCTATCCATCTGCATTCATTTTTAAAGTCTTTTCTTCTCTATCCATCATTTAACTAAAATCACAGCTATCACGGAATGCTCTTTATTTTCTTAGTATGTTCCCCTTAGGAGGCACTGCCATTCAGTATTATTATAAAAAGCATATTTAATGATTTTGAAGATTTTATCATACTAATCTCTGATCTACACTTCACTTTACTGCAGGACTTGGTTGCAATAACCTAAATATTCCTTAAGTTGCTAAAATTTTCTCTACTCTGAAACTTATAAAACAATTGTAAAGTGCAATTTCAAAAGGTTTCACTATTTACGTACCCCTTTTGCATCAATTACACCAGGTTTTGCGTTGAATTTCACCGTCTTCAAACGTGCACGCTCCTTTCTTTCAACCCTGGGTAAAAGAAAACACAAATGAAGATGACATGTTGATTATAGCAGCATTTTGTATGAAACCTTTGATACCTGCTCTCCTAAGACCACTGGCAGCTTAATATACCTAAAGCAAACATTTAAAGCAAATTTCTTACATTGAAAAGAGAGGTCACGTCCTTAGCCAGGCAGCAGTTTTCTGGCAAATGTGGGACTGGGTTTGAGGAGTCTTGGCTGCCCTATGCCAGCAGAACAGCGCTGCCTCTCAACAGACACGGGAGTGTGGGAAAAGCGTGCTAGGGACAGATTTACTCTCTCTGATTTAAGCTGTTCAAAAATCAGGCAACATTTAGAGTTCTATGGTCAGAGGAATGAAACAAGGACATGTCCTTACTTACCTTGATTAATATGGACACTACTATATAAGTGGTATTTCCTTCCTTTGCAAAATCATCTACACAATCTATCATTGACTGTCTCAAGTAAAAAAATATGATCATCTGCTTGAAACTGAAACACTAACCCTATTTCTCTAAGACTGGGAATTGCTCTAAGAAATCTCCATTGAATCCCGCAAAGCTAGCTTATAAGAGACATTAGATTACATTCCTGCAAATCTCTTGCTTTCTAAGCCTGGGTAGTAGGAATACATAGTTTCTGATAATTATTTTCCAAAATACAAACTCTAGTGTTTTGATAGAATGACAATTAACACATTTCCTTCTGTCTGAGTAGGCTTATATATGCCCTCCTGAAACACAGTGAATGTTGGTTACTATAGCTACAGTTTAAATTTAGATTAAATGCAATTCTCTGTAAGTGTGGAATATTCACATGGAAACAGCTCAAGTGCATCTTTCAAACTAAATCTATGTTATTAAAAACACATGAATGGTCTCAAACCTGAACTAGCAGATGAAGTCCCTTGGTAGTACCGGTAAGAAATGAAGACTTGAGGCTGTGTACTTGCCTAAATAAGATTGAGGCTGTGTAATTGCCTAAATAGGATGGATGCCTTCTGAGGAAATAATTAGCACAAATGAACACAATATTCAACTTATTAATCTGTGTTAACATTTAAACTCATTCCAGCCCTGCCTAACTTCCTAAAAACATCTTCTTTTAACTTAATTTCTTATTCACTGCATAAAGAAATTTGGAAATTAACCCTGAAGAGTGAATCTTATTTATGAAGTTTGTCATAATTGAGTTAGCAGCCATGGAGGCATTGCTGCTTTCTAGAGGCATAGCAGACAGATGAGGAGCTGCAGAAACATTCTGCATTGCTTTGAGAAGTATTTAAATAATGCCATTAAGTGCCATTAGTCCTTCAGGCAATCGTAACAACGATGTTCATATATGCTCAGCATGCCTACTGAATGTTCCAAACATTTCATCAGCTGGCACTGTATTAAGGGTAGCACACAATGTTGCCTCCCATTACAATTTGCGTAACACCTTCCACAATAAAACTGTTCTCAGTTACTTATAATTTAGCTGAACTGTAAAATCACAGGCTGAAATGTTCTGTGTCTCAGGCTGACTACATTACTGTTGCTGCCTGAAATGTCAGTAAAATGGGTCAGCTGTTAGAAAAAGGCTAGGACAAAATAAATGGGTTTGCCAAATTTATAATATAATCTTAAAGTGCTGCAGCTCAGGTGCTCTATTGCCTTCATGTCTTTGGTCTGGAATTTGCATTGTGGCAGTGGGTTGCTCTGGTGTTAGGAATATACTTCTCTTTTGCCTGAAGGAATGAACCTAAATTTCTGAAAAATATTTAGTTTTACATGCTCTGGAGAGCTCTTGGAATTTAGCTTTGGTTCTCCAAAGATTTAGTCTTCGTTGAAATGGTCGGGCTGCAGGACTTCAGTGAACTAAGATGTTCTCAGAATTTCTCATCTGAGCTACTGGGACACTTTTGCCATAGACAGAGCTAAAAAGGGAACTAGATTGATGAATATATAGAATCTCTTCTGTTTTAGATTTTTTGATCCAGCTCTTAGAAAAGGCACTTTTTAAAGGAACACTAATTCAAACATTTTAAGCGCTTTTTTGCAGGTTTGTAATTGCTATATTTAAGGAAAAATAAACTTGACTGTCTATTTTCCCCAAGAAGAAAGGGTTATTTGCAGCAGCTGACACTGTGAATGTCTAAATAGCATACGAGTGTAAATTCCTTACATTGGTTTAGTTGACAGCAGCTGACCATCAGTTGAACAACATTTTCATCCATCAGCTGAAGAAAGTGCTTTTAAACAAAGAAATGTTTCACTTAACACAGTAACCATTTTTCTATCACTGCTGCTGGACAAAGCAGGATTATGGGGAGTTGTGCAAAAACGTGAAGGGGAGGACTCTATCTCCCAGATTTGCAGAGCCCAGACTTGTAACCCTGACTTGCCTGATGTACACGTTGCTGCCATGACACTTTCTAATTATATATTTGCTTGATAGAGCTACGCTTAAGGGATAAGGAAAGCATGGCTATGATTTCCAAAACAACTTCATGGCTCAGTCCCATTTTCAAAAGTGCCTGAGGGGTCACTGAAACTCAAAGAGGTTTCAAGAAATGTTCAAAGAAACCTACATCCAGCATTCAAACATGACTGGAACTGAAAAGCTCTGAGTCCTATGTGGAGACAGTATCACCCCAGCACAACTTATGGGGATTTGACCTCCATCTTCCCACCTACTCTCCAAGTATAGCTGCCTGCAGAAACAGTGCTGTACACAGGGAGATTATCTAAGACCATCTGAGATCTGGGACAATATGAGCATACTCTGTATACTCACTTTCTCTTGAAAACATTCCTGGGAGTAGATACCTCTTGGCCCTTTTTATTTCAAAAATGGTCAGGATTCACTCTCTTCCCATGTAAAGCTAGAGAAGCAGAGCAGTACATTGAAAATATACTTCAGCCTTCAGTGTTCCCTCACTAGCAAGTTCAAGATTTCAGTTCTTTAGGATACTGTTCTCTTCTTACTCATCTGAGGAACTTATTAACGGGATGCAGCCTTCACTGCACTGCAATGTCTGTCTGCTTTTGTGTTTCTGGGCACACATAGCTGTTGATAATGGGCCTCTGGGATTTTTCAAAATGAGACATTCAGTCCTTCATAAGTGCTGCAAACAAGAAAAAATCAAGTATAACTCAACAAGACATGAACTGTGATCACTCACTGCTGGACCACTGGGAGTTTCGTCAGTGCCTTTCTAAAAGCACTAATCAATCTTCACAGTGGAGAGGCAGAATATCAAGTAAGAAATGTTTTAATCTTCAATAACAGTGTTCATTGCTAATGTAGAACATAGATGCAAATTTGCAAACTTGTTTCTAGAATGAAATAAAATGGTAAGAGTAGCCTAATTTGCACAGATTTGGCATTGAAATGTTTTGCAGGATGAAAGTTGTTTCCAAATCCAGCATGAGTACTGTAGCGAGGAGAGTTAGCAAATACAAGAAAGCAATGTAAAATGGATACTGAAAGACCTTGCTATGTCTCTTCACCATTTCCAGGTCACCTGCACTATATTTGTTTTGCCTGCCTATCAAGTGAAAGGCAAGTGAAAATATGTATACACTATTTATAGTTCAAATATGTGGTCTCAGTTCATAGCTTTTTATTGCTTCCATCCTCTGCAAAATGTGAGATCTGAGCTTACCAAGAGATTCCCATTCTCAAAATTATTTTTGAGCATTCCTGAAGTGGCATTTTTGCACCAAACATTTATTTTCCAGTAGGACAGAGAACATGCTCTGGTTCAGCTCTCCATCTGCAGTGGCTTGCTTACAGAAAGCAGCTCAGCACCTGGTCAATATTTATGAAAAGACTAGACCTAATGACATTAGGAAGTGAATTCTCATAAAAGTGTAGCACAACCTTATTCTGTTTAAAACCTAACAGCTGTTTTCTGTCAGCACAGAAGTTTCACATCATTGCAAGAGCACAGGAAGAGGTTTATACCTACACATACATACAAATTTAATTCCATATTAAATTTTTCCAATTAGATTAGTGAGTATAGATGGATAAATTTTTTTAGAAAAAACTTACATGATTATGCCATGTTAAAAAGTTTTATCATCTAAGGATTAAAATGTTAAGGGTTATTTAGAAAGGTAGATGATTTATAGGAAACCATTAAAAATAAAAATCACTTGAGTGGATAAACATGCCCTTCTGCCAAGCTGAGCAGAATAACAAATTTCAGTTGGCTTTTTGCCCACAGGGACTTCTGTGCTGGGAAAACCTCTTGTTCCTTGTCCTTAAATGTTTGTGAAACATTGGGTTTTATGTACTTTTCGCCCCACTTCGCTCTGAAAGGAAAGCATGGCTACATGTACTTGTGGGGAGAATGTTGTCTATTTGAGAACACAAGTATCAGGCTGGTATTATGACAGCTGGTAATAAGAGAGATACAAGTCGTATAAAATTTGGCAGTCAGATGTACTTGAACTACCTGAAAATAGGTATCTTAGAATGATGCCCAGTGTGACAGCAGGTTTATGACTGCATGTCTTAAGGACAACAGAAAGATTAGTGTAATTATTTCAGCGTTTTAAGGCCAAATCCTTGTTGGCTGCAGTGGGAGCAGTAGTAAAAGTGGTGAGAATTTATGCTCAACCATTCTGGGGCAATCTGTGTGAAATCTCAGGCTGCATTTCAGACCCACGGACTCAAGTCAGGCAGATATACACACACCACAGAAAATACTGAGGCTTGACATTTGTGAGGTGGGAGGTTGCTGTTGTGGAGGGCTTGCAATGTAGGAGCTTGTCCCTGTGCAGAGATTCAGCACAGAAAAAGTGAAAAGAACTGGAGGTGTAAAATCAGTGCTACAGCAAACTAAAATCTCTTTACTACTCAATTAGAGCATCTGTCTAGGAATTAAATACACTCTAACACATTGGTTTCATGCATTTTGTTCATTCCCTTTAACTAA
>VZTE01005755.1:4288779-4326111 GCA_013397775.1 Eulacestoma nigropectus
GGTCGCCGCGTGTTTCTGTTCCTTTTTTAGAGAAGCTTTTTTTTTTTTTTTTTTTTTTTTTTTTTTTTTTTTTTTTTTTAATATGGATAATAAGAAGGGCAATGAGGTAAATAAAAGTTCTCATGAGCAAATGCACAGATTATGTGGAAACTCTAATCTCAATCTATACATATATATATCCAAATGTAAAAAAAATCCAGTGGAAATCTAATTCTGTTGGTCATTCTAGTATAAATAGCAATTTTCAATGATAAGGGAGCACTTCACACATGTAAACACAGTGACCAGGTAATACTGCAGGCTGCATGACACATTGGTACAGGGCTGGTGGTTATGTTCCCTCACCTTGGAGACCCTGCCTGATATAACTGTGCTGTCATCTTAAACATAGCTTGGATAAATCGTTTGGGCAGATGTGGAACCAAGAGAAATTTGGCCTGAAATGTTGATTAATTAATACTATATAATAACTATTTGGTGATTGTTAAACCACAATTAAGAGGTTTGCAGCCTCTGATGCTGAGGTCCTGTGCTTCCCAACACCAACATGATATAATACCACACCACCTGTATATAATTTTATTTGGTTTCTACCCAACTAGCTACCCAGTCTTGTGGTTGAGAACAACAGCTATAATCAGTAAATACACACTGACAAATGGACAAAATGTTGTTTTCAGGTGTAGAAATGGTTGTAATTGTATTTAAGAACTGCAGGATACTTAGAATTTAATTTTCTTTAATCTCTACAGAGGTCATTGGCTCACTGCTTCATGAGATTTTGCTCTTGCACAGATCAGTGGAGAAACTTGGGGCCACTCTCACTTCTTTGTGCTGTCTCTTTCAGTAACACCCCTCCAGCTGCACTGCTGCCCTCCAAAACTCCCTCTTAAAGCCTGACTTGGCCATTTAACCATAAACAAGGCAACAAATCCACATGTTGGCAGCAGCACTGAAATCTTATGACAAAAAAGCTTTCAAACTCTATTAAATCACTAAGAGGTAAAGTCTGGTAATGTATCCAAAACCCTGGAGAGAATAATGAGTGGCAGCTCCTCTATACTTCTAAATTGAGATTTTTTTTGCTGGTATAGCACATAAGGCATAGAGGAGAATAAGAGTAAGGAGTCTTGATTAATCATTCTCAATTTCTCTGATCAGCTCATGCTAAAATGTCACTGTATGATGGGCTCTCCTGTAAAAAAATACAAAACCTAAACACATGGAAAGCAATTACCATTACACAGCACCTCAAAGAAGTAATATAATGTAGTTGTTAGGACTTTGTGTGTTTATATACATATATATACACATATATATTTGTATACATACATATATATATAGATATAGATATATATATATATATAAAATAAAATAAAATTGAAGTGGTCAATAGCTGTGGCTTTCAGAGCTATTCCATAATGATTTCACTTTTGAGGAATGCAGGAATTGTATCTTAGCTGGTGCTGGACAGAAGTTAAGGGAAGTAGTAGTAACACAGAAGTAAAGCAGACAGCTAAAAGGCTCAACCTGGCACTAATAATCCCTGGATCTGTATAGCCTCTTACGGAGCCAAAGCGCAAAAAAAAAAGTTACAGTACCACAGGATGGCATTCCAGAAGCAGAAAAAGGAATCTAAGCATAAACCCAAACTCTACCAAGCATAACCCCCCAAAGGCTCCCAGACCCTAAAAAAAAGGAACAGAAATAAATTAGGGATTGAAAAATATAAGACAAATATAAAATTCTCCAATTTACAACATCATGGCCAATTTAGCTTGCAGGACAAACTCAACGAACAGCTACAGATGTTCTTTTCTTCCTTCCTTTCTTTCTATCACAATATTTTACTGCTAGATATTATATATGCTGTATTATATGCAAAGCAATGCCTATAGAAATAATCCCATATAAACTATAAGAGACATGGCATCCTAGAGCCAACACCTTAAATGAGGATTTCCATGCTGTAGCTGCCTATATTTGGTCAAATGAATTCCAGGACTACTCTGTTTTAGATTAATCCTCTTACAGTCAATAACCCACACCTGCAGAGGAAATTTAACTCTGAATTAGCACAATCTGGCAAGTATGATTAGCTTTATTCTCTGTAACTTGGCCCTGTGTGCACTGATTGCTCATCCTCCCCTTGGGTGGTGTAAATGACCGCAGAAGATGCTGGCAAGAGCACATCAGTCTCAGGCTCTCAGGAATCATCCAGAATCCACAGAAAGGAAACAATACTCACTTTTCAGTGCATTGGAAAAAATAACCTTGTACAACTGAAACATTTTATGAAATAACAGCAACCTCCTCCCACCCCAGCTCAGGTGTATCATTACATTTAATACAGATAGAAAATCAGATGCCATTGATTTTTCCAGGCACCTCAGTTTCACTAGTGAAGAATAAGGATGACAAGTGGAGAGCATAGTAACTATATCTGCATCTTTTAAAATTCAAGACTCTTATTTTTAGCCTCTAACCAACCTATTTTCAAATTGTGTCTTTTTAAAAAGTTTTTAAATTCTGTTTTCTCCCAGTGTTTCCTAGGCCACATCTTATTCCTAGGCTGTATTACACATCTGACCGTGACTAGAGAACCTCTATCTTTTGTCCGTGACAACACCACTGTGTGGGTAACCCAATAAGCTTTAGGCACACACCACCTTTCCACTTTAAAGGATATACAATTCCACATTTTAATTAGCTGTTTTGCTTTGTCCTTTTGTCCTCCATAGTTGTTTTATTATGTATGACAGCTTTTTGCACCTTTTTACAGTGGGTACCACACAGCGAGTGAGCTTTGTGCACTCACTTTCCTTAGTATTATTTAAATAAATTCCTGTCTCTTCCCATGTATAATCCAATCATGTAATTACAGCAGTATTTACCATAGCAATGAATAGCAGGCAAGTATTCCTTTTTCAATATCTAGAGACTAAGTCTGGTTAATGGACACATTTTCCATCTTAAAACTTATAACTTAACCTTACAACCTAACCTTTTATTTCTACCTATTATACAACTCCAAAATTGCTCTTCTCTGAAAAACCAGGTATGGATGCTATTCAAACATGATCATTAGAGAAATTAAGGTCCTTTCAGGGCTCATGTCAACAAGGTATTTGATGGCCTTTTAGTTTACTTTTGCAGGATTTAGAACAATGAGTACCATAAGCTCTATTAGTACCTTCACCAACTCTCTTGAAACAGCAGCAGGTGCTCTAGAGAGCATGAAGCATCCCATTTCCCCACTATAAAAAATGGTCGTGATCATTTTTATACCAGTGCTAATGCTGAAATAGCTAGGAATAGAAAGTTTATACTCAGTATGACGGCATTGCTGCTGCAAAAGAGAAATGTAATATGTTTTGACAGATTTCATTTTCCTCCTACCCTTTCAGTTCTTGACCTTTCTATAGCAACTATCAACAGAGCCAGGAAGTAATATTGGTTTGTGTGCTACTTCTGGTACTATCAGAGACTTGTGGCTGATTTTACAAAAGCATCTAGACAGAATAAACAACACAAACAATGAGGGAGATTCGGATGTGTGTTCTCTCTCCGACAGTCACCATGAATCCATCACAGCCTAACAAAGATTCAGATTTAGCTTGGAGAGCAGATGAAAGTTCCTCCATTTACATTATATGAAAAATTTACTGTGATATTGATTATCCATCAATTTCCAGGCAGGCAGAGATTAAATTAACAGATTTCAAAGCCAGAGACAACCATTATATAATTTAGCACCATATTTTACATCATACAGGCTGAGAAGCTTAATGCTATTACCCTCTCAAAAGAAAGACATACAGTCGATTTGAAAATGTCAAGACACTCATTACATCCTTCAGCAGTTTGAAGCAATGGCTAATCACCCTGACATTAAAACATGCGCTCCATTTCAAATTCAGAGCAAATTCCCAGACGCGGGTTCTGGTTATTCCTTTTTTGCTGAAGCTCTCTAGTAGATGGCGAGCTCTCCTTCTTTTCCCCTTTCTGTATGAAGTTACTGGTAATTGAGTCACCTGAGTTTCTTTTCAGTATAAATATAAACAGCCTGAATGCTTTAAATCTCACAGCAAAAATGGTGTCCTCCAACTCTTGAAATACCTGTGGGATGTTCCTTTACTACCCCCAGTTTTTCAGTAGATTGACACTTTGAAATATTTTAAGATAATGGCCAAGAAGGTAAGAAGGAGGAGGCAGCACTCACCTCCTCTTGCTGGGTATAACTCCCATCTCCTCACTGTCCCCCTCCAGAGTGACCCTCCTCGCCTGCCACCATTCATCATCTGAGGCATTGATGACATGAAGGATGTCTCCATACTTGAAACTGAGTCCTTGGCTTGGGAGGCCACTGTCTTTGCTCTTGTCATAGTCAAACATGGCTCTGTGAAAGGAAATAAACATATGAAGACAGGTGATTAGATCAGTTTGGGTACATTTACTTCTGAACAATTAATCATATTTTATGTCACAGGTAACCCTTTCTCTTTTCCTAAGGGAGGAAAAGGTCTTACTCAGAGGAAAATTTTCCACTGTGAAGTTAGTCTTTACAGAAGCCTCTTCTTTTTCGGTTTGTCTTTGGTTTTTTTGTTTTTTTTTTTCCTTTAAGAGAAACTGAATGGTATAATCTGACACCAGTTCTCAGCCTATGCCTTCCAGTCCCATGCCTGGCACCTACACCAGCGTAGATGTACCCCAGCTTCTGAGGGTAAGACCCTGCATGTGAATCCCAGCAAGTGCAGGTCACTCATTGGAGTTACCTAGTTAAAAATCCAGATCTTGGTTTCTTACAGGAAAAAAATACTTGGGAATACTTTTCACATGTAAAATATTGTTTAAAGATCATGCCTGTCAAGAACTGATGTTTATTTCCTATAGGAAAAATAATGTGATCATAACCCTGGCTGCAGAAATGTTAGATCAGTAAAATCCCAAGAGGTGTCTAGTAATTCCTACTCTTTTATCGTCAGAAAGAAAGCCATGGCAATCTTTTCACTGGTAAACACTTTTGTGAGAAGGATTTGATGTAATTAATTGTTGTGCATTCTAGTGTAACTGCAAAGAATGATTATAGCAGTTTTATGGGTAGACATAAAACACTCAAAACTACTTCTCATAATGAGGAGAACTTTAAAAGAAGTTATCAGAATTGTGACTATGCAACCAAAATAATTTAAAGCTCTCATAAGCATCAATTGTGCACGGCAAGTCTAGTTCAGGAGGAGGAAAAATGGTATTTGAAATATGTTTTCTTTTAAAGAGTTTACAGTCTTGAACTAACATCTTCAGAAATGTGCAGATAATTCCCTTCTCTGAGGATGAAGACTGCTGAATTTTACATAATCCATAAGCTTAGCTATGCTTGTGCCTTTTTTTGGTAAATGTTCTTGGAATGCATGTAGCCTTTGAAAAAATTTTAATGGCTTAGCAGTGGAAAAGTTCTTTCAAAAACCTGACTCTATCTTATTAAACATTTACATTCATAAAGGACTCTTATTGGTACCAAGTCATCTGCTGCTTCTCAAATGCAGCTTTCTGTGAGGACATTTGATGAAGAAGCTTATAAATCCAGAAGCAGTTAAGTGTCATTAGACACATCTTCTTAACCAATTGATGACACTGGATCCCAGGAAGACAGCAGTGCATACACAAACAGGCACACAACACATCATCCTGTGGGCACTGCCCTCGGCAGCAGGCAGAGGTCAGAATTTTACCACCGTATGGAACAGTCGTCTTAAAAATTCACTGATTAATTGTGCACCTTGCCATGGGAGCCAATCAGCATCCCAGAACCCCTAACCAGACAGTTGGCCATGCTGGATACTGCGCAGATGTCATGCAATCCTGATTCCAGGCATAATTAAATCACTCAAAACAAGGGACAATATCTTCTGTTACAGAGAATAAGCAAGATTGTCACATCCCTCATGTAAAACATTCCCTGATGCCAAACTGGAAATGCTCCATATTTGGCAAGTTCTAAGATGAAAGTTGTCTTTCAAAAGCTAAGGACTAGAAATTAGGACAATATTCTTTGTCCTTGAACAGACATTTGCACCTCAGAGCCCATGTATTGACTTAAAATGAGACTGTCATCATGCTGGCTGATGTTAACGATGAATGCAGATGGCAATGTTTGCCACTGACTTGCTTTGATTGGAGTAATCATGTGCATTGCTAATTAAAATAAGATTATAGATCTCAGACAAGAATTTTTGAGCACACTTTTCATTGAATGAAAGATTTTGTGGCTGATGCTCTACAGATGTTGATTACTCCAGCAGCAAATGAAAATGACATGAGAGCTGACCTCAGTGGTCTTTCCTAAACATTTCAAATTAAGAGCCAGGTCTTGGTAACAGCTGTATCTGAGCTTACAACTTTGATAACATTTCTGGCTCTGTAAAACGTGCTTTTGCTGGTTGGCTGTTGGCCGAGCTATAAAGTACATGGAGATCTTCAGGTATTGTTGACTGCTTTGGGCTATAGAGAGACCTGGGCACACTCATCCCCACCACCTCAGGCTGTGAGGACAATTTGGATCTCTGCACATCCAATTGCAAAATCTAGTCTCTTTAAGAGACTGACATGTCATTTCTAATTTTCTACCTGATGAACACCACCCAGTTCTGTTCGTGCTCAGTCTTGCAGATGTATGTAAAAATAACACTGCGTCTGTTGAGTGTCAACTGAAGTGATACAAAATGAATGCAGCCAGATCTCTTGTTTGGTAAAGCAACTGGGCAGAGCAGACAGAAAAGGATGCTTTTTTTTTCTTTGCTCTTTCATGTTTTTAGACAATCACATCCAAGTCTTACAGGATACCACCTGCTGAAACTTTCATCAGAGTCAAGGTCAGCTCTCAGCAAAGTCTCTTTGTTCTATGCAAGCTTCTTAACCAGGATAACATCCTAAGGGGTATGTTAGACACCTTAGATAGGTTCTGCCATGCCATGGGGATTATTGGAGGAAAGGTTAAAAAATAGTAGCACTGTTGCTGAGTATTATGTGTTGAGAAGAGGACCTAAGCAACACAGTCCAAC
The DNA here is from genome assembly GCA_013397775.1 of Eulacestoma nigropectus. Lineage (NCBI taxonomy): Eukaryota > Metazoa > Chordata > Aves > Passeriformes > Eulacestoma > Eulacestoma nigropectus. The sequence goes on from VZTE01005755.1 coordinate 4,295,841, forward strand.
AAGAAACCCACCCTAGCACAGAAGGTGCCCCTCTCTGAGAGCTGAGCACTATATTTTCCTTTCAGCTAGAGAAGAATCAGCATGATCAGGATGAGACAAGTACTTTTCCAAAAATGAGATGTTTAATAGAATCAGATCCAGAAGGTCCAAACCAAGAAGACATGTCACAGTGCCTCTCTCTCTCTGTGATGAATTAGAGGTATCTCCCCAGAACACAAGCACAATAGTGCAGATAGTGGAGAGGCTGCTCAGCAGAGTTAGTGAGCTTTCTGAACTTGCTAATATGACTCTATGCTTTCATCTGACTGAGTCTGCTTATTCATGGGTTGCTTGGGCAGTTCCTCATGGTACTGAGCTGTAAATCACTTTTAGTGTCTTTTACTGCAGTATTAAAGAATAATAATCTCAATAACCTTACAACATTTTAATGACATTTATCTAACAGTCTTGAACACTAACAGCTTCTTTTTTTCTCCACAGCTTATGAAAGTGCATCTTAAAGCACTGTTCTTTCAGGTGTTTTATATGCTCAGTTAGCTGCTTGCATCCACTGACAGAATCAAGAGCTCTACAAGGCTTTCTCTGTGTCAGTAAGGCTTTTTTTCCAAGTCAGCTGACTAGGTCTACTTTTGAATTGGGGTCGTCAATATTTTATAATGAAGGGAATCAGTTTAAATTATTTAACTTCCACTTTAGAGCTGTCACCAATGTTGTGATCACACCAGCATCAGAAAACTCCTGTTCAGTATCTTCTAGACAGCGTATTTCACAAAGAGGACCCTGGGTTACACAGGATAGAGAATGCATTTTGAGGTTACAAATACACTCAACTCAGTGGCTACTATGAGATGTGGATAAAATGCTGAAATAGGGAACAGAGCTTGCTACTAATCATTTAAACAGATGGGGTGAAATCATGATTTGGTCAGCTTAGTTCCCTTATTAGAAAAATAGCAAGAAGAGTGGGTGTGATTATCAAAGATGTAAGGTATATGCACCAAACTTCCATTAACACTGAAGTTTGTTTTTTTTCCCCTCAGTTCCCAGTTCTTGCCTTAGTTTAGGGAAAACTGTTTCATATCTGTACAATATTTTGAAAGGGAAAAGTGTCATTCAAATGCCAAGTATGGTGGTCTTGGTGAAAGCCTCATGCTTCTAGAAAATAAAGAAATAGTCCTGAGAAGTGAAGTGGGAGGCGCAAATATTTAGAAGAAGCTGGCTATCCCAAATATTTAAGAATATGTGAGGCTTGCTTCCCTAGTATTATTCCAGACTTCAGAAGTGATCATTACACTAGACTAATCCAGCAGCAATTTGGACAGAACCTAACAGGTTTTATTTTTGTGCTTGGGTGCTTCTTAATCATATTTAGGCAGCCACATCAGCGTAAAACATGAGATAAACATTTCACAACAGCATTCAAATTCATTGCCCAAAAATGTTTGAAATTAAAATACTGACTTTACCAAGCTGTAATATGCAGTGAGGTGTCTACATGGCATGAAGGCCACTAAAAAGGGGATATCTTTTTTCTTCCACTTAGCATAAATAGTTCATTATTTGAGGCACTTCCAAAAGCTAAATTGCCTTGTGCAGTAAATTTTTTATTCCTAATGACAGCTCTCAGCTAGAGGAATAAATGTTTGACATAGAAAATAGATTAGCTGTAACAAAACAGAGAATCAATTCCTTGTGCAATTCCACGTTTTACAACCTATTGACATCCACGCTGTTTACATTGTTACCAGCATCTGTAACATGAAAAATAGGGTACAGAAAGACTGTGTTCTTGCTAATCCCTTAGCAGAAAAGGGAATTTAACAGAGAAACCTCTTAGCTTCCTTAGCTAATGCTGTAAACACCATTGGTAGTAGTCTTCATAATCTTCCTTGCAAAGCAAGGGATATTACTTCATTTACAACACAGGAATATATTTTACCGAATGCTTCTGTATGTTCAGTGCAAGACCCCAAAATCTTCCAGTCCCATATTAATGGCCACTAGTTTGATACAGTTCAGGTGCTGCGTGGCAGCTTTATTTGCATCTCTGAAATTACTTCTTCTTCTGGCACAGATGGGAGTTTGCACATAAATTTACAGACTGCTCTTTGCTATTCACTTGATTATGAAACGACAACATTTAGCAAGAGAGATCTTCAGCTGCTGTAAATAGTCCTAACTCTCCTGTGATCTGCCAGCATATCTGCATATGCGCCACTGAAGGATATTTCTCTCTTCTCTGAAAATCTCTTGAACAGCGACTCTCAGACATCAGGTTTTATAGCATCATCCTAAGGGAGATAAATGTTATTCTCCTCATTCACCACATCTATCCTACCCCCTGCCCTATTCATTTTTTACAGATGGGGAAATCCAGTGCAGAGAGGTTTAATCATTTGCCTGGTTTTAGGCAGTAATTCAGCATCATAGTCAGAATCAGACCCCAAGTTTCATAGCTATCTTTTCTGCACTCAGTAATAAATGTATTTCCACCCACTTGCAGGCTCAGCTTGAAGAAAAAATTAGAAGAAGATGAAAGAAACGTTAATGTAATTCATTGCTATAGCTACAACAGAGAGCACAGAGGCTCTCTGATCGAAGCAGCCATTGCAAGGCAATTAAGATGCTATTAAAAGGGTTAAATTTTCACATACTGGCAAGTCAATAAAGACTTTCAACTTCTCCTCCCAGCTTTGTTTCCATCTGGAGAAGCAGAACTGGTAAATCCTACATGTAGAGCATACAAAAAAGGTTTCTCTCTCCTTGGGAGGTTTGGGAAGCTCTGAGGTGCTGCTTGCTGAGACTGGAGGCTGCCGGAATAGCGCCTGTGCACGAGATGATTCTATCGTGCATTGTCACCTCCGCTGAGAGAGTGGGAGGGGGGACTGTTGGGAAGAACAGCTTTTATTAGGAGTATGCTACAACAATGTAGTTTTAACAAAAAATGTCTGAATGTTTGACCTGTCACTCACAGATATCGTGATTCCTGCTTTTTCCTTTTCCTTGCCTTATTTTTCTTTTACTTCTTTTACTTTCGTTTTTCCTCCTTTTATTTTCTTTTTTGCTTTTTAATTTTTTTTCTTTTTCCCTATCTTAATGATGTTGTGACTCTTCATGAAGCCAATCCCCTTAACCTTGTCAGGCTGAGAGGGACAGTGTCAGCTTTTTGTGTTACCAAAATCAGTCATGCCAGGGCAGAGCAACATGGTTGCCACATTCCTTTTGGAAGTCAGCACTGATCAGGGACTATTACCAGCAATAGTCTGGGTGCACCTAAGGTGGAGAGTGAGTGCTGTTTCCAGCTGTGGGCCCCTCAGCATCTCTGGATGTGGATCTGCTGGAGTGAGTCCAGAGGAGGCCAGGAAGATAATCAGAGGCAATTAATCTGGGGCACCTCTCCTATGAACACAGGCTGAGAGAATTGGGGTTGTTCAGCCTGGAGAAGAGAAGGCTCTGAGGAGACTTTATTATGATGTTCCAGTACCTAAGGGACTACAAGAAAGCTGGAGAGGAACTTTCTACAAGGGCATGTAATAACAGGATAAGTAGAAATGGCTTTAAATTAGTAAGTGGGTGGGTTTAGGCACTGAGCCATGGGGCACACTCCCAGTCATGTGCAGTTTAGGTTGTTAGCTTAGCTCCTCCTAAGGCACCTCCACTACAGCAAATCCCATTGCACATTTGCTTCCAGGCCTTTTCCCTTTGCTGTCATATTATTTCTTTACTTCATTCAGCAATTTCTCCATTCAGCCCAAGTAATTCCTTATTCTTTTCCTCCTGTGGGAATTTGGCAGAGAGTTATGCCACGGATCTCAATGAAAAAAGGATCGGAGACAGCAGCATTAGTTCCAGAAAAATTTCACGAAGAAGAGGAATATATTTTCTTTATGGTGTTTATCAGGAAAGAGGACTGCCATTTGTCCTTGGGGAATATTCTGCTCGTTTTGGAGATCCAACCATGATGCTTAATGTCAGCTCTTACAAGCCAATCTCTGTGATGCTGACGGGCTTTTTTTAGTTTTTAGCAAGTGCTCATATTCTGTGCAGAAAATGGGTTCTGCAAAATTTGTACTGAAAAATGTAAGTCAACATTTTCAGAAGCATCAAACCAATATGTTGCACTCTCATGGTCTTGCTACGCAACAGCATACAATGTACTATGTTAGAGGCAAAATATCTCACAGTGAGCAAGGACTGACACTTTAGTCTTTCAGTTGTGGACATGGACAGAACTAATATTGCTCCCAGGTTTGCCTGGCTTTAATCCCTTCCAGCAGGAATTGTAAGGCGGCTTGAGAAAGCGAAGTTCCTTCATGCTTCCTTTCGTGCTGGCACAAGGGGAATTCCTTTCAAGGAACACACTTTTTGTTTCTCTGGCATTTTCCAGGGCATAAAAGACCCAAACAGAATCCCCCTTCTGCTTGCAAACACCTGAAACCAGTATCAAGTTGTGAGCACATGCTTACCTCACCATAATTTATTGACTAGGAAAATCTGGCTGCCAGTTTCATCTGTGACAAAGAGAAGCTTTTAAATACATCTGCATTGGACTTAATGTAGTCTAGACTCTCAGCTTTGAGGTTTGCTTTAAAACAAGGAGACTGCCTTGAGTCAGAACACTGATTAGATTTAGCCTTAGGCATTTTGATAAACTCCAGAATCTGTAGTTGATTCTGGAAGGCTTCTTCAGCACCCCTGAGTTTGTGAGTGAAATTTCTCAATAAACCTCCAAGCTTGTGCATGAAATTTAAATTTCACAGCAAACTCAAAACTTAGTCCAGGCTAGTACCTAGCTGTTTCTTCTAAAGAAATGAGATAATTGTTTACTGACCTTGACCTGACCTGTGCATTATGCATCAAAATTATATGAAATTTGTCTTATTCTTGGGTTTGCTTTTTTTCCTCCCCATACAGACTAAGTGAAGCTGCTGCTTTGACTGCATCTGTGGTTTCTCTCTGAGGCATCAGTGCAGTTTCTCAACACAGATTTCTGTGTTGAGACATTTAAGATTATCCATATCCAGAAAGGAAATGTGACTGGATGTCAAATCAGAGATACTTTAAACTACCAGGTAATTCACCTGAAATTGCAACCTGTGGGTTGCATGGATTGACACAGGAGCCAAAAAGTCATTCTCTCTCATAGTAAATTATTTGCTGTCTGAGAATATTAATTTAGGGATTTTTCCCCATGGAAAAATAAAATAAAATAATAAAACATAAAAAAAGAAGAAAAAACCACATAAATAAAATCAAGCGTTTCTTTCAAAGACAATGAAGCTGAAAGAGAAAATTATGACTCTGTTAGCACAGCCTGTAGCTACCCCCATACCTCCCTGCACCCAAATGTGTCTTCCTACTACTAGAGAATACACTGCAAAAAAGCACTGGATTTAGATATTTTTTATTAATTGGTCTACAGTAGTTCTAACTATTGCAATAGAACTCAAAGATCTACTTTGGGTTGTTGGGTTTTTTTAGGTAGTTGTCTCAGACACTCTGTAGCTTGCAATTGCTTTCTCTTAGACCTAATCACGACCCAAATCTGTTGACAGCTTTTAAACTTCCATTGTGGCCAGGCTGCCCACAGAATTCATTGTGCTTCCACCGGTTTACAATCAAAAGGAAATTTTCAGCACACAAAAAGAACCCCCCCGGTAACATAATTATTACTATGAGCCAGATAAATGATGGTTTCTTTTCTGTTTTGGACAAGGATATTAGACAACTGGAGAACTTCAGTAAGAGAAAGCCTTCCTATGGAAAAATGATCTGCATTTATGATTTGTACAATTTGAATGTAGTGATGACAAAAAGACTTGTAAGAGACGGACTAAGCACAATGCCTCTACTACTGAAAAATATCCCACCAGCCAAAATTCAGACATTTGTGCCAGCAAAATGGATTTTTTTTCCTTTTCTCCCCAGAAATCAACACTGGAGCCTTGTCAGTCTGAATATTCTGACTTACTTCTTTTGTAAGAGGTGAGGAACTTTACCGACTTTCCTAGCATGGAAGTGCTCATAACATAATGAATCATAATATATCATAATAATAATTCATTCATATCATAATAAATCTGTTTATACACTCCAACCTTTAGAAACCGCTATTGGAAAAAAGATTGCTCTCTAGCTATGAAAAAGTGTAGACAAGCAAAACTCAGAGAAGGTATTAACGAGACAGAACATTGTCTGCTCTGAGGAGAGAGGGCATTATGGAAAAGTCAAGGTATTTGTTTGCAACAGCTTTCTCTCAGTAATGGTTTCTGCTTGGCCTTGAATGCTGTCCTTTGGCAGTGAAAGAGTCAGAACTTGGATTTTCATTGTTATTGTGTTGACTGAGTAGGTTCTGCTGAGATAATGAGAAGCCCCTGCAAAAAGGAATTACACTGTGGAAAACCACTGAAAATTATTATGGAAATTAATTATCCTGCCTAATGTGGAGAAATGTACTAAATCCATAAACTCTGCTGGATGCCACTATTTGAGAAATAACGAAAACCTTTTGTCTCTAGGTCAAAACTTGAAGAACTCATCAGGAGTTTACTCAATCAGCAGGAGGAGGTTGCCTATAGAATGAGTCCTTTCTTTGGGTTTTAGCATAGACTTCAATCGGAAGCAATGCAATTAATTTCTGGGTTTGACTTTGTCTCTTTTAAACGGTAACTTTTGAAGAAGAGTAATTTTGCAAAAATCCAATTGCAATTGAAGTCTAAAGATGAATTTTTATGGTACAAAGATCAGGTGCCTCTCCATAACCTCTGCTTCATGAGGCCAAACATGAAAAGATGTCAGATTTACAAGGTGGAACTCTACAAAAATCAATGGAACAGGCCTGAGCTGAACTCGACTGAAATCTTCTAACCTGTAATGGAAATAACAGAGAAAGTTTGCCTGGAAGAGCAGCAACGATGAGAAGAGATGTTCTATTTGGTCAACCAGTTTTGTGGATTCCTTGAACTCTTATCTGTCAACACTGTGTCAAAACCACAAAGAGGTTTATCCTGTGAAGTTTTATTCTGTGATTGGGTTGAATATTTTCTAGTAGATGATATTTTCTATAAACCTCTATCTTCTTCAGTCAAATGATTAATTCAACACCAGTTTTCACTAGTGTCTGCTCCTCACAGACAAAAGCTTGAAAATAAGATGCCAGAATATTCAAAAGCAGAAACAAACAAACAAACGAAAATGAAAAATTAAAATAATAGTCTTTGATGTCACCTCATCAGTGTCAAAAAATGTGACTGTTACTTCTTGTTAATGATTAGATTTGGTGGTCTCACTATGTGTCTAGTTGTCAATTTTCTTTAGAAATGTACTTTGAATACAAAAGTGCTGACTGACCACTATTACCCAAAACATTTAACAGTAGCAATATCTATTTTAATATTTTTGAAACAAAACTGCAAGAGGACGATGTTAAAATTCTTAGCTTCTCTCTGTGAAACAAAAAATTAGGCCCACGCTGCACTGAGCTCCTTGCAACTCCTCATTCATTCCATGGCATTATCCACACCCTCCTTCCTGGGAGCTCCGGCTCACGTGTGCTCAAAAGCAGCATTAAGGGTAACATCAGAAGTTCCTGCGTCCCATTTTTAAAGGTAAATTAAGCACATCTGAGACAAGATTTTGTAGACTTTCAATGAAGATTAGACATTGAATTGCTAAGTCACTTTGAAAACATTACCCTAAGCAGCTTTACGATTGACAGAATTTGCCTTAAGCTGCTCTGAGGCTGACAAGATGAAGGTCTGGTGCAGTAGCAGAAGTGCTTTGATTGCTTGTTCCTGGATGGTGCTAGGAGCTAGGAGAAAGCAGGAACTAGGATAAGTTCCTGCTGCCATGAATGAAGCTCAGAGTTTTGATGGTGTTGTCTATAATGATACTCCTCATTCTGTGTGTAATTCCTGACTTAAGCAACGGAACTGGGACCTTTCCTTTTACTATCTTCATTTGAAATGAGTCTTGTGGCAATAAAAAGCCTAAAACCAAATCGTCCAGGAAAAGCAGATCGTTCTTTTTCCCCCCCCTGCCATTACAAATTTCTATCTATACTGGCTTAAGTTTATCCTGATTTTGATACTTTGCTCTGTCCTGCAGGAAAAAAAATTACCATGAACCCTTACTTCTACTTAGCAATTAACTTCAGATGGGAAAAATTTAGTAAAAGTCATGTCCTTAAGTTTAGGCAAAGTGAAACTAGCAGTCTCTTGAGTCAGGCTCCTGAACCAAATTTTGTTTGGCATTTGAGTAATCTGACCAATTTCAAACAGATTACATGCACTTAGACCTAACTGTGCCACGACACATTGTATGTAGTAGAAAATTATTCACAGGTGCAGTTGCTTTTCTAATATTGCTCCTAGGTAAACCATTTCTATAAATTTATTTTAAAGAAATTAATTGCACATTTCAGAATGTAAAACTCAGTTTGAAACCTCATAAACCACTACCATTTCCTAAACCTGAGTCAAATGGTTGTGTCAAGCCAGTTAATGTTAGATATGTGTGTGCAGGAAATACAAGACTGAGGCAAAAATGGTAAAAACCCCAGTTTATGTCTCTGACAGCTATAAATGAACAGTAACTCCTTCACTGGCTTACAGGTTATGCTGGCATCCTTCCTCTGTTTTTTAAAGACAATGAATAACGCCCCCTACAAAAAGATCTTGTAGCTTGGAAAGTAGTAGAAGGGATCAATTTAACAAACATATCTTTGTGTGTCATGGGCTGATCCAAAAATTTCCTCATGTTATTTTGCTTGATGGCCCTGCTGAGGTATTTGATGAGGCTTCCTTGAGAGCTGATCAATTTCAGTGTTTAAGAAATATTTGCACAATGCCCTTAACAACAAACTTTAATTTGTGTTCAGCCCTGAACTGGTCAGGCTTTTGGACTAGATGATCCTTGTAGGTCCTTTCCAACTGAAATATTTTCTTCCTTCATTCCACTCCACTTTGGCAGAGGAAAACCCTCCAAAAGAATAACAAACCTTGTCCTTAACAAGGAAGATGCATGAGGTCAAGTCTTGTTTCCACTGTAGGAAGGAGAAGCAAATCCCACTCTCTCAATAGAGAAAATATGACAAGAACTTTTCTGACCATGTTTTGAGAGGGGGGTTGGACATGCAACATCAGAATGATCCCCTTCAAACTAGATTACCTATGACCATATCTACTCAGAAGGACTGAAGTATAAAATATTTTCAGATACTGGAGTTTAGACCACATTTATCACTTTCGGGCATATCAAGTATTTTTAATATATATTCTGTATAAAATGACAGACTTTAGTGTCTGAGAGCATTTTCTGTAGCAGATAAAAATACTTCACTTGGCTTACAAGTGCCTTGATGAAGGTAACTGAGGATGGTACAGAGATGTTCAAGCTGTGTACAATTTCAGGTGATCTTCAGAACCACGCACCACCACTGAAAAAATCTTGAATCACTTGAAAGTGATTTGGGAACTACAGTGTGTTGAGTGGCTGAGCAATCCTCGGGCAGTGTAGGCACTCCTGGTGTAGCCATGGGATTACAGTGGAGAGGGTTTTCCTCTGTTCATATTTTGGGAAAACAAATTAGGTGCAATGCAGATATTCTTACAGAAATCTAAACTCCCTGGAGAGTAATGGAGAGAGCTAAATACCTATGGGAAAGGAATAATTCTGAGCATTTACATTAGATGAGAAAAATGGGCTGATATAGATGGTGTGAATATTTCTCTGATTCTGTGTCCAGTTTCCTAATGGTAAAATAAGAATATGCAAAGAGGGTATTGTGAAGTGCTCAGAAAATGTGGTACCATGGCCATATTGATTTTTGTAAATTGAACATAAAGAGTGGAAACTTTTTGATTTCAACAGAAGCATCTATTGAAGCTACACATTTTGTCAGAAAAGCCTGAAGTATAAATTACACTGTCATTTAGCATTTGCTTATACAAAACTCATGCCATCAAAATGAGTCTTACAGAACGACAGAATAGGCACCGAAAAAAATTTCTTTTTTTTATTATTCTGACATGCCAGGGAGTTGTGGAAAAACAAACAAGCAAGAAAGTGAACAAACAAATGTCTGTGACTGAAGAGATGTTTTTCTTTCACTTGATGTGTAAAAGATTGAAATATTCATCAACAAGTTTTTTTTCCTGGACAAATTCTTAGAATTTTTAATATTTTGTAGCCTCATTTACAAGCTGTAGGAACTTCATATTTTTTCACTTCCAACATGGAAACAGTAATGCAATTTAGTGATTTATTTAGGGGCTGAGCAAGGTTGCTGTCTTTGTAGAAGGTTGTGGTGAACAGCGGGGAGAGGATCAGACCATATGTGCCCTGTTCCTATACGATCCCTAAACATCTGCTGCTAACCAGTGCTACAGAAAGGACACTTGTCACGGGAAGGACACTCGGCTAGATGCACCTTTCTTCTGAGCCAGGGTAGTTGCAAGACAAAGCTGATGTTACTTTTATAGAGGAGAATAGATACAGAAGGTGAGAAACAAATTGTCTGCATGACTTGCATTACTGCTGACAGGTAAAAGGATGTGGAAAACGTTCAATGTTTAAAAAAAAAAATAAAGCAATCCAGATAGAAAAAAAATCAAACACTAGAAATATCTGTGGGTGAAAAATTATGAAAATGTGGCTTAAGGAGAATTGGGTTGAACTCTTCAGTTTGCTGACAGTTTTCCCTGCATGTAGGTGATGACTCTTACCTGTCAGTCAGCTGGGGGAGAGTGACTCCCAGCACCAAGAATGCTGTCCAGACAATCCATAGACTGCCAGACATCTCAGGGAGCTGGGGAAATTCATAGGGGTCAGGGAGGGACAATTACTGTGGAGCTGTGGAGTTTCCATGTATGTGTCAATGTTATATCAAATAAATTTTGACCCTTGTGTCCCTCTGTCAAGGGCTGTGTGTGAAGATTTATTAATTTCACTTCAGCAACATGAAAGCTGCTATAGCACATAAAGTGCTGGGTTGCACTAAACAGAAATAGTGTAAATAGGAGTTTCAAACCACCTTTGAAATGAATCTGCCTTAATTCTATAGATTGACCAAAGCACTAGGTTCACAAGTGGGTAGTCTTTAAATCATTTTATCAAATCAATATCCAAACATTTTTCCTATGTCCAGCTCTACTGTTCACCACTCTGGCCTTACAGGATCAAATTACATTTGGTTGTTTGATATATCATCCAACTAGCAGTGCAAATGCTATATTCTAAACAGTTTTCCTTCTGTCTCTGTCTCATTAACCTAGTATTTCCTGTCAGATATTAAGCTAAGGAAATATCTGTTTCTCCAGGAAAGTCTGAAATGTTTCTTTTCCACAGCTATGATGTATCCCTACAGTTCTGTCAGTAAGCTCTGTAAAGTGAACCAAGCTAGTGAAAAGACTCTGAACAGAGTGATTTCATATTGCAATGAATGACTTTCATTTTTTACATATAAACAAGCAAGTCAGTACAAGGTACAATGTGATGAAATAAATATGAATTTAAAAAATCTTAAAAATCGACTGTATGGAACTTGATTTATCTTCAAAGAGGCCTTTGCCTTATGATCTCTAAAATCTGTATCTTAAAATCCTTTTTTTGAACTTAAGAGCAAGAGCCTCTCTTCTTTTAAAGGGTAGATATAGGCACTATCTTCTTTACCAGAAAGGCCTTTATTAAGCAAAGCCTCATTGCAGCATGCAACTGCCTCTGACGGAAAATTTCAAAAAAATCTTCCTGGTAGCAGGACTGCTTCTGAAAATCTTTGTATCTCCCACAGCTGTAGCAATAATTTACTGCCTCTAATTATCAGTTCCATTGCAGGACTGGTCTTTAGGGAGGTGGGTTGAGATTTTCCATTTCCTTGCTTTGTTTTTGGGAGTTTGTATTGTTCCTCCCTTTGACTCAAGGCTGAGAGATCTCCTGCCTGCTGCAGTGGGGATGTCTGGGCTTTCAGCTAATCTCCAGCACGAACCTGTGCCCTAGGCCAGGTTCACTCGCTGTTCAGAGAGCAGAGACGCTGGGGCAGGCCTGGCCCTGCACTGCCATGCTCTGCAGGGACACTGAGAAGAGGATGTGCCACCACAAATCCTGTCACAACCAAGGTGCAAAACAGGCCACAGAAATGTCCTGGCCTTACAACATCATTGTCAGTATCTTTGGAAAACACTTCTACCTCCTCAAATGCTTGTTGGCAGCTGATGTATGACCAGCCTGAAGGAAGTGCTAGAGCAGGAGGTGAGCATGAAAAAACGGCTGGAAGCAAGGAGTGCTTTCCAGCTCTGAATCACAGAGACCAACAGCAGTCAGAGCATCACACACATCTCTCCTTAGCTTTTTTGATTGGCTGCTGTAGGTGTCCCAACACTCAGGGCACCTGCTGCCATGAGTCCAGCCCTTGTCACCAAATTCATCTCCTGCCTTCAAGCTGATAACTTTCTGTCAGTGAGATCTCTCCTTGGGAGTTCTGTGCTCAAAGCTGGAGACATTTTTGAGGACCTGCAAACCTGAGTGTTTCATTACTCAGCATCCTTTACCAAGCGTCTGTCTCTCTCTGGGGCCCCGCTTTACAAAGCAAGGATAGATGGCATTTCCCCGCCATGAGGGAGAATCGTGAGGATAACTACAGTAAGGATTGTGCAGCATTCAGAAACTAAATACCAATTACACATGGCATTGGGGTGTAATAAGAGAGCTGAGGAAAGAAAAGGCCATACTGATAAAGCTAAATGAATTATTTACAATCAACTACAGAATGTGTTTAAGGAAGAACTCACAGAAGAGCCTTTCAGACCTGTCAAATCAATGGAACCATCTGCACCTGATGTGTCAGTAGACAAAGTTTAATAACAGATCAATAAAATGAATAGTAATAAATTACCAGGATGAGATGAATGACTCAAATATGTGGCAATGGAAAATACTGAGCCAGTTTTTTAAAGGGACACAACAAATAAATTAAATCTGACTTGAGAAACAGGTAGATCTACTTAACTTCCTTAGGAACATTAAACTCACGGACCAGAAATATCACCTGAATTTCCAGAAAACTTACAATGGACTTTCTCACCAAAACATCATGAAATGTAAAGAAAAAGAAAAAAACCCAGTAGTCTACAAGTCAAAGATTAGTAAATGTCTAAAGGATAGGAAAAAAGAGTTAATAAATAAGGTTTTATTTTCACAAGAGAGTAAATCCCGTAAGTGATCTGGAAAAGGTGATTAAAAATGAGGCAATTATATTTACTAGAGACATTGAAGTATCAAGGGCAGAAAAACCAAAAATTGACTCAGAAGATTTGCAAAAGAATTATAAAATGTGCAGTGAATGGATGATAAAACACTTGAAGATACACCTGGCAATGTGCACTCACAGCCCAGAAAGCCAACCGTGTTCTGGGCTGCATCACAAGAAATGTGACCAGAAAGTTGAGGGAGGGGATTCTGCCCCTCTGTTCTCATGAGACCCCACCCGGAGTGCTGCATCCAGCTCTGGGGTCCCCAGCGTGAGAAGGACAAAGACCTGTTGCAGTGAATCTGTAGTAGGCCGTGAAGATGATGAGAGGGCTGGAGCACCTCTCCTATGAGGACAGGCTGTGGCAGCTGTGGTTGTCCAGCCTGGAGAACAGAAAGGACACAATGACACGGAGTTGTCATTGCGGCCTTTCAATGCTTGAAAGGGGCTTATAAGAAAGATGGGGACAGACTGTTTAGCAGGGCCTGCTGCAATAGGGCAAGGGGTAATGGTTTTAATCAGAAAGAGGGCACGGTTAGATTGGAAGAAATTTTTTATTATTAAGGTGGTGAAGTGCTGGAATAGTACTGGTTGCGTGTGGCTTTGAGTAACCTGGTGTAGTGGAAGGTATCCTTATCCATGTCAAGGGTGTTGGAACTAGATGATCTTTAAGTTCCCTTCCAACCCAAACTATTCCATGGTTTTATGGAATTCAATGTGAATAAATGCGAAGGGAAGCATGGGGAATATCAGTCCTCAGTAAATCTACATACTGATATATACTGGGTAAGCAAATACTCCCCAGGGAAGAAGTGCTGGAGACCCTGAGTATTTTTCTAGGAAAACATGAATTCAATGCCTGGCATTAGTGAAAAAGGCAAATTTGTACATGCCATTTAAGGAAATTATAAAGAACACAAGATAAATAATTGTTGTTATAACATGATACAGACACCCAAACACCTCTACAGACAGTCCTGATCCTTTCATCCCAAAGAAGACCTGGAAAAGGCAAAGAAAGAACAGAAAGAGCAATATGGGCAATTTTCTCACAGGAGCAGACTATACAGACTAAGCCTCCTTAGCTTTAAGAGGGATGACCAAGAAACAAGCATAATAAAATTAATGAAATTATAGATTTCAAGAAAGAGGGAATAGGAGACACTTGTTCCCATGAAATGGAGGCAAGTGTAATATAGCCACTAACATAATATGCAGTATGCATACAAGTAGGTGTTGTGGACTCTGAAAACTTAAATGGGTCTAAAAAAGTCTTCCAAGAAAGAGAAAAATCCATCCAGAGATATTTTAATAGACACAGATGATCTGCTATCAGATACTATTGGAAACAGAATAACTGGAGGGAAGGACCTTTGGTCCACCCGAGTTTGGTGGTCATGTTCACTTGCACACATCCACTGTGCAGCACCTGGGCTTGGATTTGATCTGTCTATCTTGAAACAGTTGTCTTTTGGCTTGTGAAAACCTGCATGAAAGACTTTTATGTTTATATCCCGCCATATTTGCTGAATCCAGCTAAGGAATTCAAGCTGAAACCCCATTTGTTCAAATGTGACACAGCTGCCCATAGACAGCTGGGATCCACTCGTAGGGAGAATAATTTTCTTCAGGCTATGCAAGTCATTGTCTACATATCTGTTTCTTCACCTAGTTGTTCCTTCAGAGAAAGCTTAGAGATATGAGAAACACTAATTGAGAGGTAGATACAACTATTTTTATGTTATTATCAAAACACTTCTTTCATAATATGTCCTTCCCATTTTCTTTCCTCTGATGTTTAGGTTTAAAGGGATGGTGTGCTTGATTCTTATCTGAAAGTCTTGGCACAGTTAATAAGAATTTTAAATCAAAGCAATTTCAATAATTTTATTGAATATAATTTTGAGTAATCTTTTGGTTTTCCAATATCAAGCAGTGTTTCACGATTAGCAAGCTCATCTAGTTGAAGATGTCCCTGCTCATTGCAGGAGTATTGAACTGGATGACATTTAAAGGTCCCTTCTAACCCGAGCTATTGTGTGGTTCTATGATTACACTGAATGAAAGTATTGAAAAGACGTCACAGATTTAAGAGCACTGAATAGGAAAAAACACAAATGTTACAGACAATTCTATGTTTCAATGCAAAACTAAATTTTGCTTGTTTGTTACGGAATTTTATTGGCGCAAGACTCAGTGCCTACAATAAGTAAAACAACCTACATAAATATGGCTCAGTTTACAAGACTGTGGATGTATGCACATCTTTCTAACCTACCACAGTAATATTGGGATTTTAACCAAACTGTTAAATACATCTAATGTACTCATACAGTACCTTATTTCTTTTTGCAGTTAATCCAAGTATTCCTCATTTTTAGAGAAATTCTCCCACTACAAAACTAGGTCCCTTTGCCTTTGGGTAAAGATAGGAGCAGAAGAGAAATTTCCCGGAAACCATTTTTCAAACCTTATTAAAAAAGTTTCTTTTCTAGGGAAAATAAAGTATTATAATTGGATGTTAATAAATGCTGCAGCAGCAATATCCAAAGAAATGTTTTAATGAATATTTTCCTTTGCTTACACTTCATTTTAAACTAAATAAGAGAAATATCATCATAATGTTCATGCAAAAAAATGACTTGGAGAAAAAAGATGCCATGCATGCCCTAAAGATATCTTTGTTCTTGTCTCTCTGTAAATGATTGACAGGGTAAAAAATGAAGTAATTAACTTCTAGCTGATGGAAAACAGTAACATGGGTCTGTAATGATGGCACCCGTGAGTGGCATAGTGTCCTACTTATCTGCATTTTAAAGCAACAGCTGCTGGGTCTTGCAATGTCTGCAGAATTTTAAAGAGAAGCAAAATTAGAAACAACAGAACATCTTTACTATAAATGTCACAAAACTGATCCTCGCAAGACAGAGATTGAACAGAATGTGTTGGACATATGTGAAATAATTATATTGGAGGGAAAAAAGCAGCTCTTATAACTCTTGACATCTATGTAAAAATACCCTGACGCTTCTGAATCAACAGAACTCACATGTATGGTTTCACTGTCTACTAAATTTCCTCTAGACCGAGACAGTTGTCTTGAAGATCTTCTTGAATCAGGACACTTTGTAAAAGAAGTTAATTATAAAAGGGTGCAGATGCCTTATTGCTAGACTGCATTTACACAGCTAGACATATCTGCTCCAGAGAGGGCTCAGTATTGCCAGCTTGTTTGCAACCTCAGTGTCCAAGGTTAATGGCCTCGTGCACACACCATCCACGCAGCTCAGCACTGGGCTCAGGGCTGCTTTGAGCCCATGTCACAACCTCTGGCCCGAGGAATGATCAGTTAATGATTGTGGTATTCCTCCTCTGAAAAGTGGCTGAAGTAATGGATACAGAGCGTCGTAGCCTCACAAACCATGTTTTAGAGCATGACAGCAGAATAGTGTTGCATGTCCTAAACAAGTGGGATGAGGGTGTATAGACATCTCCTAGAGAAAAAGTCTGAGAGATTGTGTCATACAAAGGGATCCAGGCTGCTGCTATCATATGCATGCTGCCCACTGAAATCTCCAAAGTGAAATGTCCTAAAAGTTCTCCACATTTGGCCTCTAAGGGAACCAGTTAGTTTGCTCCAAAAGAGAGCTTGGGAGTAAACGAGCAGTGCAGCATGAGGAATCAAGGCCCTGGGCGCAAAGTGGCCTGCAAGATTATGTGGCTTCCATAGTTATACCCAAAGAATTGTGCCACAGAAACATATTTTCAGAAATAACATCATTTTGTTGCTGAGGTAAAGCCATATCTAACATATCATATTGCAGCAGGTGGAAATCCTGTTTTGGAGAGAAATGAATTTATTCACCTGAATGTGGCTCACAAATTAACTATGATACTTTCTTTGCTAATCATTGATATTATCTTTGAAATGGCCTCCTAGTTTAAGGGCTTCTTGAAAAGAAAATGGCAGCTCCAGCAACATGAAATTCTGGGCTGGCATGTGATTTATTTTAGCTGTAGCTATGACTGTGATTGCAATTGCCTTGGGCTTTCTTGATGGTCACTATTCAGAAAGTTTCAGATGATCCTGAAAATCAGGACCGTATCTAATCTCACCTTTTGATAATCACTTGAAGTAGAGTAAGGCAAAAGGTATTGAATACAGTCTATGAAAAAACTTACTGGAGACTGATAGGTTACTCAAAGCTGAAAGTAAGATTCAGACTGATAATTTTTAATGCCTAAAATGAACATAGATGAGTTTTAAGCACCACAGCCCTATTGCGAAATTCAGAGTTTCTGCTCCTTCAGTGGACCAAGTGTTTTAGACTACATTTACTCTTACAAATTTGTGAGAAGCTGGATGTCTCTCTCTCTCACTTAAACATTTATGGAATTCACATTTAAGGCAGGGAAACATCCAGACTGCATTTAACTCTATTTTATATATTTAAATCTTCCTATGCTTTGAATATGCCTAACAAACATATACAAAAGTGAAGGCAGAAAGACTGCATCAGGAGAGACCAATCCCATTCAAAGACACAGACATGATATTAACCTTTTTCTAGTAGTCTAGTGGTTAGACACTTACTTGAGTATGAGATATTCAAGATTTTGCTACACCATTGACTAAGGAAGTGGGAGATATAAATGCAGTTTCCTTAGCACACTGACGGGATTCAAATCTAGAACTCTCTCATCTTCATAAAGTGCCTTAACCACCAGGTAGCCATTTTTGGAAAGGACATTTCTCACCTCTTCTCTTGAAAAGCACAGTGACTGAGGGGTCAGGATGGTGAAAGTCTGGGAGAAACTTTCTAGTTTCTAGAAGGAGGAATGGAGTCTGAGGAATGCAGTGGTGAATGAGCCATCCTGTCATCAATGATTCCAGGCTGGCTTTGACAGAAACAGCAATAATGCAGAGAAAAGGGATATGCTCTTGCCAGATTGTTTTGCAAAATCTGAGGAACATCATCATCACCACCATTCCTTCCTCTTATATTTTAAACAACATTGCTGCTCAATAAAGTTCCTATCCTCATTTGTGGAACTTTGGTCTCAAATTCCTGAAGAGTTGGTACCTAATGCAGAGACTGAAACCAGGCTTTCAGCAAGAGTGAGAATTCAGAGATATTCCAGAATTTAGTTTTTTCCATAAACTAAATCCAGGGCAGCATGTTTGAACTCAGCCCATCCCTAAGGTGTTGCTGTGCTCGGTAAGGGAGCTCCATTAAGGATGCATTTGGCCAAAGTCCCTGCTTAGCACAGCAAAACTGAATTCCTTACTCAACACTTCCATTTACTGTGCACAGAATTTATGTAACTAAGTTGGGCACCTTGGATCAGCCCCTATGGACCATTATGAGATGCTGGGATGCCAGAGCTGGGCTCTTGTAGCTCACAGAATGTCTTGGAAGTTGAGTGCACTTCTATCAGTTCTACAGGCAATATTTGAGTCAGTTCTGCTCCCTCCCTCTGCATCCTTACCCTGAGGATTGCTTCTTCCTACAGCCACCTTGGAAAACGCTTTTAGCATTTTAGCAAAGTCAGTTCCAAGTTTCTCCCCCCATCAATCAGCAACAATGTTTTTGTACATACCGCTAAATTCTCTGCTTGGACCAAGAATTCTCCTTGAGTGACACTGAAAACTGTTCAGAATGGAAAGTGGTTCAAGGTTTCACCTGTTGTGTATTGACTTGAGGGAGAACAAGAGTGTGCCATGTTGCTGAATGGCAACATCAATTTCTTAAACACTATGCAGTGAGATCAATGAAAATAAATCAATACTTCACTTAAAAATGGTGTCATGGAAAGAAGTCTCTTACTCTTTCCCTTAAGAGATAAAAAAGAGGTAAAGAACAGTATTTGATGCACAAATAACGTAATAAACCAAATACTGGGAAAGTCCTAAAAAATGCATTACCCTCTTTCACAGACTGTCACCAAATGGGATTATCTCAAAGCTCAACTTATTTTGCTCCTTGTCATTAAGAGGAGCAGCTCATCCCTGAGTTTTACGAAAGAAAACCTGGAGGTTTACCAAATAAAATGAGATTATCTCCTGCCTACAGAGCATAAGGACAGGAATGAGGATTTAAAATAAGGTAGGAGTGATGTGACAGCAATGACAAGATTTATTATTACAAAGGTCTGGGAGAGCCTGAAAAAATCAGAACATTAAAACATGGAGACTATCAGACTACCATGCCTTGCTGCAATTTAAGCATCTCTTCATTTCCAGTTTAGATGAATCTGAAAGAAATGCTGCTGAAACACATCATTTATATATTGTATTAGGTGTAGAAATATGTTTTCAAGTAGTTAAAATTAATCTGTTTCCTCATCCCACTTAATTAATTATACGGGGTGAATTGTTGGAGAATAGAGACCAGAAGCAGAAGGCATTCATGATGGTTTAATTATGTTTTAACTGATGTTTTATGAAATTTGAGAAACTGGCCAGATCACTGAATGGATGAGAATTTATTGTGATGCTCTTGTTATAGCAAAGTGAATTGTGATGTTATATAACTTAGCAGAATTCTTATAACACTAAAATCCATCACTGATAAAAGTGTGTTTTTTTCAATTACCATTTATTTGCATGTTGATGCAACGACCTGAACGGAGTAATCTTTTAGGGAAGTGTGATCCCATTCTTTCTGAAATGCAGAAAGAACTGAATCCAAATTAATCTAGTAAAATTCACTCAAAATACACAGCTGGACTACAAGAGTGGAAATGTATATCAAGGGATGGACTATTATTTCAAAACTCTGCTCTAGGGAACAAGTACTGAGCAGTGGAAACTCACTAATTTGCCTCATGGTCACCCCCCTAAATAATAGATGTCTGTGACGACCATCACAGTGAACATCCTCTAGGTTTGTGCATTTCAGCCTGTGTCCTAGACAGCCAAAATCTAGTACCCTTCACTCTGAGTGCCAGACAAAGCATGGCTGTGAAGGGTTGAAAGATGTGTAATGTAACGACTGTAGTTGTGCCACTGAAGGAATAAAGAGCTGAAAAGTGTGACTGATGAGGTCTTAGATAATGGATTGACTAACAAGTTGCCCGTACTCCATCAAAGAAATAATGGAAATTTACCCAAGCTACCTGCAGTATACTGTGGAGAAGCATGTGGAGACCTGGAACCATCCAAATACAACATTAAAGAGATGAGTAGAGCAAGAACAGAACAGAGTGATGTTAATAATTTCAGCTTACATGTATATTTCATGTATGTTAACCAATTAGAGCATAAAAAGAGCCATGATGGAACTATCTTGCAGAAGAGGGAAATGGTGGAATCACTGTCCCTGGAAGAGTTCACCAACGGTGTAGATGTGGTGCTCAGGGACACGGTTTAGTGGTGGACCTGGCAGTGCTGGTTTAATGGTTGGACAGAATGATCTTAGAGGTCTTTTCCAACCTTCCTGATTCTGTGATTTAATGTATAGACAACAGATAAAAACATGAGTAAAGGAAAGATGCAACTTGAACTTTTAAAATAATTTGATCTACTGGGCAGATGCTGCTGTTGAGATGCTTGATCACTGACACACCGTGTTATATACAAAGGTGCAGTACACAGGGATGGATACAGGGACGGCTCACGGGAGGAATTTAGAAACTTTGCCTAAGCATGTAAGGGTCGGTTTTGGGAAAGCCAAAGCTTTGAGTGCCCTCATCTAGTGGAAGATGTCCCTGTCATTGGCAGGGGAATGGAATTTATAGATGGTCTTTAAGGTCTCTTCCAACCCAAAATTTTCTACGATTCTATTCAATTGTTGTAATTTTAAGCTGCAAATGCAGCTTAATGGAGCTAAACTGTAAATGCTCTCCCTCCAAAAAAGCATGAGGTACAATTTGATAGGCCTTCATGAAATGTAAAGAACAGCCCCCTTCTACAGACCATCATTGCTCAGCAACCCAAAACGATAAACATCTGATTTTTTATTCTACCAAGGCAAATTTCCCATTAATCATCCATTAGGGAAGTCTGTCAGGCAAAATATTGGCAGAGGAAACTTTAGCCTTGCTGGTGGCAGTGTTTTTCACTGCTTTCATCAGTGAAAAACGCTAAGAAATCAGAAAATAAATTCTAAAATCAGCTAATCATCTCAAATAAAGTTTTAATTATTCTTGTAATTGGGGATGATTATTCTGTATGCACATTAAGAAAAAATAATTCACAGAAATACAGAATCTTTAAGTCCCAGCCTATCATCATTATCTAAAAAGTATTTATATTTTCATACAAGCTCTTCTGCAGATCTAATTACAATAAATTACTTCTGTTGGTACTTCATTCTTCCAAGAACAGTCTCCAGAGCTGATTTTTTAAAATGTTCTTTACCCCGTGTAGTCCTATTACCAGTGTGATCAGAGGTAAAATAAAACATGAAAAACATATCCAGTGTTTCACTCAGTGAATGTTTTGAGTATTGCGAAGTTTCTGGTATAAAGATCACTCAGAGAGAATCTTACTTAAGTATTTGACCTAAATGTCAGCAGGTCTACTTTTTAGCAATACTCTAAGAGAGCATACATGTTGTTTTCCTGAACCTCTCTTGTGGGTGTAGTCTTTTTGGTATGTAATAAAGACACAATTACAAGAAATATTCCCTTTTTGCTGACTGCAAAGACTAACTCCTTGACTTAAAAAGCTACAGCTCTGCAGAGAAGTAACAGCACTGAAAACACCACAGATTTATTTTTTTTTTTGTTCTGCCTCTCATAGCAGAAATAGATGGAAGGCCAGGTACATGTCATCCTTTCAAAGGAATGGCTATAGTCATGTGTTTTCAATGGAGCTTTCCTCATGATTTTTTTGTTCCAGTAACTTAATAGTATGTCAGAAGTCAGGGGGAGAGAGAGACTGGATCATCCTTTTCTTAAACCTGATGGAGTTTTCTTGCTTATGACACATCACAAAAGTACAACCAGAGCCTCAGTCATATTGACCTGAAACCGAAGCATTAGATGTACTCTTCTGATCCCATCAGAAAAACTTCCATTCGGTCTGCAATAAAAAAACCCCAACCTCTTTTCACACACCGAATTCAGAAATTTCAGATACAATTTGATGTCAGACTCTTCAGAGTTTGGTGACTTAAGTAGTCTGAGATGACTTATTCAAAATCTATTTATCTCCAATAACTGCAATTGAGTGTCCTACAATGAAAACCAGCTCATTGTAGTGCTCCAGCATCACCCAATATCTCTTTAACAATATAACAGTGTATCTTCAGGTCCTAAATCAAGGCAGAATCTGAGCTACTCAATTCCAGCATGATACCACTTATCTTCCTGGAGAAAGAACTCAGACAGCATGGAAAATTCTTTGTGTGCAAATTCTCAGGCAGAGATCTTCTAAACAGTAACTTGGAGTAAAATTCTTGCTATGACTAAGATTTTTGTCTGAGCTATGGCAGTGTATGACTCCTCAACTCACTCCACATTACTGGTTATATTGAATGCAGATGGGGTTTACTGATTTTGTAGAAGACATAATTATTATGGAATGTTTAGTAAATAAATTTAGAGTATTTCCTATATTTCATATACTTATCTATCTGCTCTTCCAAAAGACAACAAAATTTCCTTTCAAACTCATGTCCCCAGTTGCTCTGGAATATATTTAGAACTCAAGGCAAGAAGAAAAATGAACGCAAATGTTTTGTGTATCATGCTGGGGTAGGTAGTGCATTTCCATAGATGGAACACTAAAAGTACAACTGCAGCAGCTTAATATTTTATAAAATTTCCTAAAAAAGCAGCACTGAAACCTGAGTATAACTGAAGTGTCCTTTCCTAAAAACCCAAATGCCAACAAACAAAGTAGGGATTTTCCTTTCCTCATCTTAATGCAAATTAGAGCTGCTCCACTGAAGCAAGGAAATTATAGCAAGTAAGAAGTTTAGGGTGAGGAAACTTTAATCCTTCTGCACACTGTTCACTTCTGTTCACTGTTCCCATATTAGAAGGGAATATATTCTTATGTCTCTCCAAGCCTGATGTCTTTAGGATGGCAACACAGAGAAATTAAAACTCAAGTAGCTGAAAATCCGTCTGCCATACAAGACTTTCATACCCTATTGAGAGGAAAACAACCCCATTTTCTACAGGCTAAATTCAGCCATGATCCTTGCATTACACTGGATAATTTTCAAGTCATTAATTCAGTCAATTTGCCTATTCTTTCATACTTTCAGTGAGAAAAACATCCTGTCTGTCGATTATTTCTTTTACAATCTTTTTTCCAGACTTCTTGCAGCCAAAGCTGTTGCAATCTTCATTAAAGGCAAAATTATATGTTGAATTTTATCTAAATTTTTAAATTGTTTTGATATTCTTGAAGGAAACCTATACATATGTACTTCTAAATGAATGACTATCTGCTGGTGGTGTACCAGACAGACAAAGGAAGATAAATTTATCACTGAGGACATTTAAAAGAAAGCCCTGCATTTCTAATGATAATGGTGATAATTCTGAATTTTAGCAATAATACAAATTAAAGTAAACTACAATCCTGAAACTATCAATTAAAAAAAGATGATTTCACTAACACAGTAGCTATAATAAAAGGTCATACTTCTTGGCCCGTGTGAAAAGACATCATATAATTCAGATACTGAAAGAAATTATCAGGCATTTGATGAATGAGATCAGATTTACAGGAAAGAATAGTTATTTACCACTAAACCAGTGAAACTCACCTGGCTGCCAGGTTTCATATCTGTTTTGCATGGGAGTTAATAACCTGTGGTTATTGTACCTGCAGCAGGAGATGTGGTAAGCTGTGGACTGCAAATTGAGCCATCATCTTCTAGCAGAAACCACTAGATTTGGCCAGATAGTAAGCCCAACACAGAAATTGATATGAAGTGTCTCACTGTCCACATCTATTAGTCAGTATTTTGATCTTCTTACTGATGTTCTAAATAATTATTAAAGTATAAGTAGAAGAAGAGATTGTCAAAGACTTATCAAGAAAATTTATGTCCAGTTCAGTTTTGCTGAAAGAACTGCTAAAGTTCACAAGGCTTTCAAGATGAATCCACATGTAAATATCAGTGATGAAAGAGGAATTCTGATTTTTACTCCTGGAACATCTCATGATTCTGGGTTGACACCAGAGCAAAGACTGAGTAAAGACCCTAATTGCAGTCTAGTTAGGGTTAACTTAAGCAGAATGAAACCTGCGTAAGTCAGATCTGAAGAAGCACCATGCACTGAAGTCACGCCATAACTAATAACTCTGGAAGAGGCTTTAGGAACCTAGTTCTGACCTTGATAATGTTCCTGTAGCTCATCCTTTCTTCTGTAAAGAAGACCAGGTATGAAATCAGGACCAGACACCAGTGTCTTAAACAATATGTGATAAATTTGCTATTAAATTAGTAACAAGTGCATGTCATAAAAATGTGTCTGTAATGTCATGTCTGGATGAGACACTGGGCAGAGCAACTCTGAGAACAAAAGTACTTTCCAGGATATCTCTCGGGACATTACATTCACAGCTTCTCCCTGCAGCAGAGCCTTCTTGTCACAATAGCTCTCCATGGATGTGGCAATGCTCTGCCAGCCAGTATAGGAAAGGAAAAATAACTTTCAATGCTCATACTAAAAGGGCAATTGCATTTGGAATCTGCAAACCCTGTTAGAAACATCGCTTCTACCTTGTTTCCTGCAGTGCTTCTGAAAATGATTTTGATACTGTCTAGTCTCAATCTGTTTTCAAGAGGGGTTCATAAAGATACCTGTTTCCTTGTCCATAAATACATGAAGAGACCATAGACATTTTTCAAATCTAAGCTCTACTTCTTTTGCAAGAGTAGTTCCTGTAGTATTCCCAGGAAAACCGAACAAGACAGACAAAGTCTGACTGGCTGGGTACAGATGGGAACAGCAGAAAGGACTGAAACACGGCTTTGCATCTTGAAGCATCTGCAAGAACGTGGCAAAATACTGCTTGATGGCCATTAGGCTGTGCTTTCATTTTGTCACTGATAACCTATGATCCTTTTCTCTCCAAATTGTCTTACAGTCTCTGCAGAAAGGAGTAATTACTACAGTGGGTATCTGCAGCCTCTACCTGGACTCTAAAATGTCTCAAGGACATCCAGAGGAAAAAGCCTGTCTGCAGAGATAGTGCTTTTTAAAAGAAAAAGATTAAAGATCTTTCCAGCTCCCAGAGTGAAATAAATATTGATGCTTTTTGGAAATGGGAAGGACAGGTAACATTAGCAGCGCACTAAGGTAAACCTTATTCCAATCTGACAAATCTAAAATCTAAGCGGTTAGAAATACGAGGTTATAAAAATCCCAAAACCGTCTGTGTTGTTAAGTAACGTTTTCTGCCCTTATTTTTTCCCAAAGCTTTCAGCTGCTGCCCACTATGCCAAGACCCTTTTAAAGAACTAGAAGGAAGATGTAGGAGCAGAAATAGCAACGTGTTACTGCCTTCTCTGTAAGCAGGGGTTTGTATAGGAGTTGATATTATGCTGTGCTAAGCAGGTGTGTTGATGATTGTAGCAGCCCAGTACATTGGGTGAAGGAATGTGGTTGCCTTCAAGGTCAATTAAAAAGCATAAGAAATAGAATCTGTGGAAAGTGAGTGAATGTTTAATTATTATAATTCCTATTTGGCGAGGAACATCTGGCAAACTCTTCACCAGATAACTCTGATAGTCTTTTATTTGCTACATTAGTAGACAAAGCAATTAGAGTAAGAAGTTTTAAGAGATGAATGAGCCACACATAATCAGTCTTCACAAGAGATGAAGTCGGAGACATGGAAGAATGCAGATGTACACACATATTTACATACAGACACACACAGAGATGTGTTAATCTCAAATAATTTTTTACTCCTTTTGTTCTGATTATGAGGCACATTCGGAGAGGATCAAATCCTACTTGTCAACACTGGTATACAAGAGGGACAGAGATGGGACAAGTAGTGCAAGACCTGCTGGGGCTGGCACGCTGAGCTGGGTCCCTTGGACACCAGCTTTAAGTATCGACCAGTGCCACACAAGCACCACTCACAGCAAAAATAGTAAAGTAGCTGCATCTAAACCAGGGTTTACTCAACAGGGTGTCAGTGAAGCCTGGGAGGACCTGATTAGTACTTTTTTTCCCGTTACAAGAGTGGAGTGGCAGGGAATGACCAAATGGAGTTCCTAAGGAGCTCTTTATGATCCCCAATTCAGGTAGGCAATTCCCCAGATCCTCCCAGGCTCACCATAGCATTATTACAGTACTTTCTATTTCTAATGAGAAGTAAAAGGGTCAGCAAAGACTACTGGTCCCACTTAGCCTTATCACTTAATTTGGCTGGGCTCCCTCTCCATCGATGGACTTCCTTGCAGTGAGACCAAAGATCCTTCTCATTTGTCTCTATTGAAAGGAACTTTGTATGCAGATTCCCACTACCTTTTTCAGCAATGTTATGCCCTGTTTCACACTTTTCTCAGCTTTGTTTCAACACAGCTGATTTGGAGAATCTGTTCTATAGTGGCTTTACGACTTTTCTGTATAACATTTCAGGTAGAAAATTCTTCAATAGGGCCAAGCATGTTCTTTCTCTCACACTAGCCACTGTGCTGTGTGCCAGTATTTAGATTTCCAACTTTTGACTATTCATACAAGCTTTTATTTCTACACTTTCATCTCTATGTTCATGGTCTAAGCTACTGTCTTGTACTTTTCCAGTTGAGAGCTGCACAAACTGATGGTGTCCTATTATAGCTGTTGACATGGAAACATCATAAGCAACTATTTGTTGGATCAGACTGCTATTTCACAGGGAAAAGACACAGCTTAAATGCATGTTTTGCTGACTCACTTTCAGCCATTTTAAGCCACAGACAGTTTATCTTCACTTTCACGTCCCCCCCTTCGCACCAATAGATCATGTTCAGAGTTTCTGCTTAGAAATGAGGCTGAAACTGTGTCTATCTTAGTTATAAAAATTTCAAACAAATCCTATTCCCACATGAGGCCAAGATCTTCATCCTCACCATCTTCTGGCTTGGATATTATTCTAGCTGACACTTTCTACTCTCTGAAGCAGAAAGCAGGCAGTCCCTCTAGGGAACAGAACAGCACGACACATGTGCAATGAAAAGCTATTAAGGCATCTCTTAAGAAAAGAAAAAGGTGTGCAGCTTCTGTAAAGCAGACATCATGTCAAGCACATTAGCTGTTCCAGGACATTATTTTAATAACTTATGAAACAGAACAATATGAAAAATGGCCACAAGTATGTACTATTTATGCTTACTGAAGTTGCTAATAGAAAAGCTGTTTCACACCAGGCACTAATAATTCAGCACTGAGAACACGATTCCAGGTCTCAGCCAGTTATTTAAAATATACAGAAGTTTCACTGAAAATATAAAGATGACTTAGGCAAGAATGGCTTTGATAAGGAGCTGCTTTATATTCTGTTTTCTATTCTGAACTTCAGGCAGAACGTGTTATCCCAGATTCCTGTAGACTGTGGTTGATTTACACGGGGCTTGGTTCTTCCAGGTGCTCAGTATCATGTGCAATAGCTCATAATTTTGAACACAAACGAGTCAATGATTTGCAAAGCCACAACCACACAGAAATAAATCTGCTTTTTGCCCCTTTTTGACACAGCTGGAGAAACACCCATTGATAAAAGGCTTGCTGGGCTGTTGGTTCAGGCTGCAGCTAACGATGCATTGCACCACGTCTCTGGGAGAGATAGTCTGAACTCATTACACACCCGGTACCTAAGAGCAGCCGATATGATAAACATGAAGATGTGAAGGAGAGAGCTGGTGTCAGATGCAGTGATGAGATTGCTTGACTGATGTGTTTACATGTTCAGTTTTCACTCTCCATTAACTGCTTCATCTTTGTCTGTGAAACGTTATGAAGAATTGCAAACAAACATCATTTTCCCTTAACTGTTCATTACTATCAACACTGCAAAAAAGTATCAGATGAATAAGAAATGCAGTGACTGTTAGCAAAAACTGTAATTGCTTGTGAGGTGGCTGATAGTTTCAACCGACTATATATAAAATATATCGATTTTCACAGTCCTAGGGTATTGGTGAGACGTATTGTTGTATTTACAGCATCACATTTTAGGGTGTTTTTTTTTTTAGCACCAGACTGCCATCAAACTATAAACCTGAAGGCCTTTGAATTGTGAGTAGTCCAAGATTAATAATTCTCACGTGCATCTTTCAGCTGAGAGCGGAATCAGCATTTTGAGTCT
Source organism: Eulacestoma nigropectus (assembly GCA_013397775.1). Taxonomy (NCBI): domain Eukaryota; kingdom Metazoa; phylum Chordata; class Aves; order Passeriformes; genus Eulacestoma; species Eulacestoma nigropectus. Next base: position 4,324,355 of record VZTE01005755.1, read on the forward strand.
TAGGACACTTCAGTTAAGGACCTGTGACAATTTCACAGGCACATTATAAAGAAGTGTGAAATGCTCACAGTTCCCACTGATATTGAGAGGCCACCTTAAAAAAACCCCCAAAAACCCAGTTTCTCTCCAGATATCCTCTGTTCTTCAATTTTCAGTTGACATTTTTAATTTCTTATTTTCTCTGTTCTTAGCAGTAGAATGATGAACATGGTAATTTTTGCAAATGCCTCTAAGCATATAAACAGGACGTATTTTGTAAGAAAATATTAGATTTGCTTTGCCAAAGACAAGAGTTGGTTTCATCTTCCTTTTTCATTTTACAGATAATCACGTCCTGTAAGCCAGATGCTTTTTCTCTAAACATGAAATTCAATGCAATAAATAACAACTACTTTATTTCCCATTGTATTAGGTGATTCTCGTATTCCAGCATATCCCTCATCCTCCTCAGTTCCTCAGTGTTTCTGATAATTAATGAAGACCTGAGTGAACAGTTACTCAGTGATACAATTCAGCTCTTGAATGTCCCCCTGGAGAAAAGGTCTCTAAAGCACACAGAGTGATCCTCCTTGCATTGAAAAATAAAGATTTACACTATTTCCTTGGTTCTGAATCAGAGCACCTCTCACTGAAGCCAAGGAGAATATTTGTGCCAGAAGGATGCAGAAAAGATTCTTATTTTCAGAGAAAGAACCGTTAAAAAGTAGTAATTGAATATTCAGAAACTCAACCAGGACATGTGAAATGAGTAACATTCCAGCATTTGCAGTCTGAAAAGGAATTTCAAGTCCAATAAGCCATTTCACAAATTTATTTTGTGTGCATACCTATCTGGCCATTTCCAAACATATCTGCATTATGCCATTTATGACACATTTTCTGGATGCATGTTTCCATTCTGTGCTACAATTTGGACCATTCAAATGCCCAGGATCTGAGGTAAGTGAAAAAACTAAAATTCCATTTTCCTCCACTCACTGTTCAGTAAAGGGAATTCTAATAGTTCTATCATGCCATTAAAGTACAGGCATGGCTATGTAAGCTATAGCTATTTCCTCCTTAAAACAAAAAAACCCCAAAAAGTCTAGGTGCCAAGCTCACTCACATTTTCTCTCCAGAAATCTGTACTGACCTACAGTGCTGCAAAACCTAAAAGAAACTGCAGTTTGGATGCTCCCAGATGCTGGAGTCATAAACTCATCCAGCTTGATGACCACGTACTGAGCGTATGTGGGTCCTCAGTAGTGCTAACTAAAGTGACAAATGAATTCAGAAGGAATCCTGGGGAATAAGAATACGGACAAAAAACCAGCCCAATTAAACAAGACTGTTGGTGTTTCCAAGCTGTGTCACAGAAGAACGCACAGACAACAGTCGGAAGCCTGATGTTACAGCTCCTAGATATGCATATGAACACTCGTGTGAGAGAGCAAAGGAGAAAGATTTTTCAGTGTACATGGGATTCAGGTCACACAACTTGAAGTGTCTCTAATATTGATGTTTACATCTCAGCTAATCACCTGAGGCTCCTTCCACTCAACTGTGAGAAAGAGACATTTTTAGGGCATGATTCGCCTGAGCAATTTTAGATGTCTACTTCTGGATGACATGAATTGTACTCTGAAAGTGCCAAGTGCACTCCACTGACTCAAGAGAGATACTAGGCAGATCGCTTAACTGAAGATTTTTGCAATGTGTATGTAGATATAGCATGTAATTAACACTAATGTATCTGTTTGAATTTTCTTTATATATAT